>CM064499.1:32631519-33001519 GCA_032716605.1 Paralithodes platypus
CTATATACACAACAACAGCTATTCCAACAGAACAGTAACAGTTCACAAGCACTGTTCACCCTATTTAATATTATAGTCCGTTTCTTTTCAACTGACGGTAAATGGCAAAGTTCCTATACAGATTTCTCAGTTATTTTGAATAGTTTGTAGTGAAATATGGTACTAATTATCTAAACTTGGTCTTAATATGATGCAGACATATAGTAGTTTCATATCTTTCCATTACGAATCGAAAAATGAGCTTCTAAGGGATTAAAATTATCGTCAGCTGAACAGAAACAGACTATAGTTTACCAAGCCGAAATAAGCCGAGTAATATACTACAGTGGTTAGATACATAGACTACCATTACCCTCTCTCTGTATTAGACCAATACAGACAAATAATGATGACAATGACAACAACAAACGTCTGACTGGAAGTGTTTACGCGGACAAAGTAGCCGAGACTGAAGGTTAATGCACTGCTGGTGATGACATTATGTGTGGGAAATTGACCTTGCTTAATTGTGGAGGGTCTGGTTGGCCTGCATTGTGGCTATATGTCTGGGGGGACGGGGGGTGGGGTAGGGGACGGGGGACGGAGGGCGGGGGACGGTGTGCGTAGGGGGCGGAGATGCGTATACTAGGCACGGTCCTTTGTATATGTGCGTACATTTGTGTTTGTACATTTGTTGGTGCTTTTCTAATGTAAAAGTTCAGTCAGTTAAGCCGGTGTCACACGAGCGGTTTGTTTCGTAAATTTTTATTAGCAATTGTAGTCTGGCAGCTTGAAAATATAAGTACCAGAAGAATTAAACTAGGGGGTGATGTTTTAAGCTTGATGGAGGTCTAGCGAGGAAGCTCAAAAATATATAAATAAATAATCAGATACTTAATTGTTGAAGCTGCAAACTTCGATATTTAGTAGAAAACCACAACGTATGTGAGTTTGTGATGGATGAACATATTGCTGAATTAGATTGTATGTAATTTATGTATGCACGACAACCGTATTTTAGAGAGTTATTCTGCTAACAATCGATGTCTATAACTCCAACTTCCTCCTAGACCGATAATCACAAGGTGTCAATTAGCACCTTCATATTACGTAACTAACTTAACATAACTGTATCTAATTACACCTGTTTTCACCTAAGAGGGTATCACACGAGAGATTTATCGTCAACTTTCGGTGCTCAAAATTGTTCCGGCAATATTTCTGGGATCTTTTGTACTGGCATCGGAGACGAAACTGATGATAGATGAATGTAGATGACGTCATTATTTATGAAGTATACCTCTTAAGTTGCCAGATAAATGTTAAAGGATTAATATTGAGGATGTAAGTGCTCGTGTGATACTGGCCTTTCTGTGATGTCCTCCCCAACTTATGTACTGTATGTAAACACTCTCTGGAACACATTAAACATTAGGTGTTAATATGTGTTAACTCAAACGAATACTTCCTTGCATCTCTCTCTCTCATACACACACACTCTCTCTCTCTCTTTATACACACACACACACACACACACACACACACACACACACACACACACACACACACACACACACACACACACACACATATATCTAAATTGCATTCAATCGTGTAACGATAAACAAATTCAAAATAAAGATATAGCCTAAAATTAGATGGCTTACGATTGGCTAGTGCTTTCCCAGGGTGCTCATCTCCGTATATTTGGCATTTGGTGCTGGTGTTATGTAAATTACCCACATGAGGTAATAAATATTATCCATATTAACACAGCTTACCTTCTCAGATGGGATATATCTCCATTTACTAATGGCTCCTATTTACTGTTAATTGAAATGAGATATCGGCCGTGGGGAGACTGCTCGTCGTTTTCGATCTATTTGGGAATTGAACTAGAAGTCTCTCTGTTGTGAGCCAAACACGCTAACCAATGTGCTATATATTGTTATCGTTTACTCAAGGGGTTAAGGCACGAACTGGATTAACAATACCGATACACAAAACAAACGCAGAGTCGGGTCTTCTGGATACCTTTCTCAGTCAGCATTGAAATCTCCAGTGCATCTCAAAAGTTTCGTTTAATATCATAATGATCTTTACGCTGTTATTGTAGCGTGGAACAACAACAATTTGGATGGGAATGAACTATTTCATCTTTCTTGACTAGTTGTTATCTTGCCCAATGTGTTTTCTCTTCGCAATTTTAGGTACATGAATAGTTTTTAGTTCCGCATAAGTAATTTAAAATAAGCATTGATTTATACTCTACCATGCACTTAGTCAAAGCCCACCAGTACCACCAAGTAAATCAACCTATATTTAGAACACTGTAAACACAATAATATAAGTAATATTAATAACAATAGTACTATGTGACTGTCTGTGTGCAATATTAATAACAATAGTACTATGTGACTGTCTGTGTGTACGGATGTGCTAAGAATGTGTGTATCGATGCGTCTTTAAGTTAACTGGTACTGAATGACACACAGAGCAATATAGCAACACCCAATAAACAATTCCATATACGGTACCGGTAACATGGTGGCAGTACGACACATGAGAGCTTGGGTCAGCTCAAACAAGGGTAGAGAGGTTAAGGGGAGGCTGACCGTTTTTCTGGACCCCCTTCTCCCTAATGTTTAGCCCACTAGTTTTGAGAATATAAGACGTTCGACCCATTACTTTGGCGATTTTAACACCTTTGGCCCCATTTCGTTGTCAATTGTAAGATCTTTCGTGCCATTTAGGTGCCCATTATTTCCTAGCGAGCGATAGCGAGCCTGTAATTTTAAGAGGATCCGGCCTTTGGCCGGGAAATTTTTCTACCGAAAAATTTACAATTTTATCTTGAAGAGGGGTCTAGGTTTTTTTTTTCTAAGCTTGATGGAGGTCTAGGGAGGAAACTAAAAACATATATGAATACATTAATTAATAGACCAAACAAACGGTCTGCCTCCCCTTAAAGGCCTAGAGATCCTACAGTACCAGAGATTGCCCAACTTTCGCCATCTTGGTGCCGCTGGTAAATCCTCTCTTTACACTCAAATATATCCATACCCATAAACCCGTACAGTACCAGGGACGTCCTTTTATACAGCTTAGGAAGGACCTCAGACAATAATACGGCTTCAAACTATCTCAACCAACCCTTTTAACTACCCCTGATCCTTCCTAAGCTGCATAATATCGTCTCAACATAGCTAGAATAAAACATAACACACGTCGCTGGTACTCAAAGGGATAACAAACATTCCGAGATATTGGTACAGAATATTATATAACTTGCTTTTTGGAAATATAGTCTACGTGATCTAAGATAATACAAAACCTCGTTGTTTTCATAACTCAGGCATCAAAATGGCGTTCACAGAAAAAAGATGGTCGTTCTCCCTCACTACAGGATCTCTATAAAGGTCAAGTCAAGCAAGCACATTATCCGGAGACTTTCTATCGGCATTTTCATCTCTGTCTTTTTTATGTTTTTGTTTTGTTTATGTAATATTGTATATATATATATATATATATATATATATATATATATATATATATATATATATACCGGTATATATATATATATATATATATATATATATATATATATATATATATATATATATATATATATATATGTGTGTGGATCCTAATTCGTCCCAATAATTTGTACAGGCTCTGGTATGTAGCATCACAATATAGCTGTTGATTAAAAGGCACCGGAAAAATCGTTCCTGTGACTTGGCCCTTAACCCCTTCTGTGCCTGTGACGTCCTTTTAACTTTATCCTGGCTACTATTAGACGATTGTATTCAGTTTCAAAAGGACCTCCAGCAATTACTAGGCTTCGAACTATCTCACTTAACCCTTTTTGCTACCACAGATCCTTCTTAAACTACATATAGCTATAATAAAATGATAAAAGACGTCGCCGGTACATAATGGGTTAAGACACCACCAGTTCGGCGTTGCCTGGTCAAGGCTGGTTGGCGGAAAACCCAGGAGAGTGCGTCGGCCGGGACCTTTCACTTGGGCTTCAAGAACACATTGCCAGGACTCTCAAAGCTTTAACCCCTTCTGTACCGAGACACTGGTTCTAATATAGTCTGGCTAAGATTATACGATTTTATTCAACTGTGGCATAATCTTTATAAATCAATGGTGTATGAACTATCGCAACTAAGCCCTATGCATCATGCGAAGACAAGATGGCAGGGGCTGGTTGCAGCTAAAATTGCTTCCCATGTCTCACCCCCTAGACTGGAACGAGACCTCACGGGCTTCACCGTTCAATGAATAACGGTTGAATGCACAGGCTCTCAGCCTATGCCCGAAAGGGAGTAGTTGGAATATAGACGCCCACGTAACCTTCCTAAGCTACATAAAATCATCTAACCATGACTAAATCAAAATGAAAGAGATATCACCGGTACTGAAAGGGTTAAGTGCAAGAGCAGCTTTTATGGCAATTTTTGAATTAACCAACAACTCAAGCCTATTTTCCGGTTGTTAGACTCTGAATATTGCATAATTCCAGAATATGCGTAGCTTTCTTACATGATCAATAATTGACCCCACGAGTCAGGTGAACGGCATTCTCTCACTAAATTTATTTTATTTTGGTTCGAAAATACATATGTCAATGAATTACTATTTGCATATTACATGTTCTTATGTTATCCTAGCTTTCATGTGATTCAATTTATCATAAGGTATTTGGAGTGATGTACTAATCCTTTCAATAATTTAATGCCTAGTTAGTTTTCATTCTGACTTCTTCAAATGTTTGTATTCAACTTTAGGAAGTACTTGTACGAGTCAGAAGGTAATCAATATATAACGTATTTAGCTCTTTCATTCCTAGAGGTTCTTTCAGATTTGAGTATAGACACCTCTGACTGTAGCATTATTGAAGTATAAAATTAACCGTGTGATTGAAGGGGATAGCCTATTAACGGGAGATGGGCCGTTTTTCTGGTCCCATTTATTCCTCATGCTTATCCCCATTTGTTTTGAGATTTTAAGACGTTTGCTCCATTAGTTTGTCGATTTGAAGACCTTTCGGCCCATTTCTTTGTCAATATTTAGACCTTTCGTGCCGTTTAGGTATTGATTTTTTCCCCTGGCGAGTAATAGCGAGCCTGTAATTTTGGAGGAACCGGTGACACATTTCCACCGAAAAAATGTACAAATTAATCTAGTAGGAGGTTTTGATGGATGTTTATTGTATAGTTTGATGGAGGTCTAGGGAGGAAACGAAATAATATATATATATATATATATATATATATATATATATATATATATATATACAGGGTGTCCATAAAGTCTCTTTACAATTTATTTTTTTTATTACCAAGGCAATTGATAAGATATTTTAATCAGATTTGTTGTATGTACTCGGTGGTTATCAAAGTTTTTAATAACATTGCATTTGTCCATTGGTCCAATTTTTCTTCCACGAGAAAACAATTACTGCAAATGTTTTCCTTGACCTTTTACTGAATATGTGGCACCACAACTAGATGACCTTCAACCAACCATCATTTATCAGCAAGATGGTGAACCACCACATTGGGGACTGCGTGTTCGTGAGTTCCTAAATCAAACATTCACAGACCGGTGGATTGGAAGGGATGGCCCGATTCCCTGGCCACCTCGTTCATCAGATATCACTCCCCTGGACTTCTTTCTATGGGGTTATGTTAAAGATATCGTGTATCGAACAGAGATACGGGACATCACTGACCTAAAGCAAAAGATCACTGATGCCATTGCGACCATTGATGAGGCTATGCTACAGCGAACATGGCAAGAAATCGAGTACCGTCTTGATGTGCTTCGTGCAACTAATGGTGCCCATGTAGAGGTGTACTAAATGAGGCAAAACAAACTTCAATATCTACTCCTCATTTTGTAATAATTTCCACATATTTGTCTGTTCATTTGCTTTTGTAATAAATATTTTAAATTGTAAAAAGACTTTATGGACACCCTGTATATATATATATACCGGTATATATATATATATATATATATATATATATATATAATATATATATATATATATACCGGTATATATATATATATATATATATATATATATAAATAGACCCCCAAGAATAACCACTGTCCCCTTAAACATGGGCTCCAGGTACTCGACGTGCCTTTGACAACAGCCATACTGTAAATGTATTGGAAGCGACGATGCTCTCTTGTTTACTCCTGCTGGTCTATCACGCTCCAAATAAACTCCTCGGTACCTTTAAGCACGTTCTCAAAACATTATTTTCATTCTTTGCTTTCACTCAAGTGATTGTGCGGTCAAGCTAAAGGAAAAGGTATTTGCTCTCCTAGCGTCAAAAAGTTAAAGAACTTTCTTTAATCAGTTGCTTTCAAGCTGACAACTACAAACCCGTACATTATTTTAAGCAATACCAACTTAAATAATGGAAGCTGAAAATTAAGTTGCACACAATAATGATTTGATCTTTGCACTAGCTTTATCTATAGCTCCAATTATATATGATAAACATGAAAAGAAGTACAATGTAACGTACTTTGCATAATTTACTATATATTGTGAATGCCTTGAAAACAGTGACTGAAAATACTGACACAATAATGATACCATTGCCATTATTAAACTAAATTGAAGCATTATACATACTTTGATTTTAGAATTTCAATATCTTCATATTTTTATCGTCGAAAAAATCCTCTAATATTAGCTATAACTAAATGTAAGGGGCACAGTTGACTAATGTAATATATAATTTGAACTCTTTGTTGCTGCTATTGATAAATGTGAACCCAAGAATAAAAGGAATACTTAAGAAACTCGTAATAAATCATTATTATGAGCATTTTTAGACGAGTAAGATCGAGTAAGATCCAAGAACACGCCCTACTATCATGCGTATTACTTTATAAGACAGTTAGGATATAACTAATGAATAATTTAGTTACATCCCCAGAAGATTCCTAATGTAGCAAAATAAAGTCAAAGTCAAAGAATATTTGTCAATCACTATGCAAATTTGACTAAATATAATTTCAGGTTTCTGTACGGATCCGAGCTCCTTTGAAGAAATACAATAATTAATATATAATTATCAGTAATATTCAGATTTGCATTATTTAGAATATAACAATAGTTTAAATGTTTAAATTTAAGCAATTAACAATATAAATTATTTTCATTTTTATCAAAGGAAAGCTACTATAGAATTTAACATGGTGTAATCTGGCAATTATCCATAATCTGAAAGATAATGGGAAATGCGTGGAATTGTAATAATTAGACTCTGTAAATAGCAACGGAAGATAATTACTGAAGAAACTCCTGTGTATCTGCAAAACCCAAGACTCTTCTTCTGGGTCAGGGTCAAGACGGCTGGCTGGTAGTTTGACACGGGTTATCCAATCGAGGTCAGCACTTGGGTATTACCGATGTGTGTATACTGTAGACCTTGGGTATTACCAGGAACATTCACCTCGCGCGGCTCTCTCTGGCTACCCGATAAAGAAAATTATGGTTTTGCAATGCAATTGGAAAGTGAGCAGAACTGAATACATTTGAAATATATCAATTATATAGTCAACAGTAAGACTTTAGTACATTTGTACAGTATCTGCGTCGTTACAAGTCTATCACTTCATATATTCATGATTTTTGCTTTCTTGTTGTCACAAACATCAACCTTATGCTACAGATGATATCCAAATTACCACATTTTAAAGTCTGTAGTAACAAGGATTTCGCATGAAGGAAGGACGACTTCCGATGCATTGATTATCATGAATTTTGTATTCCTTCCTTAATGCCTTTATATAAAGTATATAGGCTAATGAATTACACTTTTCGGAGTTGTTAGTGACTATCAATATATTAGGCTCACAATTATACTTTTCGGAATTGTTAGTGACTATCAATTTATTAGGATCACAATAACTATCAGTCACACAGAAGTTGGAAAAATCCCCTGGGGAAGTTATTTAAGAGAGACAATGAAAAGGATACCACTACCACTAAATACATGACTGTATAGTCACTACTGTTATCACGAGTGTCTTTGTTTGTCTGCCAGTAATTATCCCGGGAGGTATTAGTATTGTGTCCGTACTTCCAGGGTTGGCTACAGACATTCTACAAGACAGATATTTTACAACTTTCCACCCTAGTGACATTTTGGAGACTTAAGGTGGCGTCACAAGGGGCAATAGCACAGCATCTCGGCAATAGTCCCGTCTCCGTTTAATGAAGGGTCTCCAGAGTTTAAGGACACTCGCAGGAAGTAGGGAAGATGGGGTACAAGGGTTTATTACTTCGGGTGTAGATATCGCTACAAGAATATAGGTTTTGGTTTTTAATTTTGTTCTTAGATGAGGAGAATTATCACCTTCGTACGAGAGATCCAATTCATCGATTAATCCTTGCAAGTATATGCCGGTTTTATATTACTGTCCCTCCTACGGCCAGACGATTTTTGTTTCAGCTTGTAGTCAAAGGGTTAGGAAATGAAAGTCCTTATTTTATGTGTGGTATACATTAGCGTTGATGGTGTAATAAGGTGAGAACAGACAGATTATATTCAGCTATTTCCTTCTGGCAGTCAAAGGGTTAGGAAAAGAATGATCTTGATTTTATGTGTGGTTAAGGGGGCTGACCTGCTTTTCGTCTCTCCTTTTCTCTCTTTCTCTGGCTTGTATCCATTCGGCCACATTCAGCCTACTGTTTTAAGACGTTTATCCCCATCCAGGTGTCGATTTCTTCCTGGCGAGCGGTAGCAAGCCAGCATTTTATGGAGAAATCCGGCTTTGCCTGAGACATTTTTCTATCGAAAAATGTACAAATTTAGCCTGCTGTCAAAAACATTTAAAAACATATGCTAGCTCGTTGCCGCTCGCCAGGAAAAAGTCGACACCTGGATGGGGATAAATGTCTTAAAACAGTAGGCTAAATAGGGCCGAATGGATACAACCCAGAAAGAGTGAGGGAGAGAGAAGAAAACCGAAATGGGCCCTCTTAATATTAGCGTCGATGGCTAAATAGGGAGAAGCCAAGCGGGCCCACCAGTAGCTCAAGGTCACCCCCCACCACTCTCGCTTTCTGCACGGGATTCCCTGAGTCACCCCAGGCAGGTAGGTTGGTTAGGTGGTCAGGCTTACTCTGGAAGGGGGTGTGGTGGGTGGGTAGGTGTGTGTGTGTGTGTGTGTGTGTGTGTGTGTGTGTGTGTGTGTGTATGATGAGGAGGGTGGAGGGTAATAGGTAGATGGATGGATAGATAGATGGATGGATAGATAGATAAATTGATAGACAGATAGATAAATAGATAGATTGATAGATAGACAGACGTACAGACACACAGACAGACAGACAGACTGACAGGCAGGCAGGCAGACAGACAGACATACAGATATAGACAGATGGATAGAGATAATGCGTATGTGTGTGTGTTTGCTACATCGGGTGTAAATCCTGTTATAGATATATGTGTACTTAACAATTCGTAATAATGAAGGGTGCGCCTGGAAGTGTGGTGGGAGGGCTTGTGGCTTTAGCTCCGCTGCATGTCTGCCTGCCGAGATCGGAACCTCTCCGGGTGGTCGGGGGCCGGGGGAGTGCTGGAGCGACCTTGGTGACCCTGGTCTCTGGGTCTTCTCCTGGGTGACCTAGATGTGTGTGAATTTGTGTTTTTATCTGTGTTTATTCGTTGTTTTATGTTGTTTTTGTGTTTTTCCCTGTTCTTGCTCTGTCTTGAGTCGGCTACCCCTATAATGGGGATTGGGCCTGAGCATATAGATAGATAGATAGATAGAACAATTCGTGTGTGTGTATAGCATGCTTGTTTTATAATGGGTTTCTGTGTATATAGAATTGTATGTTGTTGGTGTACTGTATATAGGGAGTACATAATTATACAGTATGTAGGGAGTAGATTTATGTCTATGAGCGGCAAATGTAGATATTTTGTGATCAACTATGCATGTGTGTAATTATGTGCTCATTTTGTCTGCCTGTGTTTCGTTAACATAATGTAAAAAAACAAAACAAAAAACACTTGAAGGCAGATTTAGAAGTCATTTGAACAGAAGCTACACATATGGACATATTCAGCTTAATGAATACCCTCAACCCTAAAAATATAATTTGCTATTATTAGTACGATACTCACTCTTAACCAAACCATAATTATTAACAGCTTTCAGACACAATTTAGTGATACTTAAATAAGCTCACTAGGGCCCGGAGGCATTAGCACCCCGATGAATAATTAACAGAAGGATATACCCAAGGTCTATATACATATATATATTTTTTTTTCTATGTGAATGAGGGAGACAAAAGGCATACCTGCCTGCAGCGAGTGCCTCCCCCAGATTTCAAAGAGTAACAGGGCCGAAATCAAGGGACGTTCGAGCTAAAATGCCTGGAAGAATATATAGATCTTGGTTATACCCAAGCTAAAGCTAAACTTTATATACTTTCAAAACTTGAGTGCGAAATAATACCAATTAGAGGAAACAAAAATCGCACTTATAGCCACTCCTACAACCCATCAACATACACCATAATTATGTGATACAGGTGTAGAGAGAAGGTGTACAAAAAAACAAAACAAAAAAAAATATATAAAGGAGAGATAGAATACGAAGAGAGGCATGGGATTTGTGAAGAATATGTGGAAGAGACATATAGAGAAAGCATAGAATGGAAAGTGAGTGGACTAATATGGGAAAGGTGTACGGGGGAAGAATGTGGAATGGCAGATGAGTGGAGATTATGTGGAGGAGGCGAAGAGCTAAAACGTGAAGTGGAATATATGTGGAGAATATGTGGACACGGTGGAGACAGAAAATGCAGAGTAGGAGGCGTATGTAGAAGAACTGGAAAAAAGCATGGGGAGAGATTGAAGACTGAATGTTGTGAGGGAAGGATATGTGAAAATTTGAGGAACGGGATATGTGGATGAAGTATGAAAGAGGGCTGTGAAGAGAGTTTGGAATGGTATGTTTGTCGATAATATTTGGAAAAGAAGTGGAGAGAATGTATTGGGTGGAAAGTGTGTGGATAAATATGGTATAGGGTATGTGGAAGGACGGGTGGATGAATAATATAGGGACGAAGGATAGGGATAAACTGGAGAGTGAACATTTTGGGATAGAATGTGCAGAAAGGAAGGATGGAATGATGGATGTGTGTGGATAATGTGGAAGAGGAGTGGGGAAAAGTTGTGGAGCGGGAGTGAGAATAATATGTATAGTGGGAGATTTGTGGAGAATATGTGGAGTGGTAAGTGTAGAATGACAAGTCGGAGGAGGAGTAGGGATAAAATATGGAGTGGGAGGGGTGTGGATAATATGTGGCAAGTGTGTAGGGTGACAGGGAGGAGGGGGAGTAGGAAGAAAGTGTGGAATGGGAGGAGTGTGGATAATATGTGGTAGTGGTGTAGGTTACAGGGTGGAGGTGGAGTAGGAAGCAAGAATGGAGTGGAAGGTGTGCGGAGAATGTGGAAGAGGAGTAGAGAGAAAGTGTGGAGGGGGAGTAGGGAGAAGGTGTGGAGGGGGAGAAGTGTGGATAATGGATGACAGGGTGGAGGACTGCAGGTGGATCATAAGTAGTGTGGAAGGAGAAAGTGATTGAAAGAGATAATGCAATGAGCAAAGTCAATACAAATAACCATAGTGATAGTTTGACTAAGTAAACGTACAAAACAACAATTATTAAATGGAATAATCAACACATACAGTAAATAAATGGAATAATCAACACATACAGTAAATAAATAATTAGACAGATTAATAAATTATTTCATATAAAAGGGGTAGTAAAATAATTATACCTGCGATTTGCAAAATACTTCAATGACTAATTACAGGTAAAACAATTAATGAAATAATAACTGCACAAAAACACGAAGAAAACAAAAAGGATTAAGTAAATATAGAAAATAGTAATATAAAGGCCCAATACAAACACAAGAATTACTATGTTGTGGGCAGGATATAAGGCGTAGAGTACACACTAAAAAATCAAAGGGTATCGAAAAGATATATAAAATCATTGGGTATATTGATTGTGATATACCTCTCTATCCTTACAGTATATGGGTTTATAACTGCTAATACACCTTTAAAGGGGTATATTTTTGTTGAACACCTTTTAATACCTTTTAAAACCCATACATTTTGACAGTGTATATGCAGGGAAGAGAGACATATGAAGGGAAAGTCACATCAAAACTTTAATTGTTGGCAATTTTTATCCGGCATTTTGATTCGGATAACATTTCGGTGAATATTTTCCGCTGACATTGGTAACTAGGCTAAAGGCAAATCATTATATTTGGTGGATGTCTCTTATAAAATAATAGTTTAGAAGCTACTCGTACAGAACTGGCGATAAAATATAATCAGGGAAAGCTACCGTGTGATTCCCCCTTAAAGTGAAGGTGACAGGAATCGCTTGTGTGGAAGTAGAAGGGTAAACTGAGAGTGATAAGAGATGGTGTAAAGATGGTGGAAGGTTGGGGTCGAGGGAAGAAGGAACCAGGTAATAATATGAATCTACTGGGAAATAAGTTTCTCAGACAAGATGTATTTAGTAATATAAGCGAAGATAAAGGCGTTTGCGATATAGATAATTAGATATATACATATATTTACTGTTTATATATATATATATATATATATATAATTATAATACTACTACTACTAATAATAATAATCATGTTTATTGATAATACTCATACTTCTGAGGTGTAGATTTGTTGCCATGTTAATATGAACTGGGTATACAATAACTGAACACAGCCATGCTCATGTCCCCGCCTTGTTTATTGACTTTCTCCCTTGATTTCTCCCTGCATCCTTCTCCAGTTTCCCTGTGGCGTGTGTGTGGGCACTGGGTATGTGGGCAGGACAGCTATACGCAGCACTCGTGGGGAAAGTTGGTGTGTGGGTAGCGTAGAGTCACTGCCCCACTCACTTTATTTCTCGCTCAGGGTATAGTTAAGTTATTGCCAAGTGTTTGCTTATCTTTCCTCAGGCTCAATAGATGTTATTCGGCTTGTCTCTACTAGAATAATAGAAAATACCAAATTGGCTAGTTTTTATTGAATTCCAAGTAGGGAGATACAGATATTTATAACGATGTTTGTTTTCGATCACTGGATCATAGCTTCAAATTTTTAATCGAAATTCAGGTACATAAGTGTTTATAAAGTCAGTTGATGGCAGCGTCACATTCACACAGCATGCCACTATTCGAGAATGGAGTTTTGTTTGCCCTCCGTATTGTCTATTTTTACGCAAATTTGTATAAATGGTGTATTGGTAATATCAAATGTATTGTTTGCCGTACCAAGAGAATTGAAAAGAATCACAGACACTAATCTCAGTATAAACAAGAGTATTATCTTATGTTTCCACGGAGTATGCTCTCAGGGGCGAGGTCATACTTCACAGGAAGGTTTTGTCTAAGCAGACAGTAGCCCATTCCACATGATTGAAGGCGAACTAAAACAGGTCGTGGTAAATCTTTAAGGTCGTTTATTGAAGAGGTCGTGGGGTTACACTGTGTGCCACATCTTAATTGAAATTATATCATATCTATGTTGGTACCAGATAACTACTAATATCATCTAAATATATTTATATGTTTTGAGATGTCCACAGATAAACAGACGTACGCAGATTTTAACCATCCTCAATGTCCTTCAGCGGTTGGCAGAGGTAATTTTGATATATATGCATTTTTTATTCAAAGTATACTAGGAGTGAAGCTCATTAATATGGGCTGTGCCACCAGTATTTGGTATCCTATGGGGTACTGGTTAGCGCGTTCATCTCACAACTGAAAGGACCGGATTTCGATTCCCGGGCTGGATGAGACATTTGTCCAAATATCCTCGAGGGGAGTTTTTGTTTATTATATTTTTTATGTCCCGTTCTCCCTCATGTTTGGCCCCGTTAGTTTGGCGATTTAAAAACCTTTTGCGCCATATAGGTGTCGATTTTTTCCTGGCGATTGATAGCGAGCCTGTAATTTAGGAGGAACCGGCCTTTGGGTGGGACATTTATCAATCGAAAAATGTACAAATATATCTAGATGTTTTTTTTTTTTTTTTTGTTTTTTTTTTTTTTTTGATAGCTTGATGGAGGTCTTGGGAGGATAAATAAGCAAATCAATACTAATAAACACAAATTTCCTCTTAAACACTGTGTCTCTGTTCACCTAGCAGTATAAATAGGAACCTGGAGTTAGTGTATAATATTATGTGGCAGAGCGCTAACACAATCTACTGTAACTCAAGACAAACATTTCACGTTACTCTATATATTATCCACTACCTATTTTATTTATTATTATCTTTGTGTTATAGTGGCGAAATATTTGTAGTGTGGATTTCATTAAATTCGAAAAATATATGAAATTATAAAAGACGGGTGCGTCTTTTCATTAATATTCTAGGTTTATTTAGACGATTTTATGTAGTTTAAGAAGTATCTGTGGTAGCAAAAAGGGTCAAGTGATATAGTTCGAAGCCTATTAATTGCTGAAGGCCCTTTTTAAACTGAAAACGTCGTTTAATAGTAGCCAGAATAAAGTTTAAAAGACGTCGCCGGTACAGAAGGGGTTAAAAATGTCAATGTTTAATTAAGCAAAGACATATATTGTATGGCAATCTACGATTATTAAAACAGTTGTTACGGCAGCTTTCATGGTGAAGCTAACATATTCTTTGTTTTGAATTGATTGACTTTATATGTATTTATTCATATATATATTTATATTTTTAGTTACGGTTACGTCTTAAATATTCAACTTCAGTAATTAATTGGTTTGCGTTTTTTTATGAAAGGTGTGATTTTGCTTCCTCTAAATATATATAGTAGAATTTGTAATGATTCTAAAAGTGCTCCCAAATGACTATGGTACAAACAAACCCGTCTGTATCCTGTGTTGGCGGTCTGTTGGCACCAGGTTGGCACTAGCAGGGTGCCAGAGGTCCAATAAATAGTTACCTGTATAAACACTGATATAATATTCTAAGATTATGTGCCGCGTTCATTATGTAGGCTTTCCTGTTTTATCGATAATTAAAGACTGATAAAGTTTTGTAAGTTTTGCATCCTGTTTATATTTTATTCAAGCAATTGGTAGCAATATGGCGTCCGCGAGAGCCAGGTATATAAAGACGGGAGGGTGGAGGAAGCAGTCAGTGAAAGGCAAGACGGGACGCGGAGTGCACGGCTTGTCTCACACCAGACGTCACCAACACAGAGATCGGTAAGGCAGGAAGAACCACATGACTAATCCATTAATACGATAGGTCGACTGTTTTTTAAGCTACCTTCGAGGGATTTCAATGAAAAGTCAAACGTGAATTTTCAATGCAATGGCGAGCTACCACCGGATGATGATAATTAGTGCCTCTTAGAATATAATTATTACTCATCTATCTACACTTCAACCGTTTCAGTTTTTTAATTCGAACTTAGCTTTATTTTACTCAAGAAGGACAACAGAAGTTTGGAGTTTGACAAGCTACCTCAATTAATTCCTCACTATATTATGTCAGTTCATAAATAATATCAAATCTAAGTGGAAAAAATATATAAAAATATATATTAAAATATATAAATAAATAAATACATATATATATATATATATATATATATATATATATATATATATATATATATATATATATATATATATACTATATATATACAGCATATTATATATATATATATATATATACTGTATATACAGTATATATATATATATTATATATATATATATATATATACTGCATATATATACAGTATATATATATATATATATATATATATATATATATATATATATATATATATATATATATATATATATATATATATATATACCGGTATATACATAACAAATGAAAATATATTAAGTGATGACTAAGCAGACCTACTTCATTTTCTTAAATACTGTTCTTTAAAAGCCATGGAATACTCACATATCAATATATCAATTATAATGATGAACTTAAATATAGATCAAATTACTTGGTGTATGTTTCAACGCGTATTACTTGGTGTATGTTTCAACGCGTATTACTTGGTGTATGTTTCAACGCGTATTACTTGGTGTATGTTTCAACGCGTATTACTTGGTGTATGTTTCAACGCGCATTACTTGGTGTATGTTTCAACGCGTATTACTTGGTGTATGTTTCAACGCGTATTACTTGGTGTATGTTTCAACGCGCATTACTTGGTGTATGTTTCAACGCGTATTACTTGGTGTATGTTTCAACGCGTATTACTTGGTGTATGTTTCAACGCGTATTACTTGGTGTATGTTTCAACGCGTATTACTTGGTGTATATTTCAACGCGTATTTAAAACTTATAATTGTTTGACAGTGACATGACATACACTTCATTGTTTGACAGTGACATGACATACACTTCATTGTTTGACAGTGACATGACATACACTTCATTGTTTGACAGTGACATGACATACACTTCATTGTTTGACAGTGACATGACATACACTTCATTGTTTGACAGTGACATGACATACACTTCATTAAATGATAGGACACGCTCTGAACAAAAAAAATAACAATAATAGTAAATAAATGAGCTTAGAAATATAAAACACAATATAAACCAACCAAAGCGATGTACAGTGTTTTGATTAAAGTACATTGAAAATCATGTCAATGTTTGGTTGTACTTAATTATACTAATATCCTCGCTTTGTGACCGAAGACAGCAATTATTGTATGTTGACGCTGCAATCTATATGGGACAGATACTATGTGTGAAAAAGAATATGGAAAGAATTGACTGACCTTTTATTTATTCATACTTCTAAAGTAAAAGTAATATGGCTCCAAAGGATCTCAGAAATATTGGCCCCAAACCCAAGAAAGGAGGGGTGACGCCCATGGAGGTGCCGAGGGGGGCGTGGGGGAGGGGGAGGTGGGGGGGAGGGCAAGTTTGGAGTTGGGGAGAAGGGTTGTGAAGGAGGGGCATTGTTGGTGGGAGGATGGGGGTATATTACTTTCACTTGGATATGAAATCTTGAATAGTGTATTAATGTGAATGTTTTATGCTATCTAACGTTTTATCTCTGATCTAATATCTTAAGCTCTTGTTATCAATGTTTGTGTTCGGTTTTTATGTGACTATTAGTGTATATACTACATTTACAGCCAAGATGTCATAAACCTTGACACATAAACCTGCTTAAGGCATTCGCGTTGTTATCAGATATTAAACAGTAATTATCTGTTAACGTGTGATATTTTGTCTGCCTTTTCAAAATATCACTTGCAAGATTTCCACCTCTCATTTATGTAAACAAATATATGTGAATGTTAGGGTCATTCAAATAAAGTAAACATTCATATAATAGCAGTGTCATTCACCAATGAATGCCACACAGTGCTTAGACAGGCCATAACTATTAATTGATTGATGAACATGTAAATACCGATTTATGAACATGTAAATACCGATTTATGAACAAATGTTTTAGAACATGATCAACAAGTACAAGCAGTTATGCAGCCATGCATACACAGGCGTAACTCACACGGCTGGTGAGACTGTGTACATTACCAATTAACGCACACACACACACACAGCAGGTGAGATTGTGTACATTACCATTTAACACACACACACACACACACACACACACACACACACACACACACACACTAAGTAAGAGTGTATAAATTAGCCATGATGGTCACTCCTGCTGTTATGGTCACACACATGACTGTTACCACACCACAGCTGATGGTACACATGGTACACACGTTGACCTCTTTATTTCGGTCGGTCCATCACTTCCTATAGTCTATTTGCTGTAAGTAGGTGAGAATTCATGACGTCTCTCCTCTGTAACTCAAAAAGGGCTAGAGAAAACTGGCTGTAAATTTCCACATCTATTCCTTAACTGACTCTTCCAACATAGTATAAATATTAGCTCGATTACTCCACTAGTTTTTTTGAGTTACAGAGGTTAGAGGTCATGATTTGTCGCCTACTTACAGCGAATAGACTTTTTTGTTTATAGACAGACCTACATTCATGCTTACATATGTGCTGTACATTGTACAAGTGCATTCTGTATACTCTTATATATATATAAGTTAAAAATCTACGCAAGCACACATACAAAAATAATTCATTCTTCTTGTATAAAGGCATGCTACGTATATATATAAAATACATGTATCAAATCCATCCAATCATACATACAGACGTAAATACATACATACTGTATATAGTTACACACATACGAACACAGATAGTGGCATGACAAACAATACACTCATGTATACGAAATATAAATCCAAACAAAATTTACTTAAATTTAAAAACACATTTAAGTGATCAAAAATACTTATGAAATATCAAGAAAAACACACATATCGTAGGTATGTACAAACAGATCTCCAGTGTTACATAATGTTAGGTCAATACACTTGCGCGTGATTGGCTGCCAGGTAGGTGTGATGTCATGGTGTGATAAGTAAGGTAAGATAGGGTCTGTACAAGGAAGAGAAAGTGACTATAGGTGCGTGTGGGGGTGTGGTGTGTGTGTGAGAGAGAGAGAGAGAGAGAGAGAGAGAGAGAGAGAGAGAGAGAGAGAGAGAGAGAGAGAGAGAGAGA
This sequence comes from Paralithodes platypus, assembly GCA_032716605.1. NCBI lineage: Eukaryota > Metazoa > Arthropoda > Malacostraca > Decapoda > Lithodidae > Paralithodes > Paralithodes platypus. The sequence goes on from CM064499.1 coordinate 32,650,188, forward strand.
GAGAGAGAGAAAGAGAGAAAGAGAAAACAGTATAAGGGTGACCTAGCTGGCATAATGCCCACCACACCTCCATCTAACTGCAATCATTTTACCAAGTTATTGTAAAGATAATATAATTTTGGAAGTTGCACAATTATTCGAGACATATTAGCTCACTTTGGACCAGTTGGAAACTATTTGACATGGAAGAGTCATACAGTGATGCGGGGGAGGATACTACATAAAACCTTCAATGTCTTTTTAACAGTTGAGATTTGGACTTTTTGTTATAGAACATTTAATTTTTAAAATACCTTGTTTTATCATTACCCAAAGTTATGACCTTTCCTCCTGGGACACCCTATATAGACGTCATACCAGATAGTGTTCATAGTAAGCAATTAATAAATCTCAGCCGAACCCTTCCTCCCATCTCTCTTCTTTCACAACCCCGTTCTTAATAACCTGTCTCCCAGCTTCTTTCTTTCCCTTCCATAAAAAGGCAACACCACATTTACTTTCTCCCTCCCAGTAAGGTCAAGCCCGCACCCAGGCCCGTTCAGTCGAGAATCCTATTACAGTAACTCAACAACACCGCCTTATCAACAACAGGGCCCTTTATTGGGAGAACTTGCACCATTCTTCGTTAAAGTAGTCTCCATATACATTATTCACCCTCATCTTATGAAAGAAGATAATATTTCTAAAGCTCTTCTCGTGTCAGGGATATTGTTTGAATCCCCCCCCCCCCCTTTCCCAACATCTGTCTGTATGCTCAAACACTTCCCAATGGCATTGGAAACTGTTGTTTGTTGACACGATTAGCTGCATCAAGTTTATTTATATTGATTGTTTTACCATTTCCATTATTTTGTGTACGGAAGCCCATGCAAAACTAATGTCTATATTCTATGTAACTTCGCTAGATTTGCATCCAATTTAAGTATATTACCATGACACATAATTAAGACAAATAAGTAAAACTTACATAGTATTTACGTTAGTCTTGCCATAGATAATAACTCTTCAAGTAATTAGTATTATACCCACTATGTCTCTAGATTGCAAATTTGTCTGTATTATAAAACCAGGTTTAGCAAAATTTCTATTTCAATGGACTTGGAACGCCCTTCCTGTTGTAAGGTCTTCGTTTTTGTCTTTCCCTTATAGTGAAAGGAACATTAGATATCACTTACCCAACATTAAGCCTTTTCTATTTTAATTTTAATGTCGTAGTGTCATATATTTCCATTGTCTTATAATTACAGTTTTTATGTGTTAGTTTAAATTATACTTCTTTTGAATTCAGTAGGTAATTTCCCCTTAAAATATAGTAGGTCATTGTTTTCTCTTTATTTGTTGTTTTTGTTTTAGCGATTGCAATTATATAACCCGTGCTTTGTTACCAGCTGAGCACTATCTTTATATACAAATAATAGCCAGAATAAGCTGTAAAACGCGTCATAATCCTCAAGGGGTTAATTTCAATATTTATCAGCTCACCTTTTATATCAACCCCTCTATCGATCTATTCCACCTTCTGTTGCTACATAACATAATATACCCAGCCCGTCATAGGGGTGAGAGTCTTCAGTATAAAAGAGGCTTGTCGACCCTACGTGCGCCCTTGAACTTCCCGCCCACGTGACCCATTGTTTACATAAGGGGATAGGTAGGGAAGAGAGCGGGTAGGTGGTTTGGGGGGGGGGGGGGTTGAAAGTGGTAGTGCTGGACTATGGAATCACACACAACGGGAGGAAGTGAAAGGGAAAGTAATTGTGTGGAGATGAAGAATGGACGTCAGAATAACACAGTTGCGATATAGGGATAATGTATACATACACTTAACATAGCAGAAACTTTGTAGTTGCAGAAGTGTTTGTAGTAGTAGTAGTAGTAGTAGTAGTAGTAGTAGTAGTAGTAGTAGTAGTAGTAGTAGTAGCAGCAGTAGTAGTAGTAGTAGTAGTAGTAGTAGTAGTAGTAGTAGTAGTAGTAGTAAAAAGTAGTAATTTAGTATGTAAAGGTCGGTCTTTGGAAATCTAAAATGATATACAGTATATTAGAATGGAGAATAGGGTAAAACCTTGCTATTTTAAGTAATAGTAGTATTGGCAGTGTTAGTAGTAGTAGTGGTGGTGGTGGTGGTGGTCACTTAGTGATTTATTGAGAGAGAGAGAGAGAGAGAGAGAGAGAGAGAGAGAGAGAGAGAGAGAGTACCAGTCGTGCAAAGTAATCATAGGTTCTTAGTGTCCGTTGCCTAATTCAGGGGTAATTATATATAATTGTGGAACTACAAGAAACTATACCTTTGTAATCATGCAACAGAAGTAATTATTTGTGAAGTATGCGTTTTTGCCATTAATATCTAAAGATTGCAACGGATTGATGTTGATATACAAACACACATACACACAGAAGATCCTCAAACTAGGTTGTTTGTTGAAAGAAAGGAAGAATTGCCACACGAAATCATTAAGCGATTAAGCGACATGAGTTTGCAAAAAAAAATGCTATCAAACCGCCGAATGCAATGAGAGAAGCAATCATCCGTCCTGCTCCCATTAACTCCAATGACCCCCCCCCCCAAACCCCCCACACACACCTAGCTCCAATGACCTGAACTCAGAGAATGTAAGAGCGAAAGAGGCCTGGTAGTGAAAGTGACTACTGCTAGAAGTAGTAGTAATAGTAGTAGTAGTAGTAGTTGTGAGAAGTTTTCTTGGCTTTAGATCTTTTCCTATCCATATTTCCCTTCTTGCCGCTCCCCCGACCCCCCTAGAACCCCTTTACGCAAAGAAACCTCCAGTAAATCCCCAAACTGTAACCAACAGACAGTGTTGGTATGCCATCGCCGTCACTAATGTTTCTTACAAATAACGCACAATGCCACACACTGCAACACACTGTCTCATTCACACACACGCCTCAATGCCCTTCAATTGTAGTAGCAATTATCATGGTTGGGAGACAAATACTATATAGTTGATAGTGCCATGGCTTTATGACTAGCGTAGTAGTTCAGGGACCACCTCCACAGCATCACATTAACTTGTTTTGGGAGGACCTCAAACGTGGGATACCATTTTGACTGATTCCCAATAGTTGATGTATATTTAGACTTATGTCAGACTCAGTAAGTCAAAGCATACTACTGTAGTATATTTAACTACATAACACACACATAGGGACACACACGCACGCCCACACACACACACACACGTTCTCTATATATCTCTTCACTTTCTCTCTTCCACATGTCCTTTCCTCCCACGTCCCTTCCCCCAAAAGGAGAGAAACCAGAGTGAAAGTGACGGAGGAAGAAGAGAAAGAGCAAGGGGAAGGGAGGGGAAGAAGAAGGAAGGTATGAAGGAGGAGAAAGATTAAAATGAAATTGTATATATATATATATATATATATATATATATATATATATATATATATATATATATACTGTATATATATAAATATTTTAATTTAATTATTTTATTATTTTAATTATTTTATTATTATATATATATATATATATGAGGAGTAGGGATGGAAGGGGAGAATGATGAAAAGGAGTACACAGAGTTGAAGCAAAAAGAGGAGGAGATAAAGTTGTAGAATAGGAGGAAGAAAGCGAAAGAGGAAGGAGTTTGTTGAGAAAGAGGAGGAAGAAGAAGAAGGAGAAGAAGTAAGGAGTTTGTTGAGAAGGAGAAGGAGGAAGAAGAAGAAGGAGATATAGGAAGGAGTTTGTTGAGAAGGAGGAGTAAGAAGGAGAAGTAGGAAGGAGTTTGTTGAGAAGAGAAGTAGGAAGAACATGGAGGAGAAGTAGGAAGGAGATGTTGAGAAGGAAGAAGAAGGAGATGTTGGAAGGGGTTTGTTGAGCGAGTGTGATAATCTTGTCACTTTCACTCCTGACTGAGTGAAAGGCTACCAATTTGTTCCTTCACTGCCGCCCACACTCACACCCACGGCCATGACACCACTGCATCAAGTGAACCACAGTTGCATTTATATACTTACTGATTTCTACATATTTACTGTTACAACTACAGTATATACGTATTGTTTTCGTATTTACTGTTACATTATAATTCTTTCATACTTACTAGCTATTACATATACTAGTTATTTAATATAAACCATTAAATATTTTCTACTTGCATAAATATACTTAAATGGCTTGGCCCATAGTTACAGAATTTTACCCACATTTTAGATAAGCCCTTATGATTACACTCACTACTGCATGATAATACATACTCTATTACACTCACTACTGCATGATAATACATACTCTATTACATACTCTATTACACTCACTACTGCATGATAATACATACTCTATTACATACTCTATTACACTCACTACTGCATGATAATACATACTCTATTCCAAATAAGTAGGCCAAAGCTCTTGAACATTAACCTCTATAACTCACAAACAACTAGAGTAATCCAGCTAGGGAATGGGTGTGGAGATGTACAGCCCATTTGCTCTAGCCCTTATTGAGGTACGGAGGCCAGGGTTCACGATTTCTGGCCTACCTACTTGGAACAGAGTATAGCCTTCATGGCACGACCCACAGCTTCATCAATCGAAATATTCCCCACTTCTAATAACATCCAATATGACACGATCTGCATTTTGCTTGGTAATACCCGTATTTTACAAAGATAATAAAGTAACTTGACACACAGATATATTATATATAGTACATTCTTTTAATTAAATTGTATTAATAGATCCACAGTTTCCTAGTACTGTCCACTTTTTATCCCGACCCCAACCTCTAATTGCTCATAAAGACTTTGCTGATTGATTATTTCTACCAATTGGAAAGAGTCAACCAGTAAATAGGTGTGGGAAATTACAGCCTGTTTCCTCCATCCCTTCCTGAGCTAAGATTTCTGGCCTAATAATAGTGAACAGACTTTACATGACCCAATTTATGTAGCCCATGAAACCCAATGTAGACTTCATGGTTCAGTTTTCTGTAACAAAATATTAGCAATATATAATGCATTGCTTCATTTTTATACAATGTCTGCTATGTCAAGATTCAACCCTCAGTAGCAAATTTCGTCCTATTTGTTTTACCTACATATGATGACCTTGCCTACACCCTAATGGATCCTTAAGCACACATTCTTAACCTCGCTATCGTCTCACATGACCTAATTCAAACACGATAATCTTACTATCACCATTCATGAACTTGTCCACACTTAATGCCTAGTCGTATCTTGATGACTTTATTCACATTTATATTGGCTTATCCAGATTATAATCTTGTTCAGATTTTACATACTGCTGTGCATACGACCATACTGCACCTACGACCATCCATACACTACGTACAACATTATTCAGACCTTCTTTTTCTAAATACTTATAACATAATTCAAATTATATTTAAGGATTTAAGCATAGCGAACCAGACTGTTTATATCATTCCTGGATCCTAAGAATGTTTACATCCTAATATTTCCTCCTCATTTTCAGCATGATGATTCATCTATCAAAGTTCTTGCTACTACTGCTGCTGGCAGCGGTGGTAGCAAGTCAGGAGAGAAACAACTGGTCCTGGGGTCCTGATGGTGCTGCTTCCACTGACACCGCAGCCAAGGCTCCTGCCACAGAGGAGGAGACGTCGGGCAGGTCATTTGCTCCCTCTGACAGTTCCTTCACAGTTCTTGCCGCACCAGGTGTCTCTTCTGACTCTTCATTTCCACTTCAGGCAGTCCATAGGCCTTCGCCGATTGCTGGCCGCATTGTCGCTCCTACCGGGCCACTGTTTGGTGTCCAGGCTCCTGTACACCACCAGTCTGCCCCACTTGGTGCACTCCATATTTCCCCACCTACTGGAGGCCATGCTCCTCCACCCGCTACACACACAGGAAGTTATGGTGACTCCGCTACAGCCAGACGCGGTGATGGCCAAAGTGAAGGCAGATTTCTGGGTATCAAGGACAAGTTCTGCGAGTATGGCCTAGGTTTTGATGTAAGTTATAATATAATGTAATTTTTGTGTAATTAATATATAATATTAAATATCAAATACCTACCCTCATGTGCTTTAAATATATGTTCAAAGTATCCATTAACTTATTGGTACATAAAAATCAACTGTATTCAATTAGAATTATCTTTTCATGCAATGTAATCAACTGAGGCATATATCCTTTTTATTCATTAATTGCATATGGCTAATATTACTACACTTGTTTCCGGCAGTGCCACAAAAAGGGCTACCACAAGGGAGGTCTCAGCCACCACGACATCTCATACGTGCAGCCCGTACAGGTGGTGCCTGTGGGTGGCCCAATCGCTGCTGTGCCAGTCCACCACAAAGGCTACCACACCCCTTACGTCCCCCAGGCGCCAGTCTACCAACCTCCTCCTCCAGTCTACCACCCTCCTCCTCCAGCCTACCACCCTCCTCCTCCTGCCTACCACCCTCCTCCAACCTATCCTGCACCCCAGTCCTCTTATGCTGTTGCCCCTGCCTCTTCCTATGGTGCACCTCCCAAGGCCTCTTATGGAGCCCCTCACAAGGCACATCCTATCAGCCACTCACACACGCACCATCATCTTTATAATGGCCAAACATCTCTCGGCTATGCCAAAGATAACTCCTTCGGTAGTAACGCCCCATTCTCTACCGCTTCATCCTTCAGCTCCATTGACAAAATTGGAAGTTCCCTGCCTGTTGTTCCTCCACGCCCATCTCCCACTAGCAATTCTTTTGCTCCAATTTCCAACTCTTTCTCTTCTCATTCTTCATTTGGCGATTGCAAGTGCGTTGAGGCCAGATACTGTCCTTTCTCAGATGTTGTTCCAAGAAACAGCAAAGACATCTTGCCTCTCATTAATGCCCGAAGCAAGACGACTGATATTCTCTCCACCGCTGACGATGACACTGAAACTCTGGCCGCTTCTGAGGACAGCAAGGTGGTAGTGAATCAGGAAGGGAAGGAAGAGGAAGCAGAAAAGGAAGAAAAGGGTGAAGAGACGAGTGCCAGAAGGAGAAGAGACGTGATTTTCGAGGATTCCAAGAGGGACACGAGAGACACCATGGTCTTCAGGGACACTAATCGAGGCTCATCATTCAGGCCACAAATCTCATCAAACAGCCGCCAAGGGGTCAGTTTCTACATATGATGAGTTACACATTAAAACTTCATAACACCAAATTATAGATGCATTCCTATTATGCCATTACGTAAAAGCTTATGGTCATATTATGCTCTGAATATACACCAAGGGATAAAATATGTTGCTTGTCAGTCATGATCAAATTGTGCTATATATAACTAACTTTCAACAAGTCATAAGTAAAACATTTTATGCTTAATTACTAATTACTCACAAACAAATATTTTTTCTTATACAGGCTAGTCTCGGAGGTTGTCGTTTCGGAGAAGTGTGCTGCCGCAACCCCAACTTCCGTCAGCAACGGGAAATTAATACCTGTGGCCGTCACCGCAACTCTGTGGGTCTCCTGGGTCGTGTCAAGAACTCGCATTTCGAGAAGGGAGACACGGAGTTCGGCGAGTACCCCTGGCATGGCGCTATCCTGAGGCGGGAGGATAGGGACAATGTTTACGTTTGCGGCGCGGCCCTCATTGATAGCCAACACTTGGTTACCGCAGCCCACTGTGTCTCAGGGTGGGTTGTTATCGCTTTTGCTTCTGTGTTTCACAATCGTTGAGAAATATTGAAAATGGCCATAGTCTTGGGTTAAATTGTACAAAGACGAGTTTCTACATATCTAATGCATAATTATTGTAAAGTGTATTTATTTCCTTCAATATGTGTTAGGCTACTGATTAGCTATATATATACTGTATATAATACCACACCTCCAAAATCTATACTCATCTCCACTTGTTTCTTTCTCTAGTTTGGTACCCCAGGAACTGAAGATCCGACTTGGCGAGTGGGACGTGGGTGGCGAAACTGAGTTCTACAAACACCAGGAGAGGCGCGTCTCAGGACTCTACAGCCACCCAGACTTCTACTCTGGCAACCTCAACAACGATATCGCCGTCATTAAGATGCACAGCCCCATCGATTTTTCCACCAAGTGAGTATTGTGTGTAGTGTCAGTGTGTTAATATGCTTGCTATGTTTCTTAGAGTGTTGCAAATTCGATATATTAATATCTATAAATGCTTTGTCTGAATAGTGCTAATTATCTTTCGTTACATAATAAATTGTAACTGATTTTCTTTTCATAGGACGATTGACTGCCTTAGTCCATATTTTGATAACTTGAAATGCATTGATTGTCTGTGTCTTAACAAATTTTAAGTTTAGGAGCGGTAGTGATCGAATATCAAATATGTACAACCAGTCACCAAGTCATATCCTAGGTATTCCACCTTACTTTTCCTCTCTAAAACATTATACTGGCACATCCACCCATGAATATCCTATTACGCAATCCTGACACACACATACCAGAGTATAGGCATATCCCAAACATTCAACTGTACTATTATTATGAAACAAGTGTATGTGCATATATTTGAAAATACTATTTCCCAATATTCACACACATAGTCGACTTAAATACCATGATGCATTAATTGAACTTCACCTTTTTTTTCAAAGATAAATTACTGTGCAAACTTACATGAGAATCCTCTTCTGCAGTCCCCACATCTCGCCTATCTGCCTCCCGGACCGCTTCGCCACCTTCTCCAGCCAGCGATGCCACGTCTCCGGCTGGGGTAAAGACGCCTTCGGTGATCACGGGTCCTTCCAGCATGTCCTGAAGGAGGTGGATCTTCCTATGGTCAGCCGGAGCTCATGTGAGAACGCCTTGAGGAGTACTAGACTTGGCCGCCAGTTCAGTCTACATGAAGGCATGATCTGTGCTGGAGGAGAGGAGGGCAAAGATGCGTGTGAGGTGAGTCTTCATGGGCTTCAGATGAAATGCATAAAATTACTTTCAATAGAATTAATGACGAAATATTGGCACATGTTAGGTAATACTTTGAAGTTACTTTTATTGTTTGCAGGAGTGGGGTTAAAGGTTTGGAGTTATGAATGTTTAGTGGGCATGTTTAACTTAGTGATGATATAATATAGTATCATCCAACTTTGATGTGCCATCTTGAGCACTCTTGCTTATTTATTGATCTAGCTTTGCAAAACAATAGATGTTATGTTTACATTGCAACTACTACAATCAACACATCTTCTCTCAGGGTGATGGTGGGAGCCCCTTGGTGTGTCGCGGGTTCGACGGGAGTGAGCAGCTGGCAGGTCTGGTGTCTTGGGGTCTTGGGTGCGGCCAGAGAGGGTTGCCCGGAGTCTACACAGCCGTCTCCAACTACGTCGACTGGGTCAGATCCATCACCAGGACTTAAGACAGCAGCGTCATCTCCTCATGAATACACGGGTTTCAGCGCTAGACAGTATAGATATTTAGTATTTATTGAACTGTTAAAGGTACTTGCTCCTAGCTCTAATTCAATTTATTTCACTAATTATATACTCACTAAGAATATATAATTGTCTTTAATGTTGCCAATAACGTAATGTTTATTTTAATTTTAATAGGAATGATTTCTTCTTTCTTGTGCACGTTTAGTTGCTAGGCCTGACACTTATATTTAATGACATGGTGTGTTTTCGTCTAATTATACTGTATTTCTTGGACATATTTTTAAACTCAACATTACTATAATATGTTACTGTCATTCTACTGACTCGCACGTATCTGTGTAGTAATATTACTTTTTCTTTTTGTATTCTTTAACCACTTTAAATGTAGTATTATTCAACCCTGACAGATATTATTTCGGCTCAAATCCTGTCATTTTTGTTTCTACCAATTTGTTCTATCGCTGTAGATTGCTAGTATTATTATTTTTCGTTTAGTCCTTTAAGACTTTCTATTATTGTATGTGTGTTGTGTGTGATGCCAATTTGTGTGTATGCACCGATTCAACCAAAGTATTTTGTTTATGGAAGTGGTTGTTAGGAAAACATACCTTTGTCTTTACTGTTAATATTAATTTATGAACTAAAATGTCCTTACTGGTTAGGGGCAGAAGGTGTTAGATATTTAGGCTCAATTTCCTGATAAACATTATTGGTTTTGATGTACACTTCTGTATATTCTAATGTTAATGTAAATTCCATTATGATTGTGAATTTTATGTTAAGTACACACTATGTGTGCTCTTTGGTATCTGATGTTGAAGATGTATTACTTGTATAATGAATAATAATTCATTGATTTGTCATGATTCTTTTATTGCCACATAACCTAATTAAAAATATGCAATAACACTGGTATGCGTCAGCTTACTAAACCATATATATATATATATATATATATATATATATATATATATATATATATATATATATATATATATATATATATATATATATATATATATTACTGGTATCATAAAAGGTCATTAAGGCATAAGTCATATTCACCCACAAACATTTTTGAAGACCCTCCGAATTTACAATATTAGGTAGAAAATTGACAAGAACATTCGATGCGTTCTGAGATAGCTTCGATCATATAAAGCATATGTAGAGTGAATGTAATCAGGTTGATATTTTGTGTCTTCACAAAACTTCACATTCACATAGTTTATGGTATGTCTGATTATCATTAAAGTCTTTTACCTTGCAACCAGATGTCTAGGTTAAATCAATAGAGCATAGTGTTTCGAGAAGACTAAAATTCAAAAGTTCTGGGTAATCGTTTATTGGAAATGTTACAAAATAATCTCATCTTAACAAGAAACACGTAAATGTATAACAATCGAAGTTACACATAGCTAACCTAAAAAATTGACAAGTTACATTCTTAACCATAGTCAACACTTCAACAAAACAGTTCACGATAGCGGTGGCTGGTTGATAAAGCATATACTTGCAATCACTGGGCATCAAGTTTCTTACTATAGTAGGATATTGTGATTACTTCCGCTGATAAGTGCAATACATCCGATAACTGCAATATATCCCACAAAATAAGTATGATATATATCGCTGTCAACTTACAATATTCATAAACAGTGATACTATGAAACTACCCACTACTTTACAAATACTAGTTTGACACTGCATAATTTACAAAAGGATTACTTACCGGTACTTCCTAGTATATGTTCAGTAATAATTATATGTGTAAAAGAGGCAAGTATGATTTGTTTTCCTTTTGGGATTCTCCAAGAAGGCAAGTTCAATCAATTGAGTTTTGACAAATCAAATATAGAGGGCCCTGCTTATCGTGAACGGTTCGTCTCACCAACTCTCTCCAAGCTTCAAATGTTACTCAGACCACCAATGCGCCTCCCACTGCGGCCTCCTTCACTGCTGCTGCCGCAGCCCCAGCCCTCTGACGCCCAGCGCACTCAATCTGAAGGTAACAAAGGTGTGCATCGTTTTTGCATAATCATTAGCAAAGATTAAATTATAGAGCTTCAATGTAACACGGCCGCCTCGACTACCATGAGACCCAACCAAACTTGAACAATATTTAAGCTGAATCCACAAACTTATTAGACCTTTTTCTGTAGCAATCTACTGTAACCAAAGTCAAATTAATTTTGAACAATTCCAACCGTTGGATAGTATCTTTTGTGTTATATTCTGACTAGCGATGGTTAGTTAGTTAGTTAAAATAGGGCTTTAGAGGCTATCGACCCATAAGGATTATTAAGCCCACCTTAAAGTCAGGAAGAACATAAAACCGGATCCCCGAGACCTCCCCAAGTTTATACCCCCTGGTATACTGGGAATATAAACCTGGAGGTTGTCCTGCTCGAGAACCCCAGACGTCTTCCTTAATCGCGACCAGGAACGGAGCCTCTGTACGAGAACCCCAGTCCCTTGCTAGCGATGGATAATTATGGTTTCCTTATATTGTGTTGCACTGACCTGTTTGATGTGCCATGGCTCGAGGGGGTGGGGGGTGGGAATGTGATCAGAGATGGGCTGGAATCCGTTCACGCCCGCAGTGTAAGTCATCAAGAAAAGTGTGCCATCCTGGAGGGTGTATCTGTGGGTGGCAGATCGAGAGTCACGAAAGGGCGGAGGAGTTTTGGAGATAACTATCGATGTTTGGAGTAATTTTGTGAAGAATATCTCTTACAAATTAGCTGCATAAAATAAGAATTAAAGCTTTTATTCCTATATAGAATACACTCACCTGATTTGTCTAGTTCTTGTAACCTGATTCAGTGGACCAGCTGGCACAGCTCTCTCCACTCAGGTGGTTTCGTCACCTGTTTGATACCTGGTAAAGGAGAATAGAGCTTTCTACCTATCTATCTATTTGCTCAGGCCCATTCCCCATTTATATATATATATATATATATATATATATATATATATATATATATATATATATATAATTATATATATACCGGTATATATATATATATATATATATATATATATATATATATATATATATATATATATATATATATATATATATATATATATATATATATATATATATATATATTATATATATATATATATATATATATATATATATAATTATTGTTTATAGATCTTTAGCATATGGGATTTGTATAGGATTGATTATTCATGGAGAGAGAGAGAGAGAGAGAGAGAGAGAGAGAGAATACGAGCGAATGTTCCTCTATGAAACAGGGAAGATAAGAGTGAAAACGATGTTACTATATTTGTTCAGGCTACCACAGGCTCCTAATACAACAGAGTGAAAGTTTTACTCTGTCGCCACCGCTGCTACTATGACATATACATTATTTAATCTTGTCTTTCAAAGGTTTAGTAAGTGGGAGAGTTTAGAATCAGTTGTCTTTGTTCCTGTAGACAATGGATTGTAATTGTAAGATTCCCGTTCTCGAAACACTCATTATAGGTTCATTGTCTGGTTCGAACCAAACGATTCACAATATTGTTCGTTCTTCCCAGTACCCTCTTACAGATATAGTGGTTAGCTGTAAAGAATAATATACACACTTCAGGGTAATCGTTTATTGGGAAATATTACACAATAATCTCTGTTTAACAAATAAACAAGTAAAAGTATAAAATTCGAAGTTACACATAGCTAACCTAATAAATCGACAAGGTACAGTCTTAAACATAGTTAACACCTCAACAGAACAGTTCACGATAGCGGTGGCTGGTTGATAGAGATATATTTTTTAACCACTGGGTATTTAGTTAGAAAAATAAAAAATAAATACAAAAAATAGAGTTGCAATCTATCCCATTATAGCAATACGTTTATGTTATGTCTTTACCAATATGAAAGGTGTTTCTTAAAATCCGAAAATGTATACCGTGAGAAACAGATACATTGAAACTAGCCTATTCACTAGTTTTTAAACACTAATTATCATCGTTCATAAATTAACAACTCTGCTTTTTCAGCACAGTATATTTTGAGTAATAGTGTGAAACATAGTTTTCTTAAGAAGGGAAGATTATGGTAATTTCCTTTTTGGTTTATAAGGCAAGTTTAATTAATGAAGTTTTGTGAATACGGATGAGAGGGCCAGCTTATCGTGAACAGTTCGTCTCAACAACTCTCTTTCTCTCTCCCCCTGTGTTGCTCAGACCACCGCCGCACCTCCTGCTGCGGCCTCCTTCGCTGCCGCTGCCGCAGCCGCAGCTCTCTGACGATCAGCGAACTCGATCTGCAGATAGCAAAAGTAGGTGGAACTAATTAAGACAAAATGTTATAGCAAGACTGAATCGAGTGTGTGATAGTCAGGACCAAAGTTTAGATTATACTGTTGAGCTTTAATACAACACAGTTGGGTTGACTACCAGAAAGCAGACACCCTTATCGGATAGATAATACATGTGTGGACCATATGTTAACTACGCCGTCTTTTAGATGTAATCGACAATGACTATGGTAAAATAAAATTTTAATAACTCATGTCGAATAATGATGTCACTTGAGTTTATTCTAGCTTGCAATAGACTATTGTATTGTCTTTGGGGAGTTTGTTTTGTTTTCAATTGAGTAACTGACCTGTTCGATGTGCCATGGCTCGAGGGGGTGGGGGGTGGGGATGTGGTCAGAGATGGGCTGGAATCCGTTCACGCCCGCAGTGTAGGTCATCAGGAAAGGTGTGCCGTCCTGGAGCATGTATCTGTGTGCGAAGAGAAAATTATGTGAGGAAACTACTAAGGTTAAGAATAACATTTGTGGAAGCAATAGACTAACCTTGTGGATGGCTAGACTAAAGGAAGAACGATATACTTTAAATCGTGATTGTAAGAACCCGAAATGGTATTAGAAGTTTAATTATTTTTTTTTAATATAGATTCCTCGAATTTTCAATTCAAATGATAACGAAGAAGTGCGAAATATAATAGTAATGTGGGTGTTAGTGTTATGACTCTATATTGTACAGTTGTACACTCACCTGATTTGTCCAGTTCTTGTAACCTGGTTGAGTGGTCCAGCTGGCACGGCTTGTTCCACCCAGGTGGTTCCGTCACCTGTTTGATATCTGGTGGCAGAAAATAGACGAGTAAGTGTCAGTATGCAGGACGATTTACTATATCGGAGATTTAGTAAGTGGTTGTCTATACCATAGTAGCTTTAATAGGAATATGGCATAAGTAATTGTACGGATATTACTAGCCAACAATAATCCCATCTACATTTAGGAGATGGGAAATCGTACTTGGAGGAAATATTCCATTTCGTACCATGTCTTATTAGAATACACATACAAGGGCTTTTTATAGCTAGGCCCACGCAACTCGGATTGAATTTATATAATTTAAATCTTTTCATGATAAGTACAATTAGGGTTACATTAATATAAATATGTACTGTATGTATAGTATATATATATATATATATATATATATATATATATATATACATACATACAGTATAATTATACAGTATAAGTAGATAGACAGATAGAGAAGGGTAAGTAAATGTGAGTAATGTTGATACAAAATTATATATAAGTGCATCAAACTATCAAGTACCAAGAGTGAAAACAAGTGGAAATTATATACCACTATTTTTTGCAGCCACCCTAGGTTCCTAATACAATCAGAGTGAAAGTGATACCCTGCCGCCACCACACCTAATCTGGTATTTCAATTAGAATAATAATAACCTCCGAAAATTTAGCTAATGCAAATTTGGAATCGGTATTTACTTGCTTCCATAGACAATCACATTTTATTGAATGAGAACTCGAGTACCAGAAAGGCAACAGTTCACGCATTCCGCAGAACATGAAAACTATGAGTGCGTTATAAACAATATAGATCGTATTGCCAACATTATCCTTAACTCGAAGTCAATACCAACACAAAACACCAACTCTTTCTCACTAACCACCACAAATATTATACTTCCGTTGCTACCAATATAGTTATCAACACCCTACGCCAATAGAACTTTCTCCCTACTAACACACCTACCAACACCACTTCACTCCCTAATCTACTACCAACACATTTTGAGTATTATTGCAACTACCTACCAACTCATTAACCTCATGATTGCCATATAGATCAGAAGCAGCAGCAGGCACTATTACTCCACTGTTAAACTGGTCTATTCCGGTATATTAGGGCCAATCGACTCACCTGAAACCGAATCCACCGAAAGCATCAATAGGCGTCCTCTCGTTAATGATGATGGGGACGGGCGTGGGTAGGAGGGCTGCAGGGGCAGGGGCGGGGGCGGGGGCGAGGGCGGGGTCAGCCTGTTGGGGGGAGGGGCGAGCAGACACGCCCACCAGGCACACTCCCAACAACACCAACTGGAAGGGTAAAAACACTGAGGGTTAGGTTTAGGTTGAGGTTTGGGTGGTGATTTGGGATAACCCTCTAATGGATGAGAAAGTGTATAAAGAAGTGACAATAGTGTACACGAAATATACAACTAAAAACGAAATAATGTGAGCTTACTGACCCATACTTGGTAAGACCTTTTAGCTCACCTCAATTGTCCCCACCATGGCCTACAATCACCACGTTTTAACTGACCATATTCTAACATAGAGTCCCTCCCGCTATAATTTAGACTCTAGAGCTACCACACTTTACCTGATCTTTAGCAATTCTAGAAAGGCATTGGAATATTCTACTTAAACTTTTCCTCTCTTTTTAATTGTTCTCCTTGTATACACCTACTAATGTGTAAGCTTCTGCAGTATATTCACTAAATCATATCTTCAGCATTCCCTGAAGATGACGATATTTATAGGCAAAGCAAACTGGTGGCTTACTGAATGTTAAGTTCAGGCACAGGTGCACATGCAGTCAGTACCACACAAATTATAGCATTCAGAGATTATCATACTAACGTGTACAATTGAAGACGTATTTATTTAAAAAAGTTGAAAAAATACCATCCATGCGTTACTAATTATAAGTATTGTTTGTTGTTTGTTCTATTTACTTACAAATTTCATGTTGGCGAAGGGGGTATCGAAAGCTCGCACAAGGAACTGGCAATGTTTATAAGGGTGTCGTTCTTGAAGGAGAAGAAGTTAGAAATATAAATCTTAAAATCCCTTGAGAGTTGGAAGAGAAGGAGGAGAAGTAGGAGGAGGTGTTCGAGGTGAGGCAGCAGAAGAAGTTAGAGATAAATATATAAAATCGGAGTAGATAGCCCTGGAGAGTTGGAGGAGAAGGTGAAGTAGGAGGTGGTGTTCGGAGGTGAGGTTGTCTCGGTGATGCCCAGCTGTCGTCTGTGTCTGACCCCAGCATCCCGACCTTTATATATTGTCTGATATACCGGGCAAGGTCGTGGGTAGGCCAGTTTACGAGCATCAAGTGAAATGGATGACCTAACTTACAGAAGGTTGAAAGGATAACCCAGGTAAAGATTTTAACAAATGTTACGTAAATATTAAAACAAAACAAAAAATACATAAGGGTTTAGAGGAATGGTATTTGAAAGTTAGGGCATATTAACTAGAAGATTATGCTGCGTTTTCATAGCTTATTCTGGCTAGCATTAGACGATTTGTACAGCTTAGGAAAGATCTGTGGAAATTATATGGGTGAAGAAAATCTCAATTAACCCTCTGTCTTCCATTTACCCCTAATAATCTGAATGAAACCACCAAACAAAAGCCAACAAACAGAAAATAAATGCGTCATCGTACCTTGAAAGGTTTAACAAGAATCGGTTAGAAATTAAGTGTATTTATTATTGTAGTTTATTTTACTTAGGGATGGTGAGGGCAAGATATAATAGGAACATAGTTCATAGGAGTTTTCTGTATCGTGGGTGAGGGTACACAACGACCCACTTACAAAATCCTATATAATTCCAAACAACCTCTTAATCCTTGACTAATAGTAGCAGGTATAATTTTCAAGCTGAATATAATCATCTGGCAATAGCTAGAATAAAAATGCAAGTCGTCATTTGCTTGAGAGGGGTAATGGAGATCATTTTTTACATATATAATTATGAAGTTGCTAAGTAATGTATAGGAGGGAATTCGGGATAGGCCTATATAGATCAAAATTAGAACATGAAAGCAGGTATAATTTATGATACTTCTTTCACAAAACTGAATTAGAATTTCATATAATACTACGAGCTACTCAAGTTGACTCATATAAATCACCAAAAGTGGAAAACAAAGCGACATGATATAAAACGGTTCATTGAGCTAGCATGGTTAAGAATCATAATTAATCGGGATGACAATTTCCGATGTAATATATAGATCTTTACTGTAAGACAAAGAAAGTGTTTGTATGCTGAAACAATGGTATTCCGGTCAGCTGCTACTCATTCCACAATATTATATCTAATAATTTACCTTACAACACTTTTATCTGATTATTCACCCAACCTTTATAAATTTTCTTCATTTTAGACACATTCCTAGTATTTTGGGGAAATATGAACTTCCTT
This sequence comes from Paralithodes platypus, assembly GCA_032716605.1. NCBI lineage: Eukaryota > Metazoa > Arthropoda > Malacostraca > Decapoda > Lithodidae > Paralithodes > Paralithodes platypus. The sequence goes on from CM064499.1 coordinate 32,668,061, forward strand.
AATCCTTCCTTGATTACTGTGTACGCCGATAGTAACTTCATTGTGGATGTTCAATTAACTGATAAGCGGGACCTGAAGGTTAATATGGTATAGGTCTTTGATAGGTATGCAGTAATATAGTGTGAAGTGAGGTTGAATGATCAGGTAATGGAAAATGTTAGCTCATATAAGTATTGGTAAGTGCAATGAGTATAGATGGGAGTTTGGAGAATAAAGTGCGAGAGAGCTAGGTGTAGCAGGGGAGGAGGGTTGTAGGAATGCTGAATGCAGTGACAAGGAATAGGATGGTGAGCATTAGAAGTAAAGAAGTCACTGCATGATAATGTGGTAATCTCACATAGAAGTCGTGGACGTTGTTTGAGACGTAAATCAAGAGTGTGAGGGGTGGAAATTAGTTGCTGAATAGTGCTTGTGTCACGTAGATATAAACAGATGAATAAGGAAATACATGGGCGGTGTGGTGTGGATGTGGGTGTTCTGGAAGAGGATGAATAGAAACACCTTGAGGTAGTTCGGTCATGTGGAACGTATGGAAAGGAAGAGAGTTACTAAAAGAGTTGAGAGTGAGATAGAAGAGCAGAGAGGTAGACCAAGAGTGAGGTGGAGGGATGGAGTTGAGAGGTATATGAGTGAAAGTGTGTGGTGTTGGGTGGGAGGAGGGGTGCCAGCTGATGGTTGACATAGGAGCATGGAGGCAATTAATCCATGGCCACCCCCTCGATGATCAAGCGTCTGGCTAATGATACATAGATTATTATTAATAGGGCCTACTATTATTATTATGGTTTTTAATATTCTTCTTCGTTTTCGTATTCGTATTCTTCTTCGTCTTCTTATTCGTCTTCTCATTATTATTAACATATGGTCATTATGACAAACACGAACACGTGAAAAATATATTATTGTTAGTGCTACGATAATACGATCTACGTTTTCTATCATCAGGTTTGTATCAAAGAAAACTAACTTATATGAGTAACAATTTTCAGAGCATTTTGTACAGATGTTATGGCTTTCAACTACAATGTTCCCCTGAGTGTAGGAGCTTGTACTGAAAGATATCGTATATAAAGAAAACACAAATATACATATATTAATATATCGAAGTACAGCTTATATGAATATATTATGGAATCACTATGTAGGCTAATATGGATAGATTTCATGGGCACCTTTAATTGAATTATTGATCGTAGGTTGACAATACAGTAGGGCCTGCCGAGAATCAGTGCTGTTGTCTATCTCTTATCGCAAGTGATACTTAGTATTCAGATACTTTACCATCTATTGACTACCACAACACAATACGGACCGCAGATATTATGTTCAAAGAATGAACTTATTGGAAAAGCAAAATTCAAGATTTCTTGATCTTTTCATCGTACATTAAATTAGTATATTAATATGTATTTTCTTTATTTGTCTTATGCATGATTCAATAATATCTCTACAATATTATTAGAATGAGACACACCATAAGATCATCTATCTTAATTCATAATTATGCTTCAGGTTCTGTGTGCATAGGCTACATGTGACATAGGCATTTATATGACTGTATTATTACATACGTTTTTGGCGTAGATAGCCCCTGGAGGTTGAGACTGGGAATCCCACCTACAGAGTTACCTCCCACTAAGGGGATCAGCAAGCCTTTTCTTGCTGATCCTCTCTACCCCTTCATAGTAGTGTGGGTTTGGCTACTGACTGACTTGCTATTGTTATATAAAGGAGTAATGTGGACGACCTGACGCAGCCTTAGTCAATATTGGCAATAAACAGTTCGAGTCAAAGACCTGTGCAACTCTCCAAACCTAGAGTGAAACGGTATTCTCAGACTTTCTTCTATTCAACTGCTGAGCTCTGGAACACTCCCAGAATCAGTCTTTCCCTCTTCCTATGACTTAAATTGCTTCAAACTCCGTGTGTCCAGGCATTTTGGCTCGAACGTCCCTTGATTTTGGCTCTGTCACTCTTGCAACTCTGGGGGAGGCACTCGATACAGGCAGTTCTGTCTTTTTTCTCCCTCACTCACATAGAAAACAAAAAAATGTAGCCTGTGTGGAGGAAGGGTAGCATGTGTACCTCGTAGGTGGATCTTCACTGGTTGAAGGTTTTTGACATATTTATTTTTTTATTTTTGTCTACTGTATGTGTATAAAGGAGACAAAAGACAAATTTACCTGTAACTAGCGTCTCTTCCAAAGTTAAAGGAGTAATATAGAGCAATACATGTTTCGGTGTATTGGAAAGGAGTGTGGTGTGCTTGTTTAGTGTAGTGAAATGAATAGGAAGAGGAGGTGTTTGTGAGAGCTAGCTGGATTACTCTCTGAGTAGTTGAGACACAAGTAGAAACATTGAGAGAAACCAGACAAATGAAACAGGAGTTCCAACAACTTAACACATGCCTATGAGGCCTTCCTTGGGTATTGCCCAGCTCGATTGGTGTCAATAATCTCCCGTGGCCTCTCAACCCTTTTCTGATATGGCGATCATCAAAGGTGCAGTAGACCAGTGTTGCATTTACAATGTGAATGTTATCACCTCGTCAACATGGTCAAGCTAATTACACTGGTTACAGACTACATTCACATCCACAGCCATTTTAAGGGAGATTGCCACTTGAGGGAATTTTTTCTTGACCCCTTTCTCCCTCATGTTTAGTACACATATATATTTCCATGTAACACTGCATCAAGGATTGTATGCATGGGAGAGAGAGAGAGAGAGAGAGAGAGAGAGAGAGAGAGAGAGAGAGAGAGAGTGTGTGTGAGGGAGAGGAGGGGGGAGAGAGAATGTGTTCTACCGTGTACTTATTTTCTGTGTGTATGAATGAGACAAAAAACAAATCTGCCTGCAACAAGTGCCTTGTAAAGGTATTATCCCGTTTATGTGTAGTTAACCAGTTGCGAGTTTCAGGCTATAAGTAAGTTGGAGCCGTAGACATCGGTATTTAGCAGAATTACCAGGCATAATGAGGTTGTAGTGCATTTATAAATATGTAAAATTTAATTCAACATACTTTCTATCCATCAGGAACCTATATTATAATATTATTTATGTTTAAAATCGATGTTTACGGCTCCAACTTCCTTATAGCCTGAAACTCGCAAGTGGGCAATTATATTTGCTTGTAATATATAGTATAGTGAAAAAACGACAAGGGTAATGCAGCTAGTATTTCTACCGTTTGGGAAGAGTCAGCCAGGAAATAGGTGTGGACATTAACAGCACATTTGCTCAAGGTATTATTGAGTTACAGACGTTAGGGTTCACAATTTTTGTCCTACCTATAATGGTAAATTCTTTCTGTCTTTCTTCTACTCAACAAGTGAACTCTGACCTCTCTCCCTCAATCAATCTTTCATTCATCCTACGACTTAGACTGCTTTAAACTTCGTGTGTCCAGGCATTTTGATTCCAACGTCCCTTGAATTTGGCTCTGTCACTCTTTTAACTTTGGGTGAGACACTCGTTACAGGCAACCTGCCTGTTGTCTCCTCCATACACATAGAAAAAAGTATGTATATTACATGTCAATATATTTTTGTGTTGATCATGCAATGCCAACAGCGTCAAGAATCAATTTGGTCAGAAGAGTGAATTTCTGTTCTACAATATACAAATTTAAAATAGCATTACAATTCTCAAAACTTGCATTAAAGAGGAGTTTTTTTCTGGACCCCTTCTCCCTCCTGTTTAGCCCTATTAGATTTGAGATTATTAGGCGTTCACCCCACTTGTTTCGTGAATTTAAGACCCTTTTACCCCATTTCTTTGTCAATTTTATAACCCTTTGTGCTATTTAGGGGTCCATTTTGTTTCCTGGTAGTGATAGTGAGCCTACAATTTAAGAGGAACCGGTATTTGGCCAGGTAATTTCTCCAAAAAATTTACAAATTTATCTCGTCTTGGGGTATTTCTTAAGCTTGATATAGGTCTAGGGAGCAAACTAAAACTAATAATAATAATAATAATAATAATAATAATAACAATAATAATAATAACAATAATTGATATATATTTTCTTCTTCAAACGAAACGACTCCCATTGTCTTCGCTCTTTCAATTACCCTTTTATAAACACGATGATATATGTGAAAGAATAAGATACAAATTTCATTGTAAAGGTTTATTGGAAGTAATAAAACATAATATTAGCTTAACAAGGAAACAAATAAAGGTATAAAAGTCGACGTTACACATAGCTAACCTAATCCATCGAAAACTAAATCTGTTATAAATTCAACACCTCTTGAGAACAATTCACGATAGCGATGGCTGGATGACAAGACATATTTTTGAATCACTGGGCATCAAGTGTCTTACAAAATGGAATATATTGATTACTTTGGCTCTCTACGTAGCTGCAATATATCCCATTTTCTCAAAAAGTTGTCATTGTCAACCCAAAAGTATTCCTAAAACTGAGGATACAGATTTCGCTCAACTACCAGAAGTTTTTTTTTTAACTGCCCACTACATTTTGAGCGTTAGTTTGACACATTATTTACAGAGCAAAACATTTTATAAATTGAGTAAAGATATTATCAACTAATACTAAGAAAACTATTTCCTCTTCGGAACCGTTGATAATCGTTAATATTTTTGTTTAGTCTTGGGAACACGTATGAGGAGGCCAGCTTATCGTGAAAAGTTCGTCTCAACAACTCTCTCTCGCTCTTCCAGTGTTGTTCAGACCGCCACACTGCCTCCCGCTGCGGCCTCCTTCGCTGCCGCAGCTGCAGCCGCAGCCTTCTCGCGCTGAGCGAACTCAATCTGCAGGTAACAGAGGTGAGCGGAAAAAAGTTAGAAAATAATGTGTAAACACGATTGGGCTGTGTGTGCAATAATCAGTATCACAGTTAAGTTATAGAGTTTAAAATACGGCAAAATTTGCTCAACTGCCACGAAAGAATAGTGCATGTGAGCTGGAAGTACAGGTTGACTAGGCTTTCTTCTAGAAGTAATCTACCATAACTACGGTATAATTAACATATCATCATTTGTGTCGATTAATGTTCATATTGAAAATTGTGAATGGCTAACACTAGAGAACTGTATCTCTATGAGCAATATAATTTTATCTGACCTGTTCGATGTGCCATGGCTCGAGGGGGTGGGGGGTGGGGATGTGGTCAGAGATGGGCTGGAAGCCGTTCACGCCCGCAGTGTAGGTCATCAGGAAAGGTGTGCCGTCCTGGAGCATGTATCTGTGGGCGGCAGCATCACAGTCAAGGGTGGGCGGGGAAGTTTGGGAGGGAAACATCCAAGTTAAAATTCAAGTTTGGGAGCTGTGGTTAGAAGCTAATTTAGAGAAGGAATGCTGGATCTAATAATTATTAACCTCTTGGGAAGATTTTGAGGAAAGAGCCAAGGTTGAGTTGAGGCAATTATGTTATTTTTCTATGTGAGTGAGGGAGACTGTTATATCAGTAGTTCCTCTTAAATATATCTGTATAATAACTTTTAGTGGATATATTACCCTGATACAGATCAATTATTTAAATTATTCTTGTGGGCGGGGCAATGGAAAGGGACCAACATGAGGGAAGTAAAGAGAAGACTTGCTTGGAGGACCTGGGAATGAGATTATAAGTTACATTATGAAGAATTATTGTGATTTTGATTTGAAACCAGGATATCAAAGAAGTGTACTAGCTTAATGGCCTCGACTATACACTGTACACTCACCTGATTTGTCCAGTTCTTGTAACCTGGTTAAGTGGTCCAGCTGGCACGGCTTGTTCTACCCAGGTGGTTCCGTCACCTGTTTGATACCTGGTAAAGGAAAATAGACGAGGAAGGTTTAGTATAATTACTATGCCTGATATTCTAGTACTGTATGTGAAAATCTTTATTAGCACACGGAAAGAAACACTCTAGGGACATTACAAGCCAATGTGAATTTGATAGGACTTCTCTTATATAAATACAGTATATATATAATTATACAGTCTCTGTTTCTCTCTGTCTATATATATATATATATATATATATATATATATATATATATATATATATATATATACCGGTATATATATATATATATATATATACAGTATACATACATATACATATATATATATATATATATATATATATATATATATATATATATATATATATATATATAGAGAGAGAGGGGGGGGGGGTTTTGAGGGGTAGATTCCCAAGTCGATCAAATACCAACAATGTATAAAATGGACATTCCTTACTATTTTTTTTTCAACCCACCATAGGTTTCTAATATACCAGAGTGAAAGTGATGATGTGTGAATTTGTATTTTGTTTTTGTGTTCGTTTTTTTTTTTTTTTTTATGTTGTGTTGTCCCTATTTTGGCTCTGTCTTGAGTCGGCCTCCCCCCCCCCCCCCTCAAAAAAAGAAAAAAAGAAAGAAAACAAATTAGAAAAAAAAAAGGAAAAGTGGGGATTGGGCCTGAGTATATATAATATAATAGAATAGAAAGTGATGATACCCTGTCGCCACCGCAGCTACTCGGACATTTTAATTAGGATGATCTTCGTTTAGAAAGTTAGTCAATGGGAGGGGTACTGTATGTGTTTGTTCCCATAGTCAAAGATATTTCAATGTTCAGGGAATATAAATGGTTATGGTAGTGAACAAAGTATAGTAGCTAGACTAGGCAATATAATTCCCTTCTCCCTCATGATTAGCCCCACTAGTTTTGAGGTTTTAAGACGCTCACCCTAAACTGTTCCTATCGAATTGATCAGATGTTGTCCTCTTTCCTTCCTATCAAACTTTCAGATCTCGTTTCCACATCCCTGGTTCTCTGCCCACCTCTTTTGCTAGCTCCATCTTTAGGTTCGAACTCTATATATCTGGTAACCCTTGTAAAGTGTAATGATTTAGATGCTTATGTTCCGGGTGTGGTGTCCCGAGTACGAATCCCGGGAGGACCATACGCTTTCATTAGTTTATTTAATTACATCGGGGTTTGTAATTTATAATTAATGTTAAGAACGGGGTGTTCCTTATTTATAATTTTTTCGAAAGATATGACTTGCCCAAGACAAGTTACCTATTGTTATATTGTTTTATTACTATTTTTTTTATTAATAATGAGAAAGTCTTTTTACTTCGACCAGCTGACTTACCTGAAGCCAAATCCGCCGAAAGCGTCAATGGGCGTCCTCTCGTTAATGATGATGGGGACGGGCGTGGGTAGGAGGGGGGCGGCGGTGGGGGCGGGGGCGAGGGCGAGGGCGAGGGCGGGGCCAGCCTGTTGGGGGGAGGGTCGAGCACACACGCCCACCAGGCACACTCCCAAGAGCACCAACTGGAAAGATGGAAAACGAACATATATTTAGGTTCAGGTTCAGGACATAATGTGTGTGAGAGAATAATAAAGAGAGGAAGGGGATCTCAGGTGAAACAAGGTACACGATATATTCCATGTGCAATTTATAGACTGCAGTTTGCAGAAAGCCAATGAACTATACTTGGCAGTAAATTCAGAAACCCTCGCACCATGGACCAAAGTTACCACGCCGTACTTCATATCTAATATATAATTATAATCGCTATAAGAGTCTGTTTTCAACGAAACATGGTGCTTGAAATTGCATATTGCTGAACTTTATTTCATCAGGCTAATATTTCAGTCGTTTGCTATTCAAGCGTTTGCTGTAAGGATTTACTCCCTGACCATATGACAGCAGTGAAGATATGAGGAGTCTGACTTATAAAGCTTCACATTCATATTTCTGTATTTTTTATTTTGAAAGAACTACTTTATGATGAAAGGTGAAATATCAAAATTCTTAAGCACTCAGAAAGGTCTTGAAATTATACCTACCAAATAATTGGTCAAAAATAGAGCTTATAACATACATGAGTAATATAAATACATGATTGAACTTCTATGCCTATTGTTGTTTGTTATGTTCACTTACAAATTTCATTGTGGCGAAGAGGTAGCCGAAATTCGCACAAGGAAATGAAGTCGGGTAAGAAGGGGTCGTTTTTGGAGAAGGAGAAGGTGAAGATTTAAGTACTGAAATCGGAAGAGATGGCCCTTGAGAGTTGGAAGAGAAGAAGAAGGAGGAGGAGGTGTTCGGAGGTGAGGTTGTCTCGGTGATACCCAGATGTCGTCTGTGCCTCACCCTAGCATCCCGACCTTTATATACCCCCCGTCCCGTCAGGTTTTCGTTAGGCAGTCCCCTCGATATCCCTTTTTTTAATTTCATGGAGGCGTGTTTGGATTCATTTCTCCTGGCCTTTTAACTTTCATGTATGGGTGTAAAAGGAGCTACTGTAGGGGTGCCGCTCCGTGTAATCTGGAACAGTGGAGGTCAAGCCTTGTTCACCTAAGGAGGGAATTATACGAGCGAGTTTTTCCCACCCCGTTTGATCGGTCACTTTAGTCTGGTAGCATTTCGGGGTCCTTTGAAATAAAGGCAAAATATTGCAGCTGGCTAAATTCTTATATATTTCAGAAGCTGTCAAGATAAAAAGACCGAATTAAAATCAGGGAAAGGTGACTGCTTGACTAGAGCATTAAACACGATGCCCCATTTACATACTGTAGTTACCCTGTAATAATTAGGTGATCAACTTAATTACATTGGTGTATTTTCATCCGTAAAAGACAACTTAATATAGTACACCTTTCACATATACATTAATCATGGAAAGTTTTCTGACAATTGAGCACATGTTTTTAAAATGTAGTAGGGCAAGTTTTAACCTATCTCTCTCTCTCTCTCTCTATATATATATATATATATATATATATATATGTTGGTAAAGCCAGGTAATAAATTTTCTTTAATACATACGAGGTTGAAAGAAATGGCAATTTCTGCGTTGGAAATTTTATTATTCAAAGTTTCCAGGTCTCTGATGAGTTTTCGCTGGGTGGCAGGAAGTAGATGAAGGAGATGAGCAAAATTCATGGTGGTACAGGATTACATTAAAGTACATGAAGATACAGGATATACGACGCGTTGTATATCCTGTATCTTCATGTACTTTAATGTAACCCTGTACCACCATGAATTTTGCTCATATCCTTCATCTACTTCCTGCCACCCAGCGAAAACTCATCAGAGACCTGGAAACTTTGAATAATAAAATTTCCAACGCAGAAATTGCCATTTCTTTCAACCTCGTATGTATTAAAAAAAAAAAAAAAAAAAAAAAAAAAAAAAAAAAATATATATATATATATATATATATATATATATATATATATATATATATATATATATAAATATATATATATATATATATATATATATATATATATATATATATATATATATATATATATGCAGTATATATATATATATGACGAAGACTTAGACGACAGAAAATAAGTCTTTGTACAAATTTTTTTTGCCTAAAGTAACATCATCGCCTTGAACAAAACATAATAATGTCTAAGCGGAGGAAAACGTTTTGGCACTACAGAATTATTGATAACACACACACACACACACACACACACACACACACACACACACACACACACACACACACACACACACACACACACACACACACACACACACACACACACACACACACACATATTTACGTATTAAAGGGGTTAAAATATCATCACAGACGTCATGGCTAAGGATTCGACCGTACATGAAATTAACTCGAAAAATAAGAGTTTTGATTTACAGGAAGGTACTAATACATTTTCTTTTTTATCAATCTGTTTTCATGATATTTGGTGGGAAACAAAAATACGTTATTATTTGTTTCCCTCCGGCCTTATCCCGCTTGGGCAGAATAGTGTTTGGAAGCGCAACACCAACAATGTATAAAGTAATGCAAAATACAGATACAAATGAATACATTTTTCGTTTGGTTTACTTTTCTTGCATAGTAAAAATATAATTATTTATATTCCTTTAGAAAATCACATCAAACTGTTGCATAACAATTGTTTTGAAATGCAGCAAATCAGAGTTTATATTTAACAAGCATTTGTTTTGCAGAAATAATAGTCGTCCCTATCGTATTCAAACTACAGTAAGCACTTTTAGATATATTGGTATACAGATTATATATCGATTTGTATGACGTCCCTATTCTTACCATCCCAAGTGTCTGCAGAAAAAGATTTGTGTTTATATAGGCTATTTGTTGTATTACTGTATGTACACTCGGATACCATAACCTCTAGCCCACTCATAAATATTCATGGACTTCACCTGTTTCTAATTATGAAAGTCCAGTATATCTTTGTTTATGATTATACATTCTATACACCAACTGCAAAACTAAATATACTATTTACTGAAAAGCAAGTTCTATCCAAAAATCAATTCAGATAATTATATAATTGCATAACGAAATGCATAAGGGCCCAGGAATTGTTATGAGTGAGCTAGAGACTATGGTATCCGAGTGTACATAAAATTTTAGATACTACAGCAAGATTTAGCGCTATAGTCTTCGTTAATCTCCTGTCGGGATGTAAAATGACCTTTATGTGTGATGTAATGTGTTAATAGTGTTGGTGGTGGTGTAACAGAAAGGTCAGAGTTGTCAGCAGGCGGGACAATGGGGTGGGGTGGGGATAGTGACCCTGTCCAACACGCTCACGAACACCATTTGATTCTTACGCCGTGAACTTTAAAACACATAGAAGCAAAAAGGAAAGTTTACTGAACGATGAGAACTATATATTTGGTTTATACGATCACAGTAAGAGTTGAAATAGATACTGGGTGAACACACACACACACACACGTACAGTATGTGTGTATATATATAATAATAATAATAATAATATAACACCATCAATGATAATATACACCTCTGTAACGTCGACTCAGATAGTGTTAAGAAGATGACATCATAATTATCCACTGCTTCCATGAGCCAGCACCAGGAAGACGTTTAGTAAAGGTCTCCAGTGTTTGCTTGTTTGTTTGTTAGGTGGGCTTATATTCTTCTTTTTCATGCCAAGCTTCGTCGAGTATAACAAGTTTGTGGTTGTTGTATGTTCAGTGGAGATCATAAATAGCTGAACACCACCACGTGATAAGTACTATACCCTGTTCTAAATAAGTAGGTACATGTTGACCCTCTGACTACTATACCCTATTCATTATATGTAGGCCAATAATCCTGACCTCTATCCTCTGTAGCTCAATAGGGTTAGAAAAACGGGAATGTAAATTTCTAGACCTATATCCTAGCTGTCTTCATTATAGAGCATAATTTCTAGACCTATATCCTAGCTGTCTTCATTATAGAGCATAATTTCTAGACCTATATCCTAGCTGTCTTCATTATAGAGCATAATTTCTAGACCTATATCCTAGCTGTCTTCATTATAGAGCATAATTTCTAGACCTATATCCTAGCTGTCTTCATTATAGAGCATAATTTCTAGACCTATATCCTAGCTGTCTTCATTATAGAGCATAATTTCTAGACCTATATCCTAGCTGTCTTCATTATAGAGCATAATTTCTAGACCTATATCCTAGCTGTCTTCATTATAGAGCATAATTTCTAGACCTATATCCTAGCTGTCTTCATTATAGAGCATAATTTCTAGACCTATATCCTAGTTGTCTTCATTGTAGAGCATAATTTTCCAAGAGGACATCCAACCCCACCTCGCAACCTAAACCAGAACTAATAGACTTGTGGACTCACGATGTCAGAAATAGGATAAGCCCATAGTTGTCTATCTATCTATGTATCTATTGCTGGACGCCATGATCCCCGAAGGGGTGGCCACGAACGAAACGCCCCCATGCACGTCTGTCCCCAGTCAGTCGACGCCCCTCCTCCCATCCATCCCCGCCTTCACTCATATACTTCTTCACTCCATCCTTCTACCTCTCTCTCGCTTTACCTCTCCCTCTCTGTCCTTCCACCTCGCTCTCGTACACCCTCTTAATCATTCTCTCGCTTCCCATACGTTCCATATGGCCGAACCATCTCAAGGTGTTTCTTTTGTCAGAGGATATTATTTTAATGACGGTCACATCTGGCGGTTTTGTATTTTTGATCCCTCTAGTACCTTAAAAAGAGCGTATTAAAAGATAGTTGTATAAACATTTGAAGGTAAAATATGGTGCGTTCTCGTTATTTACTCATTCCTGTGAATTGACACAATTTCACTCGATATTATTTGTAACAAATATGTTTACTAGTGACCTTTCTATACCGAAGAACGTGATCTGAATTCATTTATTCTAACTAAAGACGATTATAGTAATTTTTATAGATAATACCAGTTACTTTTTCTCGAGTAAATACCTAAGAAATCTGAAGACAGTTATGTAACAGCTTAAAGGTCAGTCTTTGCATATTCATTCTTGCGATACCATCCACACCTTGTTATCAGCGACACTGTGAGACCCTACTGGATTGTGATACCATCCACACTGTGACACCCTACTGGATTGTGATACCATCCACACTGTGACACCCTACTGGATTGTGCTACCATCCACACTGTGACACCCTACTGGATTGTGATACCATCCACACTGTGACACCCTACTGGATTGTGATACCATCCACACTGTGAGACCCTACTGGATTGCGATACCATCCACACTGTGAGACCCTACTGGATTGTGATACCATCCACACTGTGAGACCCTACTGGATTGTGATACCATCCACACTGTGACACCCTACTGGATTGTGATACCATCCACACTGTGACACCCTACTGGATTGTGATACCATCCACACTGTGACACCCTACTGGATTGTGCTACCATCCACACTGTGACACCCTACTGGATTGTGATACCATCCACACTGTGACACCCTACTGGATTGTGATACCATCCACACTGTGACACCCTACTGGATTGTGCTACCATCCACACTGTGACACCCTACTGGATTGTGCTACCATCCACACTGTGACACCCTACTGGATTGTGCTACCATCCACACTGTGACACCCTACTGGATTGTGATACCATCCACACTGTGACACCCTACTGGATTGTGCTACCATCCACACTGTGACACCCTACTGGATTGTGATACCATCCACACTGTGACACCCTACTGGATTGTGCTACCATCCACACTGTGACACCCTACTGGATTGTGTACGTGGGCGACCGGCTTGGTTTACAATTATTGAAATACAACTAGAAAAAGATAATTGGTCTGATAATAGTTTCGTTTTGAAATGTTCGAGCAGGAATAGGTGATAATATACAGACTGTAGCGTTGCTATCCTTAGCATGTGCTATGTTCATCAGACACATACTCACGTATAAATATATACCGATATATATACATCGGTATATATATATACTGTAGATATACAGAGTTACACAGATACACCATACATAGCTTACATTGCCGTCCCTAGTAGGCGGAGAGAGAGAGAGAGCGCGTATAACTAGAGCAGCTATAGGATAATATCACTACACAGGTGGTCAGTGAAGATTGGCTGGGGTTTTTTCTGGGGTAAGAGAAAGGGGACAGGCGACTAAACGAGAGAGAGAGAGAGAGAGAGAGAGAGAGAGAGAGAGAGAGAGAGAGAGAGAGAGAGAGAGAGAGAGAGAGAGAGAGAGAGAGAGAGAGAGAGAGAGAGAGTGAGAGAGATGCAGCGAGAGAGTCAGTAGCCCATATTATTCCAGGGGGGACAAAAACCTCTCAATTAACCCCTTCACCCCTTATAGATCTGAGCTATACATCTAAGAAGGATTAAGGGGGTAGTACTCTCTTTTAATGGACCTCCTTCTCCTTCATGTTTAGCATATTAGCTTTGAGGTCCTAAGACGTTCGTTCCGTTATTTTGACAATTTTGAGACCTTTCGCCTCATTTTTATATCAATACTAAGACCTTTCGTGCCCTTTAGGTGTCGAATTTTTCCTGGCGAGCGATAGCGAGCCTCTAATTTTAAAAGGAACCGGCCTTCGGCCGGGAAATTTTTCTACCGAAAAATGTACACATTTATCTTGAAAGAGGTCCAGGGGGCGTTTTTCTAAGCTTGGTGGAGGTCTAGCGAGGAAACTCAAAAACATATATATAAATTAATATATAGACCAAAACATATATATAAATTAATATATAGACCAAAACATATATATAAATTAATATATAGACCAAAACATATATATAAATTAATATATAGACCAAAACATATATATAAATTAATATATAGACCAAAACATATATATAAATTAATATATAGACCAAAACATATATATAAATTAATATAATATAGACCAAAACATATATATAAATTAATATATAGACCAAAACATATATATAAATTAATATATAGACCAAAACATATATATAAATTAATATGTAGACCAAAACATATATATAAATTAATATATAGACCAAAAACCAAGCACTACCCCCTTAAGCTACGCACAATTTTCTGCCGATTTAACAATGGGCCACAGGAATGCTAGAAATTAATCAGCTGACAGGTTGTTGCATACTTTTCCTTTGCAATGATATTCAATCTACTGTAGGCTATGTTAAGATGATCGTATGCACTTTAAGAAGGATCTGTGGTAGTACAATGGGTTAAGTGAGATAGTTCGAAGCCTGTTCATTGCTGGAGGCCCTTTTGAAACTGAATATAGTCGTCCACCAGTAGCCAGAGTACAGTACAAAAGACGTCGTCGGTACAGAAGGGGTTAATAGTTCTGTAGTGTGATGATTTTAATATTTACATCTGAGGAGTGTATGGTAATGACCATTTTCGCTTCTCTGAATAATAATCGAAAACTAACAAACTGATAGTCATTTTCTCTTTGTATGCAAGTCATAATCCGGGAAAGATGGATCATAACTTAATCAACTAATCATGTATTTTAACCCCTTCTGTACCGGCGACATCTTTTAGCTTTATTCTGGCTACTATTGGACGATTTTATTCAGTTTAAAAAGGGCCTCCAGCAATTAACAGGCTTGGAACTATCTCACTTAACTCCTTTTACTACCTCAAATTCTGCTTAAGCTTCACAAAATCGTCTAAATATAGCAAGAATAAAATTTAATAGACGTCGCCGGTACAGAAGGGGTTAAACAGTTTAGGAAGTATCTTTAGGAATCAAAGGGGTAATTACTGTTTCAACCCTAACTCTTACAAGTTCTTCCTAAACTGAATAATATCGTTCAATAATGGCCAGAATAAATTGTAAATCCTTTCAGCACAAGGATCAGTCTCGTATTGTATTTTCAGTATCATTAGAATATGTTATTGCGCTTAAGAAGGGTTTGTGGAAGTTAAAGGATTAATTGATAGGGTGTGTACCCTTTCATTCACTAAATCACTCCTGGCCTAGGTTTAATGAGTAGACTGTAATAAAAGTCGAACACAGGATACGATTGAAGGTGAAGTGGGGAGTCAAAGGGATTATTAAGTTCGATTTTACCCCAATTATAGCTAGAGTTTCTTCCTAAGCTGCAGAAAACGACAAGGGTTAATCTAAATGGCATACTCTGTTTTTTTTTCTTCCAGCTGATGGTAAATTGATGTGTCCTTATCTTCATTACTCAGTTATTACGAAGATTTAGCGAAAAATTTTGTTAATTATGAAAACTGGGCATTAGTGTGACGTAAAGATATGTTAGTTTCATATTCTTCCATTAAGTATCGGGAGACTCGCTGCTAAGGGATTCAGCTTACCATCAGCTGGACAAAAATAGACTATAATAGAATTGTGATACTGTACAGTGAATGCCGAATACGATGAAGGTGAAGTGGGAACATTCTATTGATCACTATAACAGGTACAAATAGAGTTGGCCATGACTGAGCACTACTGGGAGAATCGTTTGTCAATTAATCTGTCCTCTTACACTGACCTCCTTGCTTCCAAAGGCAATGGTTCCATTAATCTGGTTAAATGCGACCAGTAGTGGGTTGGGGTTCATTAACACTATATGGTCCGAACTCTTGTGGGGTATTATGATATTTGGTTTAATTATTATTCAGGACATTGCTTTGTTTTGCCATTTTAGATCAATGCATTTTAGTTTGTTCCCTAGGTTAACGAAAATGGCTTCCAAGATAAATCTTCCGAAAACACAAACACACATACACACTCAGATCCAGACAGAGACGATTACAAATATATTTGTGTTCTTCTATATTGCAACTACTAAATGACCTGTTACACGGGCTGCAATGTAGGCAGGATAAAACTACAGTGTATCTCATTCGAATAGAAATGGCATGGCAGATTAGAAGAGGATTATATAAGGACTGGTGTGGGGGATAAATCGGGAATCACATGAACGCTATTATCGGCTGAAGTACCAGTCACAGTTGAGGTGGAAGTACAAAGAGGAAGAGGCAGATCGAGAGTGAGGTGGAAGGATGGAGTTGAGAGGTATATGAGTGAAAACGGTGTTGGATGGGAGGAGGAGCGTCGGCTGACAGAGGACAGAGGTGCATGGGGGCCCCCGATTAATTCGGGGATCACGTCGTCTGGCAATAGATAGATATATAGAATTTTCATTTCCATTAATATTGAATTTAGAATCTTGTACCCTTAAATAAAATTATGTCTTAATAAATATCAAAATAAAGAACACGAATCCAAAATAATACGGTAACTTGTCGTGGTTTCCAGACTCGATACATTTCGCGGCTTAAACTACTGGTGTGACCCCGGCTTAAAACATATGGTGGAGAAAGCCGAGTGACCTGACAGACAGTTAAGGACACGGTAATGGTAGGCTATGGCAGGTTATAGAAAGGTTGGACGGTAGTGTGGAAGGTACAGGGCTACTGGAAGTCAAGGTAGGGGGTATGGGTATGTTTTCTCTCTCTCTCTCTCTCTCTCTCTCTCTCTCTCTCTCTCTCTCTCTCCTTGCGTGTGTTTATTTATTTATTTATTTATTTATTTATTTTTTACTCCCTAGACCTCTATCATCCCTAAGTCCTCCTTCGAAATAAATGTGTACATTCTTCGGTAGGAATTTCTTCCTAAATTACAGGTTCGATATCGCTCGCTAGGAAAAAAATAGACACCTAAATAGCACGAAAGGTCTTAATATTGGCAAACTAAATGGTGTGAAAGGTTTTAAAATCGCCAAACTAATGGGGTGAACGTCTTAAAATTTCAAAACTAAAGGGGCTAAACGTGAGGGAGAAAGGGGTCCTGAAAAAAACCCTCCCCCTAACTAGAGCAGGATAAGGGATGTCTTTAGGGGAAGGTACAGGGATGCTTGGAGTCAAGGCCGGTTACTCTTAAAATTACAGGCTCGCTATCGCTCGCCAGGAAAAAATCAACACCTAAATGGCACGAAAGGTCTTAAAATTGACAATGAAATGGAGTGACAGGTGTTAAAATCGTCAAAATAATGGGCTGAACGTCTTAAAATATAAAAACTAATGTGGCTAAACACGAGGGAAAAAGTGGTCCAGAAAACCGACCCATCTCCCCTTAAAGAAGGTTGTGAGTGGCACCCTTTCCGCGGCGGCCTTAAGGGGAGGTTTTTAGTTAGTTCGTTAGACCTCCATCAAGCTTAACATTACACCCCCTAGATCCCCTTTGAAGACAAATTTGTACATTTTTCGGTAGAAATATGTCCCGGCCGAAGGCCGGTTCCTCTTAAATTACAGGCTCGCTATCGCTCGTCAGGAAAAATTCAACACCTTAATGGCACGAAAAGTCTTAAAATTGACAGAAATAGGGTGAAAGTTCTTAAAATCGCCAAACTAATGGGGCGAACGTCTTAAAATATCAAAAGCAATAGGGCTAACCATGAGGGATAAAGGGGTCAAGAAAAAAATCCCTCAAGTGGAAATCTCCCCTTAACGAGCAGTACCACCCTTTGTTGCCCTTATTATATCATAGGTCACGTGATCTACGGCGAAGAGAGAGAGAGAGAGAGAGAGAGAGAGAGAGAGAGATAGAGAGAGAGAGTGATAGAGAGAGAGAGATAGAGAGAGAGAGAGAGGGGGGTGGGGGAGGGGTCTCAAACAAAGCCGACCATAGGGAGAATTACGGCTACTTCTCTCCAGTACCTTTTTCTATGGCGGGTGTCAGGGAGTTTTTAGATTTGTATTTTTAAGGGGGGATGGTTGGTTTTTCTTTGGCCCCCATTCTCCCTCACTGTTTAACCCCATCAAATTTCAGATTTTAAGACGTTCTGTCTCTTAGTTTGGTATGATTTTAAGACTTTTCACCCTATATATATTCTTTACTTCTCTAGTATATCAAACGGCTGAATGGACACAATTAAGAAAAGGTGGTTGGCAGAACAAAGAACTAGGCCGGTTTATCATTTATATATTTATTGTTTTGTTACAGGAATACAATGGACATTCAGCAACAACAACAAATATATCGGTCCTCACTCGGTTGCTGGTTAATGGATAAGGAGGGAGTAGTTGGAATATTTAAAAAAAAAAAAAAAAAAAAAAAAGTGCATCAGAGAGAAGGGTGATCGTGAGGTGAACAGTATGGAAGCCAGAGAAAGCGACTTAAGGGGGGACGATTCGTTTTTCTGGAACCCCTTCTTCCTCATGTTTAGCTCCATTAGTTTTCAAAATATATGACGTTCGGCGATTTCAAGACCTTTTGCCCCTTTTCTTCGTCAATATTAAGAGTTTTCGAGTAATTTTTTCCTGGCGAGCGATAGCGAGCCTGTAATTTAAGAGGAAATGGCCTTCGGCCGGGACATTTTTCTACCGAAAAATGTACAACTATATCTTAAAGGAAGATCCTGGGGTTGCTTGTTTAAGTTTGATGGAGGTCTAGGGAAGAAATATTAGCTCGATTACTTTAGTTGTATGTGAGTTTGTGAGGATGCTGTTCAAGAATTTTGGCGTACTAACTTGGAACAGGGTATAGTAGTGTCTGTCTTAGTGGTTGTGAGGTGAACAACATGGCGGCGTCTTCCCTGGGTTCCATAGATTTGGCTTAGTTCACTCTACCTGCAGATTTACGCGAATAGGCCAAAGTTTTTGCGACCGATTTTATAACCTCTCCCCCACTGAGTCGGCGAACGGGTTTATTAGGTCGGTTGGTAGGGGTGGGTGGGAAGGGGAGGTAACTTTTTAACTAGGTATGGTTGTTGCGATTAGTTTTCCTCTTTTATGTTCACTTTACGATTAGTTTTCCTCTTTTGTGTTCACTTTGCGATTAGTTTTCCTCTTTTGTGTTCACTTTGTGATTAGTTTTCCTCTTTTGTGTTCACTTTGCGATTAGGTTTCCTCTTTTGTGTTCACTTTGCGATTAGTTTTCCTCTTTTATGTTCACTTTGCGATTAGTTTCCTCTTTTGTGTTCACTTTGCGATTAGTTTTCCTCTTTTGTGTTCACTTTGCGATTAGTTTTCCTCTTTTGTGTTCACTTTATGATTAGTTTTCCTCTTTTGTGTTCACTTTGCGATTAGTTTTCCTCTTTTGTGTTCACTTTACGATTAGTTTTCCTCTTTTGTGTTCACTTTCAAACATAATTATTTCTTTCCAGTTTACTTGCTTCTGTTTTATCTTTCATGTATCTGCCTTTATTGTTTCTTGTGTCTCGTTCTGCTGTCCACTCCTTCTTTCTTTCTCCCTCACCTTATCTCTCTCTCATTAGAGTCAATCAGCTAAGATTGATATGGTAATTGTTTTTGTTTTAAGTGGACGGAACGGATGGAGAACTTGATACCTGCTTAAGTAATAGTACTAACATTTGTAGGTGTCATAGATTGATTCGCCAATTCACTTTCTATTTTAAAAAAGGTCATAAACTATTCTTTCCAAAACAAAAGGTCATAAACTATTCTTTCCAAAACAAAAGGTCATAAACTATTCTTTCCAAAACAAAAGGTCATAAACTATTCTTTCCAAAACAAAAGGTCATAAACTATTCTTTCCAAAACAAAAGGTCATAAACTATTCTTTCCAAAACAAAAGGTCATAAACTATTCTTTCCAAAACAAAAGTACCAGTACGAATCACCCAATACCTTTTATTGTTCGTATCATAGACAATAAAGTCAAGTGTGGACATCAATAGTTCTTCATACAAGTTTATGATATGTTAAATTAATAATTAATTAATTAATATATCGTTAAATATATATATATATATATATATATATATATATATATATATATATATATATATATATATATATATATATTATGAAACATACTATAATGACGTTAGATTAGTGGACTCATTATAATATTATATATATATATACAGTATATATATACAGTATATATATATATATATAGATAGATAGATAGATAGATAGATAGATAGATAGATGAATGAGTGAGTGACCATAGACGAGTGGAAAGATTAGCTATTCTGAAGACGTAGAAGGAAAGTTGAGTGAATTGATTCGTTCCAATGATGGCTGCGTCTACATAATGATCCAAATAAATCCCACTTTTTATATCTTACCCCAAACCACCGTCAAACTTCTGACCGGCTACTATTATTATTATTATTATTATTATTATTATTATTAGTAGCTTGGAGGTCTAGATAGGAAACTAAAACAATATATAAAACAAAAATACATAAATGAGGAATTAATTACGCCCATCCCCAATTAAGAAACCCTCTTACCCGGAATGTCAAGCTTGAGGAACCTTCAAGTGGCGTAATGACAAGTACATAAGGTATCCCTAAGGGGGGTCACCTGCTTTTTTGTTTATCTTTCTCTCCTTTTCTCTCTTTCCCTGGCTTGTATCCATTCGGCCCCATTCAGCCTACTGTTTTAAGACGTTTACCCCTATCCAGGTGTCGATTTCTTCCTGGCGAGCGATAGCAAGCCAGCATTGCATGGAGAAATTCGGCTTCGCCGGAGAAATTTTTCTATCGAAAAATTTACAAATTTAGCTTGCTGTCAAAACAAAAATATATATATGCTAGCTCGCTACCGCTCGCCAGGAAAATATTGACACCTGGATGGGGGTTAACGTCTTAAAACAGTAGGCTGAATGGGGCCGAATGGATACAAGCCAAAGAGAGGGAGAGAAAGAGAAAACAAAAGCAAGGTGGGCTCCCTTAAAACAATGGCTCATTAGTGTCTATCAATAATCATACCCAGCAATAATGACTCTGGGTATAATGTTAATTAATGTATTTATGGCAGGTTATTGTTCATTATGTCGTGTAAAGGTGTTTGAGAGATTAAGAACAATGTCACCATTTTCATATTTGCGATGTACTTTCATGGTTCCTTCAAATAACAGCTGCTTAAACCCTTTGTATGGTGTTATATATATATATAAACCACACACTCACATAGTAACTCACCCTCTGGCTCCCCAAGCTTTTTTGACCAAACCGTTGACCCTGACCTTTGGGGTAGTATAGGTCAAACCTTTCCTATCATAGCCCTCTCACACACTCTCTTTCACTCACTTTCTCACTCTCTTGCACTCACTTTCTTACTATCTTTTCCCTATATATCACTCCATATCTCAATTCTTTTTACTCTCTTTTTCGCTCACATCTCTCCCGCACCCTCATACTCAATCCCTTTCTCATTCTTTTTCACTATTTCTCATTTCTTTTCACGCACTTTCTCATTCTTTTCCACTCACTTTTTCATTCTTTTTCACTATTTCTCATTTCTTTCCACTCACTTTCTCGTTATATCTTTCGCTGTCTTCTTCTCTTTCTTTTTGTATTGCATTCTCTCATATGATCCTTTATTTGCTGTCACTCTGTTCCATACATCACTGTTTTCATCCTGTCTCTACAACTACTCACACTACATCATACATCACTTCTTCATGACATAAATACTCACACTACTCTATAAATCAGTTATTCTTCCTATCACTACAACTATTCTAAGCATCACTTCTACTCCATGCATCACTCTTCTCTTCCACGTAACTACTCACACTACTCTATACATCGGTAAATCCTATCACTAAAACTATTCACACGACACTAAGCATAACTTCTTCCTATCATCACTACTGCATATATCACTCCTTCTCTCAGTCACTACTCACACTCCTCTAAACACCACTTTTTCCTAGCACTACTATGCCATAGACCACTTCTTCCAGACACAACTAATCACACTATTATTCACACTACTCTGTACATCACTTCTTCCCATCACCACTACTGCATACATCACTCCTTCTCCCCCCCCCTCCTTACTCACACACTTTAAACATCACTTTTTGTTATTACTACTACACCACACATGACTCCTCCCCCAGGCAACTACTCGATACGCTATTACTCACATTACTCCATACACCACTTCTTTCTATCACTCCTACTCCACACATCCATCCATCTCTCTCTCTCTCTCTCTCTCTCTCTCTCTCTCTCTCTCTCTCTCCTCCCCCCCCCCCCACCTCCCTAGGACCACACAAACCAGAAAGTAACGGAGTAGAGAGGGAATGGCTTTATATGGGATAAAGTTTACTGGGTTAGGCTAATTCCAACCAAAGGAAAATGGTCTCCCGTGGGGTAATTTTAGGGATAACTGTAGGAAAAATCGTGCGGTTTCATCCATCAACTCGACAAGCTCCCCTATTTACATATTTATTTTGAAAGTATTACATTTTATCATCTATGTAAGTTATATTTCTCCCATTTAGTATTGTCATTTTAGGCGATAGTATAGAGGTATAAGATAAAGTACGATATTTGTTTCCCTTGTATCCTAGAGGGCCTTCAAGAACTAAAATTTAATATCTGAAGGTAGCCAAGTATAATTTAGAAGACTCCCATCGTATAATGACATTGTTAATAATCTTGTTGCTATTCACTATCTGATACTGGTATCATATATGCTGTATATACATCTGTTCAGTAACTCTTTCAATACGATTATTACACTTTCTGGCTAACATAGTACGATGTTATACAGCTTAAGGGGAGATGGGACGTTTTCTAGATCCCCTTCTACCTCATGTTTAGCTCCATTAGTTTTTGAGATTTTATGATGTTTGCCCCATTAGTTTGTCGAATTTAAGACCTTTCGACCTATTTCTTTGTCAATATTAAGACCTTTCGTGCTATTTAGGTGTCGATTTTTTTCCTGGCGAACGATAGTAAGCCTGTAATTTTGGAAGAATCGGCCTTCGGCCGGGACCATTTTCTACCGAAAAATTTACAAATTAAGCTAGAAGGGGGATCTAATGGATGTTTGTTTTTAAAATTTGATGGAGGTCTAGGGGGGAAATTAAAACAAATATTACATATATGAAATAATCGACCACAAAATTAACCCTACCCCCTTAATGGCGCTAAAGGTCTTACAATCGCCTAACTAATGGGGCAGATACCTAATAATTTTAAAACTAATGGGGCTAAGCATGTGGGAGATGGGGGTTCTGAGACTGCCCCCCCCCCCCTCCCCCCTTAACTTCAAGAACATACCGTTAATATTTACATTGGTAAAACATGAATAATGAACCACCTCTAACATACATATTAGGGTAATGAAACACAGAGAAGAGTTATAGTAATAAATAATGATACAACACAACTATGGTACATTAATAAATATCTATCTATCTATCTATCTATATGCTCAGGCCCAATCCCCATTTTGGGGGTAGCCGACTCAAGACAGAGCAAGAACAGGGAAAACACAAAAACAACATAAAACAAAAAATAAACACAGATAAAAAACACAAACTCTCACACATCCAGGTCACCCAGGAGAAGACCCAGAGACCAGGGTTACCAAGGTCGCTCCAGCACTCCCCCGGCCCCTGACCACCCGGAGAGGTTCCGATCTCGGCAGGCAGACATGCAGCGGAGCCAAAGCCACAAGCCCTCCCACCACACTTCCAGGCACACCCTTCATGTGTATTATAATTATATATACTTTAAGTACATACATTTAACACCCTTTCTCATACATCTAAGTTAGTTATATAATTTCTATAAATACGTGTCTTATACTGTACATTGGCCTTATACAGTACCTACAATTACTGTATATACAGTTCAAATTTGGTATTAAAATTATAAATATTTCGTTCTATGAATATGAAACTCGAATATTTATTCAAATTAGCAAACAGTATTAGTTTTAGTTTTCTAAAGAATAATCACTTTATATATTATGAACAATACTTCTAATTAATAATAAGTAGTATTATATTGTGGTTATTGTAAAAGAGAACTCAAATGAGCTTGTGTTGAATATTCATATTATATTGGAATAAATATACAATATGTGAACAATATATTATATGTGAATATGATTTGTGAAAAGAAAATTATTGGGCACTGGCTGAAGAGAAAGAAAATAGCTAATATTGAAGAAATAAACAATGTGTGCTGAAACCTTTGTTGTAGTTATATTTCTTAAGCGTCCAATAATATAGGCCATATCTTATACTAATCTTATCCTTTGTATTACCATATGAATTTTAATATACAAACATGCTTTGAAATAATGTATTAGTTTATCTTAATTATTTATATATAGCTGAAAAAAATCAGCTCTCTATGTGCGCGCGCGCGCGAGCATAGAATTTCGTTGAAATATTTGTAAAATCATCTTCTCACTCAAAATTGTTCAAATTTCCCGCAATTTTTGCATGGCGTATTCTACCTGCATCCCCTACAAGAAAATGATCTAGTTTTACCATATTGCATAATAGAAGGGGCTGAAAAAATTATATAATATATATAGGCCTATATGTTTTGTTTTAGCCAACATTTCAACCTAAACAATGTCGAATCTTGAAAAATATGTGAGATAATGCCATTATCTCTGCATTTTCCAGTTGCTATATAGTCCTATATGTAGTGTATATAAGGGGAATGAATTTGAGCAATAAACACAAAAGTAGATGATCTCGTAAGTGCCAAAATAGGATCTCTGGCAAGCTAAAATCAAAGATTTTCACACACGAAAGTACAATTTTGGAGAGATAGAATAGTTAGTCCTTCTTCAAAAACGTTTTCTATCATGGCGCGCACATAGACGATGGAATTTAATGACCAACTAAACAAAATTTTCATCAGGGGGACAGTTTGTAGAATTATTTTAGACAATTATTTACCAAAATCCATGATATTGGGGCCCCCCCAAGGGGGTGCTAGGGATGTCATATGGGTCTTTATGCCCTCATATGATCATTTCTATTGCTTACAGAAGTCCTTTAGACTACAGACACAAAACAAAAATTGGGGTGGCTGAAAGATTTTTTTTAGTTTTTCGGGGGTCGAGGTCGAACCCCCGGCCCGGGGGGGTTATGGATGCGATATGTTTTTTGTTCCCTCCTATGCTATTCTCCTATGTTGAAAGAAGCATTATAGAACAAGAACAAATTTGATTTCTGGGCTCAGCGAAGGTTCAGCCTATGTTAAGTATATATAGCAGGAATTATAATTTTATGGAAACTGTATCACATATAAAATCCTTTCTACCTCGAATAAGCTGCACTGATAAGTTGTAAATAGTTCTTCTCTAGAACAGCATAGGGCAGGAGTATATAATATTATGCAATGAAGAACTGCACCATACATTCCCTCTTTGTTTTCACCAATAGTATCTATTGATGAAAGTCTTTGAGATACTAACTATTCCTTGTAGCTCCTTATAAGTCTCTTGCCCTCATGTAACCACTATATCTGTTCCATATCAACATTCACCTCCAGCGATGGCCAGAAAAAATGTAAAAAATGCAAATAGCGCAGACAATTACCTCTGGCACCAGATGCCCTTCTCGCGTTTTTTGGAACTGGAGTATATTAGATGTTTTGTTTATTTATTTTTGTTCAAGCTGAAGTCATCGGTGCTTAGTAAGAATATTTGGAATATTTGTGTAGTAACACACGGGAGCATTAAGTTCTATACAATCTAATATCTATCAATCATATCCCTCATCCTACAACTTTAATTGGTTCAAGCTCCACGTGTAATTTAAACCGATATCACACGAGCGCTTTTTCACTCAACATTTATCCTCAACACTGGTCTGGCAGCTTATGAGGTCAACATTTTATATATTTATGCTACCTAAATTCATCTACCATCAATCTAGTTTCCGATACGAGGGCAAAATATTCCAGAAATGCTCTTGTGTGATACCAGCTTAGCATGTACAATACAGTTCCTTGAATTTCGCTGTCACTCTCCGATTTGGGGAGACACTGGATACAGGCAGCTTTGCCTTTTGTCCCCTTCTTGCACACTGAATCAAAACAAATAAGCCTACATATTTTTTTGTATGTCTGCAAAATATATTGATGAGGTTATATTGATATATTGATGATATAATGGCTTTAACTTCCTTGTGCCTTAAAACTTGCAAGTGGTCTATTCTGAATTATGATATCAGAATATACAAAAGGTCAATCCCACGAGACGATCACTTCATTCACCTGACCCCCCCCACCCGCCTGCCTGCCTGCCCTTCCACGACACATAGAGAAGGTCAGGTCAGGTGAGGTCAGTGCGTGGATCTGCGTGAACACCCACACCCTCTGACCTTCCTTTATCTCCTCTTCAACATTATCCTCAACCAACCCTTGTGTTCCTTAATTTTAAATGTTCCTCTTCCGTATTTCCTTCGTATCATATATATATATGTTAACTTTTATTAGATACATGTTAACATATATTATTTAACCGTTGATCACATTATATATATTTTATTTAGTTTATTCAACCTCTATACCAGCTTGATATTACATTTTCAAAATCATGTGATTAATTAATATTGCGCTGACCCTTTTATTCTCAGAAGTCCCTATATAGTTTGTTTATACAGTACACTAACATTTATTGTACAGAGGTGGTAGCCAGAATAAGTTATTAATGGTGGCAATATTTATAAATGGCCGAATTCATATATTATCGATGTCCTTGATTTTGAAGTTTATTTACATTTTCCAAAACGTAATAATAAGAACACGTGACACTAGTCGTGGTCAGGAATTTGTGGACATTTTGTTGAAGGAACAAATATGATACGCTGACGAATATATTTGGAAAACATTTGATAAAATTGCTGGGTTTCACTGGTTCACAGTTTCGTTAATACCATCAAGAGGTGTTCAAGTATTCTGACCACGAATGTACAGTCACGATCATAAATATTGCGAAAGCTAACCAAATAACGTTCGCCCCTTCGTTTAGAGAGGATCGCTATTGTTTTTAAACTCACAACAATATCTATATATAATTACAGCTATCGTCAAACGATTTTATTCAGCTTAGCATAAACCTCTCATGATGAAGGAGTTGACGTCATCTGGTTGATGTTGCAGCATTTATGCTAGTGGCTGTACCTATGTAGCTATCAATTTGTTAAGTATAGTATACTTTTATAGCTTTGTGTACTATGTAAGTGTATAAATGTATATATTCCGTGAAGTTGGCATATACAGTTTGTTGTATGTGTAAAACGCCACATGAAGAAAACCACTTTAGTGACAACAATCATTTATAATATTGTTACTGACCTTAATGATGTTAAAACTGGAAAGATGGTGATAAAATTAAATTATATTGAATGTGCCTTTGTGAAATAGTACATGATTATAAAAAGACTTAAAGTATCAGTGCAACTATATTTCATTCCACATGAACACTTTTTTGCTTCCCTCCATTCTCCGCATATTATATTAAAAATTGTTCTGCCTATGAAAATCTGACGAGAAGGCGCGTGACTTGCATAATGCACTATCCCCCCCCCCCCCCCCCCCCCTATAGGTGTCCTCAATTCATATCAAATGCCACTTGGATGAGCCCTTTGTCATGGTAAAGTTCAGGTGAGAGCCGTGGCAATGATCTGGCCAGTAAATTTGATTGATTCCACCACCCGGGGTCTGTTGGAGAGAGACAATGGGCTTTGGTAGGCATGGGGTAATACTCGGACAGGTGTTTATTAGGATATATGAAACGCCGCCCACACACACACACACGCTCTCTCGCTCTCTCTCTATATATATATATATATATATATATATATATATATATATATATATATATATATATATATATATATATATATATATATATATGATCGGGATTGAAGCGGCTCGCTTGGTGTAGTGACTAGCGTCTCGGACTTCCACCCAGAAGGCCCGGGTTCGCGCCCACGCTCGGAGCATTAAAGATTTTTCACAAGCACTGAGTCGTTACCATCCCTCATGAGCAAAGGGATGGGGTAGTAGTACAGGACCCCAATGGAAATACGCCTAATCGGCCTTATTGGGCTATCCTTAGCTGGCTTAGCATGCGCTGGCTTTAAGAACTATTATTATTATTATTATTATTATTATTATTATTATTATAACACTATAGTTTGGGCTCCACGGTGTCCAGAGCTCTTCACTTGACGTAGGATGATTAGCCCTGAAAGGTGGTGTTCTCAGCTTCGACAGATTCTGGATTTCTTTGGAGCTTTGCCGTTTGCGTTTGTGTAGACCTTTAATTAGCCCGAAAGGTATAGTCTAGGCTATTCTGTTTTGGGGTGTTTTTGTTCCCTCACTTCTAGGTTTGGTCATGTTATAGATTGTTAGGTCAGGTAAACGCAAGATCTATGGGTAAACTTAAAGCACGACTAAACATCGTAGCTGAAATCCCTGTCGCTGCTAAAAATCCTTCCCTTAAACCCTCCATTCCATTCTATTTGAACTGTTTTTCTCTGTCAGGTGCCGCCTTCTGAAATTTTTGGAGTATGACCGTATATATATAGTTACTCAATAAAATTTCATAAATTCTTGCCATTCGTACCTGTAGGCATCGTGAAAGACTGTCTTAACCCTTATATACGATGAAGCATTTTTTTCTGTTGTATAGCTATTGTTAAACGATTGTATTTATATTAGGAAGATTCTATGGCAGAAAGAGCTAGGGTTAATTGTGATGGTATTTACTCTTCTAATTTCCATATGTCCTTCTTAAATTGCATATTAGAAGCGTCTAATGATTATGATGGCCAGAGAAAACTAAATGCGCATTAATCTTCAAAGGATTTAATCAGATCAGATCAGCTGTGGTTTTAATGGGGGCTTTAATGGCTACGTGAACGAAATCTTTAAATACCTCGCGTTAAAGGGACAGACACGTGACACTCCAAAAGTTTACTTAAAACTAACTTAATTAGTTAATTATGTACATTTAAGCTGTTGAAGATCACTAATTGGTGTGTTAATAATAATGCGCATGAATCTGTGAAGAAGATTACACCGTAATTGTAGTTTGCTCTTAAACGACAAATCCCGAAAAGGATTTTTAGTTATTGAAGAGTGTAGTAAGCCTGGCTGGTGTTATGATTCCTGCGACGAGCCATTTAAACCCATATTTTAGCCATAACTCTGGTTGTACCGAAGCAAAATGTCCACAGTTAACAAGTATGATGCGTGAGTATATTTACTTCAAATTGTGTAGGCCATAAATGTTGTCAATAGTGATAATTAACTACACCGTGACCTTGCCATTGGTAGGCCTAGGCCTAGCCTATGTTTGGTTCTCCAATAATGTACCATGAGAATGAG
Organism: Paralithodes platypus; assembly: GCA_032716605.1. Classification (NCBI taxonomy): domain Eukaryota; kingdom Metazoa; phylum Arthropoda; class Malacostraca; order Decapoda; family Lithodidae; genus Paralithodes; species Paralithodes platypus. Next base: position 32,697,465 of record CM064499.1, read on the forward strand.
ATTGGCCTAGGCCTATTTCTCCTTCAGTCCTTCAGACTCCATATGCTTTATGATTAGCCTAGGTGTAGGCTATCTGCTTTCGAACAGAACTGAAGTAAGCTAGCAATTCATAGCGGGCAACAGCTCAAACGGTTGGAGTTGAGCTAGGCTAGGCCTGCCGCCTAGGCCTAGTCAATTTTTGGTAAAAGTTGTGTTATCGGGCGTACCACTACCACAGTACCACTACCGACATACAACATAAATCGGTAGCATTCAAGGAGACTACAGCAGGACTTTTCTTCTTACCTCTGACCGGGTATAAGCTATCCTAGTGTTTACTAGCCTAGCCTATACCCCTTTGAAAGGACATTAGCCTAACCTAACAACCTTACCTAACCTATCCTAGTATTATGGGTCGGGGCTGCCGCCCCCACACCCCCGCTATTTGACATCTTTCACAGATTTTTGGTGTAGTTTTCTGTGAAAAGGGTATTTTTTTAAATTTGTCGATAACGAAAATCCTCCATGCGGACTAGGCTATATGGAGAAAAATATGGCGAATCTGTTGGTGCCTATTTTCCCTAATATATTGTTTCTAATAAGGCGGATGTAGCCCTAGTGTCCTTGAAGATTATCCATAAATCATCTATAAATACTTAACCTAACTAAAAAGCCTAACCTAACCTAGTAGCCTATTCTCATTACTACATGAATACTAGGTTAGGTTGTTAGGTTAATGTTTTAGAGAGGTCGAATTATCCTATGCTGTATATCGGTAGTGGTAAGTCCGATAACACAACTCTTACCGGTTAATGTTTTAGAGAGGTCGAGTTATACCCAATTTGGTAAAATTCTAGTTTCACGTACACAGCGACAAAAGTGAGGCGCCGTTGTAAAGGCATAGCTTCCCGACCAACTATGAAGATCAGGGAAATTGCTGGGTAAAAGACTTAATATAATGATAATAAACTACATTAACGACATTAGCCTAACCTAACAACCTTACCTAACCTAACCTAGTATTATGTAATAGCTATGGTGCTGCATATGGGGAGATTTTTTTTTTTTTTTTTACAGTAGGTATAATTCCTTATAATGCATTTCTGCCGCTTTGGACACATATAGGAATTAAGTATGGTATATGACAACTCTAAAGTAGCCATAGAAATTTATGAGTATGCTGTGAAAGCGAAACTAGAATTAAACCTCCAATTTTTTATGGAGGTTAGGCTATGCCTACTATAAGAACATAAGATAAGAAAATGGGAGTCTGCAGAAAGCCGTTTGGCCCAAGCAAGGCAGATCCCTCTCACACCTAACCCTAATTATAAGGCCTAATTATAAGCCTAAGGCTAGGCCTAACACCATTAGGACTGACCAGTGACCTCACCGAAACGGTCAGAGGTCAGAAAGCGGGGGTCTGCAGAGTGTGTATTGGCCCACACCTGACAAATCACACCCAACCCATCTCGTCCATATGCCTATCTAATTTTATCTTAAAACTCCCTATAGTTCTTGATCCCACTATAGCACTTGGTAGCCTATTCATAAGAACATAAGAACATGTGCATGTGCAGAAGATGGACACCATTTTCAGGAATGTTCTTATTTTTCTGCTTACCTATGAATATAGCCTAGGCTATAGTCTAGTGGATAATTGACCAATTGCGAGTATCAGACTATAAGGAAGTTGGAGCTGTAGACATACATATTAAAATGTTAAACTAAAATACAGTTGCAGTAGGCTACATTTATAAATACACAAAACCCAATTCAACATACAGGTTCTTTCTATCCATCAGAAACCTAGGCCTAAATTATTCTTGCATTTCTGTTTAATATCTATGTTTACGCCTCAGACTCCAACTTCCTTATAGCCTGAAACGGTGAAACTTGCAATTGATCAATCAAGAAGCAGGTTTTCTTGTGGCGTCTCCCACCATGAAGGAAAACTGGGTTTTATGATTTATGTTCCGGCAAAAACTTAGGCCTACATCATACATAGACCTACTGGTATCTGATTTATTTTATATCCTTCTTCTTACTATTTTAAGACTACCGGTGCTTACCTACTGATGCTTACCTAGTGATAGTTAAAGAGGCATGGGAGTCAGTGCTCATAAAGGGTGCCTCTTCTCAGTTGTTTATCTCTGGTGATTTTGCACTCTCATTGGGTTATGGCTCAAAGATCACCGCCATCGTGCCATGTGTAGTTCTCTTCTGCAAAATTTCTAAATTTTCTGAAATTGATGTGCGAACGGTCAGTCCTCTGCACCCTACAGAAATACAGGCTTGGACCTGGCTGTTACTGTAGACTTATTTTGGCTAGGCCCTATAGCATAGCCCAAGTTAGTCTTAGGCTAGAGACTATAAATATTTTTGTGTTAAATATTTTGGGTATATACTGTACAGTACGGTAATGTGATTACTCTTATTGAATATGAAACGGATTCTCTTGTATTTTATGTAAGAATGTTAAAATCTCATGGCCATGGGAAATAATTTGTCTGGTTCTGTGCAGTAATGGATCAATAATGTAGGTCTAAAGTTTAATGACGATATATTCAGTCTTTTATTTATTTCCAGACTCAAAAACAGTGAAGACTCCGGAGAAGAGGACAGTGGGAACAGAGACCTTAAAGATATGGATAGGCCTTTGGTTGGTGCCTTCTTTTCCGAAAGCTTTAATTTGCCATATCAATCTGCTAGGGTATTACTGTACAGTAACTGTGCTGTACTGCAATAGATGACTGGTATATTGAATATTGTTGCATTAATACTATGATAAGGAATATAAAGGTCCTAAATTAATAAATTGGGCTTGAATGGGTAGGAGTATACAGTATGACTGCATTCAGCAAAAGCAATGATTACCGTATGAAGTATTTGCTAAAAATTAAAGTCATGCAAGACCAAGCTCCTTTACTAAGACTGTCTATACTCCGTTTCTTTTCAGCTGACGGCAAATTTAATCCTTTAGCAGCTGATTTCTCGATGTCTAATTGAAAGATATGAAATTACTATGTCTCCATCATATTTAAACCAAAGTTTATATAATTAGCACCATATTTCACTGCAAAATCTTCAAAATAAGAACATAAGAAAATGGGAGTCTGCAGAAAGCCGATTGGCCCAAGCAAAGCAGATCCCTGTCCCACACAACCCCAATTACAAAGTCCAATTATAGGCTCAACACTCTAATACCCTGAGGATCATCTTACCAAAGCGGTTAGAGATTAACGCAGGATTACGGGGCTCTGCAGAGCGCTGATTGGCCCAACCCGGCTGATCCCCCTTCACACCCAACCCTTCTCGTCCATATGCTTAAAATAACTGAGAAATCTTGTTGGGAACTTTGCATTTTACCGTCAGTTGAAAAGAAACAGACTATAGTTACTTGAGGCAGACCCTTGAGTGTTTTCCTATAAATTTCAGCCAGCGGTGGAGGTGAAGCCAGGTGAGCACCGCCTGCAGTACGCTTACGCCATCTGGTTCAGCCGGAGAGCGCCGGGGAAGCAGGCCACCACACAGAACTATGATCAGAACCTGAAACTCATTGGCAGGTGGGTAGCAAACTATACTATGTTCCTCTCAACCGGATGAGAATTTGAATTTGTACTCCTACTGTAGATTTCCAGGGACTTCATTATATATTTGGAAATTATTTCAGAGCTGCTTAATATTTTAGTTATTTAAGAAGTGCATCCCCCGATGAAGCAACTGTTTAGACACTTCACTAATTTTGAAAAGTCCTTCCAAAGTTTAATTAAACTGTTTGGGAGTAGCTAGAATAGACAAACCTATCTTGGCATATTCATACGGTAGTTACATGCATACAGTACTGTATTCATATACAGTACTGTATTCATATACAGTACCGGTACACTTTAACCCCTTCTGTACCGGTGATGTACTTTTCATTACATTCTGGCGACTATTAGACAATTTTGTATAGCTTATGAAGGCCATCTACTCATTAAAAAGCTACAGACTATCTCAATTAATCCTTTTAGCTACCATAAATCCTTCCTAAGCTTCATTAATTGTCTAAATGTAGGTGGAGTAAAATTCAAAAGACGTTGCCGGTACAGAAAGGGTTCAAGTAATCCATGCAATGTTAATTTTCAGTCTCCTGTCCTACGGATGGCATATGATTGAAAAGGTTGATGCCTAACCATAACCTAGCCTAACTTCTAATAAGTTCAAAGATTATTTTATCAACCTAGCAGGGTGTTAAACTGGGACCATTTCTTTTGAGACTGGAATGCATGTGAGAAAGAATACAAGAAAATTGGTATGAAATTGTATTGGTCAGGCTATTCTATTACTTGCAAAGATATAATAAGAACTGTAAGCCATAATTTGTACTGTATATTTGATATATCTACTAAAAAGAAAGGATTGTCTCTCATTTGACACCCTGTAACCTAGCATATGTTAGTACTGTACTACACTTTACGGTACACTCGGATACCATAGTCTCTAGCCCACTCGTACAAATTCGTGGACCTCGCCTATTTCTAATTATGGAAGTATATCTCTGAAACAGATTAACTTGCTCATGTAGTAATATACACCCTATGTGGTGGATTGTGTTCTTTTATTTAATAATTTTCATTTTAGTAAGCGTTGTTTCCACATAGCGATTTTGATAATTTAATTTGACTTTATATTGTCCTTGTCCCAATTTTGGTTTGTTTAGTTTGCAAGTTTTACATTTTAAATTATGAATATAATTTTCTATGAATCAAATACAAAACTGTATAGGCTATACTATTAATTGACAAGCAAGTTCCATCCATAAATCAATCCCGATAGTTATAATTGCATACAAAAAAACATGGGGTCCACAAATTCTTATGGGTGGACTAGAGACTATGGTATCCGACTGTACCTTGGTCGGATTTGATTACCGTACTGTACTACTAAAAATAATTGGTATTGACAGTTAGCGATTTTGCTGAAGAGTATGGCATTTGTTGCATAGTAAAGTTGAGGGATAGTGAGTGAAGGGTTTGCTAATTGTATAGGTATGCATGAAAATTTAGAAATGCTATACTGTACTCTTAAACTAAGAACTTAATTTTGTGCAGGTTCGGATCAGTGGAACAGTTCTGGGGTTTCTACAGCAGACTAGTACGTCCGGCCGATCTCAACTCTCACTCGGACATCCATATCTTCAAGGATGGTATAAAGCCTATGTGGGAGGTCAGTAGAAAAATCTGTAAAATTTATGTACAGCTGGATTCGGTAGTTTATAGATACCTTGGAGAAGAAATTATGTACCGGTTTATACAGTAGCGAATTTGAAAATGACAGGAATTATCCTAAGTCCTCAATTGAAATCTCCCTATATAGTTATATTTTGCCCATAAGATTTGCTGTTATCTGCACAAAATCTTGGTGGTGGTATCTTGGAACCTTTTAATCCGGGTGTAGAGTATTTACTTTTAAGTGTCCTTCCAAGCAATAACTTTGCACCTGAAGAGGGAGTAGTCACTCTCAACCCTCCACATATGGTCCAATTGCTCTATTTTGCATCTCTTAACAGTTTTTTAATCTATTCTTAATTCAAAATGTCTTAAGCATTTGTCTTCCAATAGTCTATTTTCAGACAACTAGTATGGTTTACTTAAAGGCCACTCTACTGGTGATCTTTCTGATCTTACTAACTCATGGTCATCCTTATTTCGGGACTTCAGAGACTTTTTGTATTGCGCTAGGTGTATCTAAAGCTTTGATAGTCTGGTACAAATCCCTTTTGTCTTTAAACTACCATCATTCGGTTTCTATTCCTCTATGCCTTTATCTCCACTTGTTACAGGCGGCTTTTCCTTTTGTCTCTGTACACTTAGAAATAAACAAAACAATCTGGAGGACTTTCATGGAGTACCGTACATAAAAATTTAGTCCTGCTAGAGTGGATGTTAACATTTTATTGAAGTCCACTACATTAGTAACCTTGGCGCTCATTTGGTACCGGTACTAGTAAAGTTTCACTTGGTACCGTAATACAAAAAGGAGCAAAGACCAGTTGGCTGAATGAAGGCTTGTTCCATAGCAATAAAAAAATATAATTACATAGCAGAACTTACAAACTCTAGGCATTACACCATCAAGACCGTTAAAGGTTCAGCACATAACCAAGTTTAATATCCATTTATTGAATTCTGGATATCAATCAAATCCTGTACTGGACCCAACTGCACTATGGGTAGTGCAATGCTTATGCGAGAGGAAAGAAAAATTAATGGGGCACAGATCTCAAAGGACCGACCTCGCAATGTACTGTTCCTGAATATACAGTACCGGTATACTGTATATTATTTTACTTAAGCGTTGTTTCCACATAGCGATTTTGATTAGTTTTGTCTTTTTACTGTATTCGTATAAGTTTTGGTTTGTTTATATTCCAAGTTTTACATTATAATACTATTTATAATATATTGTATTTTTGTCAGGACTGTGCCAACAAGAACGGGGGTAAGTGGATTGTGCGGCTGAGGAAAGGCCTGGCTTCACGGTGCTGGGAGAACATGATCTTGGCCATGCTGGGGGAGCAGTTTATGGTGGGTGACGAGATTTGTGGGGCAGTCATCTCCGTACGCTTCCAGGTAGGTTAAGGAGCCATTTCAGTTAGTACAGTAACTGCTTGCAATAGCGGTCCAGGAAATTATAGCTATTGGAAATAGCGGCCAGTATAGACTAAATAATTACACTGTATGGAAAGTTTTGATGGCGTTTTATTGTATAGAAAGGCTAAATGGTTCAGAGTTCTGGAGGCCGCATTCAGCCTGCAATAGGTTTTCCCATAGGATTAGTTTTGAGGGTTTAGCATGTTTTGTAAAGGGTGACTTAGTTTCATTTTACCAGTAATAAAATTTAAATGTTTTTTTGGGGTTTAGCATATTTTGTAAAGAGTGACTTGGTTCCATTCTACCAATATTCATATTTCCATATTTTTTGCAAAATAATTAGTTCCTTTCCTTCAACAGGTTGCCTATGAAGTTTAATCCAGTCTGTCTACTTACTGATTTTAATTACCTCTTGCATGTAGAAGTTCCATGGGAAATAAATATTTTCCTGTGAAAAAGACTCCTGTTCTGGAATTGTGGATTGTGTTCTTTTATTTATAAATTATTGTTTTGCTTAAGCGTTGTTTCCACATAGTGATTTTGATAAGTTGTTTTGTCTTTTTACTGTGTTCGTCCAAGTTTTGGTTTGATTATTTTACAAGTTTTACTTTATAATTTAAAGAAAGATATGTTTTAGAATCTACAGTACCTCCTGGTTGTGCCTATTGTGCTGGCATGACTGTTGACCTCTCCCCACAGGAGGACATAATCTCAATGTGGAACCGCACGGCCCAGGACACGGCCACGACCGGACGCATCCGGGACACGCTGAAGAGGGTCCTCAACCTTCCGCCTAACACGGTCATGGAGTACAAGAACCACAATGACTCCCTCAAGTTAGTCACTAAGTTTTTGACAACCTCCGACTCTATATTTTCTTGATTGTTCAACTATAGTCTGTTTCTTTTCAACTGACGGTAAATTGCAAAGTTCCTATCAAGATTTTTGTTATTTTGAAGAATTTTGAGTGAAATGTGGTGCTAATTTTAATACAGTACTTGGTCATATGATGCAGACAGAGTAATTTCATATTTTTCATTAAGTATCGAGAAATTAGCTGCTGAGGGATTCAATTTATAGTCAGCTGGAAAGAAACTGAATATAGTTTTCTACAGGGCTTGGAGTTTGTGGGCATACGTTTGTAGCTTGTATTTCGTGTTTATTTTTTATCTTTAAAGTTTCTGGCTGTCTCATTTATCATTGCCTTATAACAAGGAATTAGGAATTTCTAGCACTGTAAGAGTGAAGTTGTTTGTGTATAATTTTTAGTTTCTTAATTTCCATGCTCTTGGTTATTAATGAATCTATGTACAGTACTTCTAGAAGTAATTTTTTAATTCTTAACAATATTTTCTGCATCATCTTTAGTTACTTTATTTTTATGGTACCGGTATATGTTCGTGACTCTTAGGTAGTAAAGTTTTCATTCACTAAATAAAGTAGTTGACAAGAATAATATACTGGTACCCTTTCAGTTACAGCTTTGATTTATTATCACTTTGTAAAAGTAATGTAGCTAGTTTGTAGTTAGCACTTTGTAAACATTATTTTGTAGCCCTGTATTATTCAAAGTCTGCTTACACCTGGAATCAGTTGAGGCTGCTTATAGTGTACAGTATTTAATATTTAGGATTTTCGGGTAGGATGTAGTGACCGGGCGTACCGCCATCTTTGTTTACATTACGCGTATTGGCGTCGGACCTTTCCCATCATGTTCTCGTCTATTTTAACCTAACCTAACCTAACCTAACCTAGTATTCATGTACTGTAGTAATGACAGGGGGCAAATAGCAGAAAATATAGCGTCGAAATAGACGGGAATGTAAGTGCGAGCGCGGCGATCGCCCTATGTAAACAATGACGACCGTACGCCCGAACTCTACATCCATCCCGGATTTTCTTAATCATCCCCCTTCTTCAATTTATATTTTTACTTTCCATATTTTTGTGTGTTCAAGCTATGTTAATTTCTATTTAAAAAAAAATTATGCCAGATTTTTTTCCCTGACCTGAGCTGCAGTACCATATTGGATTTAATTTGCTTATTTATCTTGAATATATTAGTTTCGATTCTTCTCCCGCTGATAACTTTCTGATGACTTTTAATAGCCTTTTTGTATGTATGTATATATTCTGGACATTGCCCCATTTTTCCTGAATTGCTGTTTTGAGACAAAGTTTTCATGGTATTTTAACCCTCTATCGACATATGACGCGATTTTGAGCCTATTAGGGATACTTAAAAGCCTTTGTTACCATCAGGGGTATTTAGAAACCTTTAGTTTAGTTACTTCAACCTCTGCAGTTGTCTTTGAGTTACCTGTGGGCAGAAAACTAATTTTGGAGAGGTAATTATAAGAGTGAGAGAACTCTATTTCTTATTGCTAATCTGGCAACCTCTGCGTCATATGTGCGTGAAAGTGTTGATACTGTAGTACAAGGTGTGGGCCTCGTGGCATTTAATAGAATACTTGCAACAGGAGATACCGGTACTTGCTTCTGTTACACCTGTAGGCTATATTGACTTTTGGTTCCCAAACAATTTAACTAGTAGACCATTTTAATCGGTAGATAATCAAAGTGAATTCAACCAGGGTCGACTTATATTCCTAATCTATGTATACACAGGATTAGCGTCATTTAGGACGTGAGACTGTAACTACATTCTCTGTGGACAAATCGGTCTTTAAAGTTGTGTATGTTCTATTACATTGTAATGGCTCGGACTGTCTTTCAGCACTTTAACTGTTGTACGATAGTCTTCCCATAACACTGGCTCATGTTAAAACTTTGCTAATGATGGTGAAGTGCTAACCAAGCCGCAATAAGACTCTGTTCCCCTGAAGTAGTTGCAGTAGTTGCAATCATACAAGGCTCAACAGTGCCAGTACAAGACTACTGTATAGGATGAACCTATGCCCCCTCTACCACAGCTTTTATTTACCTTATACAATACGGTATGTAGTAGGATATTTGGGGCATAGTCTCTCTTCCACTAAATGTGAAGGCCCCCTTACTCTCATGGTTGGGTGAGGTTGATTTATTGAGTTGGCATAGTTTGATTTATTGAGTTGGCACAGTTTGATACATACTGGTTAAAAGGTGTACTAGTAGAGTTTTCTGGCCACATTTAATTTTGGTCTTGGGGCTACTGCTCACCTTAAGTTGCTGCCCCTGTTTCTAAACTGGGAAAACTTTGTCTCCCTAACAATGTCCTTAACGGTTTACCTGTGCACCGTTTTTCCTCTGTGTACAGTATTAACACCCATATATTTCTCTCCTTTACTTTCAGAACTTTCGGCAGTCTGTTAAATTTACCATTCCTTTAGTCTTTTTGCATAGGTTTTGCAAAATCGAAGTGCTTGTCAAACTTTTTAAAGTACAGTAGTTACCTTGTTTAAAATAGACTAGATCCATTCTGTATAGAGCCTCTCTTTGCTTTGATTTCATAGGTGACCTGCTGTTACAATACCTGGTACTTTTAAATTCAGTAGTGTTTATTTTTCAGGTTTCACATGGTTTAGCCAATCCTATATTTATCTATACTGGTACTCGTCTCTTATTGTTAATTCTTTACACGCTCGTGATTTGGGCTAGATAATGAAATGCCGGTAATTTCTTTATTTAAGGATCTTGGTCTGGCTTTTATGGTGTGATCGTGTCTTCACCTATTTGTATAACTCCAATAATTTAGGACTTGTTTGGTATATTGTTCCTTCTATGCACACTGCTTCCTTATGTGTACAGTTGCATACAATATTAACTGGAGGGTAACCAGGATCTTAGAACTCTTGATGTTATAAGTTTATCAATTCTAATTTGATTGGGTGAAATTTCAGTGTCCAAAGTGACTGTACTGTAAGTTGCCTGCCTGGATTTGCCATTTTTTTTTTTATAATTTTCAATACTTTCAGGTATTATTGGGTGCAACCTGATAAATTTGAAATTCTTTGATACAGAATCTAGTGTAGGGATTAAAGGCGGTGTCACAAGCGTTTTTTTTTTTTTTTTTTTTTTTTTTTCCTAAATTTGTATGGGCTGTTGCAGTCTGGCAGCTTCAAAATATAAGTTTCATAAGAATTAAACTACCAAACATACTCTGCCTTCGATCTAGTATCAAATTTTGATGCAAAAGTGCCTCGAAATAGTATGAGTTTAAAAACCTTTCTTATCAAATTGCAAGAAAAAGCGCTCATGCGACACTGGCTTAAAAAGCACTGGTATTGTGGGGTAGACTAGCCTATTCGTTCCTTGTGGTCCAACGAGTAGTAAAAATTGAGTAAAAATATACTACTCGCCAACAGTTCACTAGATTAATTCATTTAATATCAAACTGTACGATAGTTAAGGATAATTTTGACACTTAATCGATTAACTTAAATGCCACTGTACTAAATTTTTGGGAGTTTATTTTTATTTTTTTTAAATATATATATCTTGATAATTTTATCATGGTGTACAAATTGGCTAGTTTACACTAACTTCTTCCTGAAGCTTTCCCTTCAGATCATCAGAGACTAGACTTTAGTTTATATAAACATGAGTATTGATGCTTATAATCGTAAACTGGCAATTTAAAGGGCAGGTGGCAACTAAATATGTCTACATTCAATCTGACAAAGCACTTCATCGACAACCTCAAACACTCATCCGCCAGTGGCCTAGACAAAATAAGTAACCTACACCTTGGACAACTGGGACCACAAGGCATTCAAGCACTCGCCAACATATCAAACTACAGCTATTCACACAACATAATGCCCAACATCTGGAAGCATGGTGTCATCATAACAATCCCCAAACCAAACAAAGCCCCCACGGTCCCCTCCTCACACCACCCCATCACTCTCCTTTGCACCCCCTCAAAGGTACCAAATGCCTCTTGTTACACCTGACATTCCCCTAGCTACATCACAACATGGCTTTAGGCCACTACACTCAAACACCTTTCTTGCAGACCTCACACAAAAAGTTTTTGATGGCATCAATTCAGCTAGGCCACCACACAAAACACATCTAGTTACAATTGACATCAGTAAAGCTTTTGATGCCATTCCCTGCCACAACCTTACAAACAAAATTCTTAACACAAACTTGCAAAATAACACAAAAAGATGGCTGGCCAACTATCTAGCAGGTTGTGCCCATGTAAGATTTGCTGGCCAGTCATAGAACATCAGAAATTTCACAAACGGAGTCCCTCGGGGATCTGTCTCGTCACCAACACTTCAATCTGTACATGCACGACCTACCCATACCCCACACACCCCAGATACACACAGCCTCTTACGCAGACGACATAATTCACATTTACACATAGACGCAAACACAGCCGCACAACTCCTCCAACCATACCTCAACACACTACGTGACTGGTTCACTGCAAACAGACTCAAACTAGCCCCAGTCAAATCTACAGTGACCCTTCTCACAAACTGGACAGTAGAACATAGACTATCCCTCACCTCGCTTTAAACAACATCCATATACACACATCCAAAATCCTTGGTGTAGCATTCGATACATCAATGAAATTTAAAAATTTTACAAGCATCAAAAACAAACTGACACAAAGACTAAACGCCCTCAAGTCACTTGTGCACACAGCATTTGGACATAACAAAGAAACTACCACCACAGTATACAAACAATATATACGTTCAGTGATGGAATATGCTAGTGGACATAACAAAGAAACTACCACCACAGTAAACAAACAATATATACGTTCAGTGATAGAATATGCTAGCCCTGCTTGGGCCTCTAACCTCTCTGAAACCCATCACAACACCCTACAAACCATACAGAACAAAGCTCTCAAAATAATCACTGGCTGCACAGCTACCACACCTACATACCACCTATACCAGGAAACCAAAGTCCTCAAAATCAAGGATCACCTTGATATGAGAGGCACACAATTTCTCGCCGCAGCCTCCACAACACTATATAGCAGAACATCCACACACACAAAGAAACTTCAAAACATCGCCTAGCATTCGTTATCATACACAAATACTGTCTTCACTCCCCTCTTGCCCACCCCAATCCAGCCTCCAGAAGCATATCCATACTCAGGTCACCCACTGATCCATCCAGTCACTCAAAGACAACATTCGGCTACATGCACAGCACCCTGAAGTCCATCCCTCAGAAACCTTCTTTTCCTGTGAGAACAGAGTCCACCTGGCTATGCTGTGATGTGGGTACCATCTAGCTTTTCTGAGTTATCAGAAGAGGCTGGATGACTCAGTCCAGGACACCTGTCCTGTCCGGGCTGTAACACAACACCGCACACTATCAAACGCATTGTAAAAGACTGCATAACACACAAACACTTACGCCAACAACACATCACGCTTCTTGAAAACTTTGTGGGAAAACCCTGTCTCGGCTGTGGCCTTCCTTAGGAGCTCGGGGCTGTTCGGCCAGGCAGCCTAGGAAACTAATGCTACATTCTATCTGAAACCATTGCAGTCGATTTGCTGTATAAGAATTGTTATTGCCTGTTGAATTTCCTGTACTCTCTGTATTAACCTACAAATTTAGTTTATTAGAATTACCATAATTTGATATTGTGGTCCAGTGTTCGTTGACTGAAGGGTGTCTACTGGTTTTCCCTTGTTGCAGTGTTACACTTAAGTGCAATATGTTTTCTATGCACTGGAATTTTCATATGTGTATTTTTACTCTTCTATATATTTCCATACTCTTTGCAATGTCTATCAAAGTGCACTATGTTCTTTGTGCATGATTTCTTTCTTGTGTAAGTTTAGTTGCTTCGATGTATTCTGTATATGTGGCACTTTAATATATGTTTTTCCCATACAGTATACAGGGTGGCACAGAATTCGGTTAGCCAACTGGCAGATATTGTCAACCAGTAAGCTGCTTGGATCGTTATGATTATTTATGTTTAACAAAAAATATCTTCAACTACTAAATATATATTGCTTTGTATAATTTCCTAGTAAAATTTATAGAATATGTAGTAGAAGGTACTGGTACATAAAAGTTGCAATACAAATAAACTTGTATGAAGAATCTATTTTATGTGTATATATACTCTGGCACATACCTTTTTTTAAGAATGAAGAGTATAAAATGAATCGCTCCCAATAATAGTTTAGCCACAGGCCGTAGTGCGGTTGGTAGAGCACTCGCCTGCAAACTGTGAGGTTGATGGTGCGAGTCTTGGGTCAGCCAGTGTGATAGTGGCAGATGCCAGTGTTGTTGGTGAATTACAACCATTTTGAAAATGCCAGTCTTCTGAACTTGTACATATACTTCATGGAAGTGTTTTCAACTCAAGAAATTTATAATTTTTTGTTTTAAACCAGCAAGCGAATAAACTATTGATGTGTTTTTTTACCACCATGCACTCCCAGCTCAAGAGCTGGGCTAGGGTGGGTGTCATGATGATCAGGGACTTCAGTGAACAGTTGCCACAGATTGCTAGACTGTGTCGGTCTACAGACCATCCAGAACCAAAATAATAATCACTACCCCCTTAAATTCAAATCTCCATTGGACGATCCACGCAGCTTTACTACTTGGCTACCCAGATCATGTATAGAATGCCATTTTCTGCCAGGTGGAGTAACTGACTTCGCACCACCCTGTATAGAGTAGCACAGGGTGTCAAACTTAAACGGAGTCCATTCGTGCATATCTTTTTTTATTGATTACGCAAAGATTTCAACTATGTCTTGGGATATGATAAAAGGGCCAAAAGGATTCTATTATGTTAATTTTCTTGTATTCCTTATCATAATCCTTCAAACCTTCCAACAAAATTGCTCCAGTTTGACACCCTTATATAGCGTTGTCTTGTGGGTTATGGTTTTGTCATTGCTATAATATGGTAAAGTAGTTAAAAGTTTTTTTACCGAAGTTTTAAACTTTCTAACCAATGGTAACTAGTCCTTCATTTCTGATATGCAAACTGGATTTGGCTTTTATGTGGGAGTATTAAAATATTTTACTTTATTTTGCAATCTATGCTCAGCACACTCAAATCAGTCTGCAAATATGGTGGTGTAAAGAACTACACTACAGGTATATTGAATTATTATTATTTACGGAGGTTGCAGCGGTATTTATCATATTATTTAAATGACAAAGCTATAATTTTCTAGTATTTGTATGTTTCTTTAGTTTAGTATTCCTGGACTTTGCTGTGTATTTAAAATTTGAAAGGGTGTATTACTGTATTGCCTATTCTCATTTCAAATTTAAATTTGTCCCTTTTCAATGGACTTGCAAAACTATTCTTTGTAGCCAATATCCTAAAAATTACCATTGATAATTTCCTAGAATAAGGGGAAAAAATGCAAACCCAACTCTTTTGTAGCTCAATATTATTTCTTAACATTTAATGCTCAATCAATGGTTTAAGTGCCTTTTGCATCTCATTTAACTATGAATAATCAGTATTCGTACTGTATCGATATTTTGAGCATTCAAATTTTAAGTTTTATTTTGAATTATTTTAGTAAATTTCTAATAGTTGCTATCCAAAATATTTTCTTTAATTAAACCTGCCTCATTAACTCCCTGAACTGCACAATGCTACAGACCTCTAGTATTTGGTGGAATCTATTACCCCATGGTACAGTATAATTTATAGATTATGTCCCTTTATTAAAGCCTGAGTATATACATACATACATATTAAAGCATAGCTACGGTAGGAAGATTTTGACCTCCTTCGCATATCATAAAGGTAAAGGGATTTGTAACTTGCTTTGTTTTTAGTCCTGTTTTGTTTCAAGGTAAAGTAGATTTGTGAGGGACCTGCATTAAAACAAATGGAAATTTGCGATGTTCAGATATATTCATTAACTTGGTGTTTTGCGATGACCATTTTCATATGAAAACAAATTGCTGATCATCAGTACAGTAGTATGAATTTTCTTGTTTAGCAATTAAGAGCCTGAAATTGGCTGCTAGTGTATACAATTTCTCACTCCGTTAAGTAGTTGGGGTTTGTTATCCTAATGCCGAATAGGGTGGACTTGAGGAAATTGTTGAAGGTCTTGTTAACTTTTACAAAGAGTAGTCAGTGCTGCTTCATTTAAAGATTGACAATCTTCCTAAAGGTTTTGGTTATATATGGTAAAGTCCAGCGATGCCAGCATTTTTCTCTATGCAGTGGGTGGTAGTAAATTTTAGTTTCTTTGTAATTGAAGGAGTTACTACACTATGCATTGAGTGACACATCTCCATAGGTGTTATATATAATGAGGTACAGTAATAGTGGAATACCTCGAGGACCTGGGAACCTTTTACTTTACATTTTGTTATATTTTTCAAAGTATATGTTGTCTAAGTTTTAAGGTGCAGAAACATAACATGGTGAATATTTTCAGTACCAGTACCATCTGTGTTTTAATAGCACCTCTGCTTCCTGTCTGAAAAAGTCTATACATGTAAGGGTACCTCTCCCTGGGAGCTTTGGTACTGAAAACTGTGTAGTGGATGCTTTAATGTTTGTTAGTCCTTCTAAACCACTACCCAAGACTTCAAAAAAGGATGTACAGTGCTTACCCCAATTTTTTCGAGAAATTGGTCGACATTGCGGGCCGCAAAAGTGGAATTCGCAAAATTGGATTAACTAACCTTATGGGGAAAAATGAATATGGTCGACATTTCATCAGTGACGGCCCAATTTTTCGTGATTTCCGTCGTTTATTTGCTTTGTTTGTACACACATACAGTACATGTAATTATACATCCCACAATATAGAAAAATACAGAAAAACATAAGACATTACCATTATCCTTGAGAAAATCAAATTAAATGAGCAATTGAGCATTTACAGTATTGCGAGACTGGAGAGATAACATTTGTAAGCGGAAGGATACAGAGCTTGTGTTGTGATGTCGGGCCGCAGCGATGCCTGACGTTACGACCCGGCCATCCCTCCCCCCCCGAAAACTAGTGCGGAGAGCCTCACTTTCTTACGGCGCCACCCGCAAAAGTAGAGTTACATCGCAAAATTAGGTTTTCATAAAAAATTGCATTTTGGGGGTCTAGGTCGCAAAATTGGTGTTTCGCAAAATCAGAACACGCAAAATTGGAGTAATTACTGTACCAGTAATTTATAACAAATGCATTCATAAGTGACTGCAGTATTACTTTGGCTATAATACCCAACTTAGCCATATCATATCCTGGGATGGAAATTTATGCAAACTCTGTTGTTTTGCATTTGCAACACTTATGGATCCTAGAGGTGGTAAGGTGGTGATGGGGGTGGCAACTCTTACAAACTGCGATGTTGCAGTTTGGGATCCCCTCTCCTCTGTTCCCCAATAAGAGTGGCCAAAGGAGACCAAGCTCTCTCATGCACACTATAAATGTCAGTCGTGAATCTTGGCCTTTTTAGCTTCTAACCCTGGTAAATATCACCCGATTTTTAGGCCTTATATTTTGCCTCTACTGTAGCGGCATCAGGAGGGGGGAGAGCCTCCCCCTCCCACACAATTTTAGTGTAGGTCTGTTTAGTCAAGGTTGGTATTTCCTGACACTTTCGTTAAGGTTACCCTCGCCAGGCATTCACTGGGCTTCTTTAATCATAAAATCCCCCAAAAATATCCCAAAAGTGCTTGTTACTCCTTGCCATGGGAGGATGTACTGTAAGTTACAAAAGAATACTTGGTGTCCATTTCAAGTATAGTGTAGTGATCTCCATTCATGCCCATTTTGTATGTTCTTTAGTTCTTAAATATTTTCCTTCGGCCTATTTAGTGGTTTAGAACTAAATTAGAACTAGGCTGTTTGTTTAATGTCTCTAATAACCACATTTAGCATTGAAATTTGCACTGTACATTACTTTAGCTGTATTTTATCACTTGTTACTGTATTTTACTTATTGATTTCCTATAGTTAAGTTAATGATTACAGTATACATTTTAAATATCCTTTAATTTATTTTTAGTATAGTTTCTATTTATTTATGTTTGCACTTGAATAAGTTTATTTAAATTTAAGACTAACAAGTATTTAGCTGTAAAACTTATTTTTTGGCAAGTGATAAATTAATATAAATCCATGACTATTAACAATGGCTTGGAATATTGCAGAGGAGTTTCTCAACTAATTTTCCCTGCATATATATTGCTAATGTATTTATTTACATACTTCAAATTCTTTAATAATTTCCTTATATTGTACAAGTACTGGTTATGTTATTACATGTAGTTATATTTTTATTTTGGTAGCCATATTTAATTTCAGATTTGATTATGTTTTACTGTGTTTTAGTTTATCTAGGATTATGTTTTACTGTGTTTTAGTTTATCTAGCCCTTAGCTCCAAGCTTGCCTCTTTACTATAGTCTGTCTCCATGTTTTTTTTTCATTGACCCTTTTAGTATGGAACACCACTTTTAAATTTTGTTCTGGCTACCACTTTATTCAGATTAAGGTACAGTTCTCCCTCTATTTACGTTTGGGTTATGTTCCTGAAAACCCGATCTTAAATGGAAAAATCGTATAGCGAACCCTAAAATTAATGGTAAATGGGGATGCGTTCTCCGACCAGCCAATCCCAAAACGCCTAAAAACCTATAATAACATAGTAAATCGGTGCATCAGATAGTGAGGGAGACCTGTACATAATCCTTGACACAACCGCATCATTGTCAGTGGTTTGTGTACAGTATAGTGTTGACATATTCCTGGCCATTCGGTATGATCCACTTACTGTAATTGCAATGAGAAGTACTTTAACATGTTCCAGTACTCTGATTATAACTCCAATTTGTATATCATATTAACTAGCAATCTGGCTGGGACTATTATAATGTAAAACTTGCAAAATAAACCAACCAAAATTTGGACGAACACAGTATAAAGACAAAACAACTTATCAAAATCGCTATTTGGAAACAACGCTTAAGCAAAATAATAATTTATGAATAAAAGAACACAATCCACCACATAGTGTGTACATTACTACATGAGCAAGTTAATCTGTTTCGGTGTTTCCCAAGCAAACTAATCGCACATATAACTACTGTACGCACTATGCCCGAACTTTAGTAGTTACCACAGTATGTGATAGAACTCCTACTACATCTCTTCACATAGAACTGCACTGGCTGCCAGTAAGAGCAAGAATAGAATTTAAGTTGTGTTTGGTGACTTTTAAGGTTCTCAAATTTGGTGAGCCTAGATACCTTGCGGAGCTGCTCAGGTGCCCACCGGCACACCATGGTGTAGTTGTGCGTCATGACAATGACCCTTTTCGTCTCGATGAACCAAGGGCTTTCCAGCAGTCTTCTTTCTTTGAGAGGTCATTCTCCTACATGGCTCCGAGGTTGTATAACAGGTTGCCGCTGTCCATGAGACAACTGAGTTCTGTTGAATGCTTCAAGAGACAACTTAAGACTTTTCTCTTTGAGAGAAGCTATGATCTTGAGAGAGGTGTCATGACAGATGGCTATAGAGTTTAGGCTGTTTTGCCACTGCTAGTGATTGTTAAATGTGTGTTGTATTTAAGCCTTCTTTTGATGCATTGATTTTGTTCTTTTTTCTTTCTCTTTCCGAGCGCTAGTGAATTCTTCGGAAAAATTGGCGCTTATGAAAAATAAGTAACATGCTTATTATTATTATTATTATTAGGAATATGGGCCTAGGAAGGATTGGTTTGGCAGAGGATTAATATACAGTAATTAGTTATACATCTCCTTAATTCAAAGTTAATTCTAAAGCTGAATAATGTAGTTAGTTACACAGAATGAAAGGAAAGGGATGTTCCCCGTAATTAAGTGATTAAATACTCTCCTAACTTATTAACGATCAAACGAGGACAACCATTAAATAGCAATCTTTGTTTTTCTGTATTTTATCTATCTCTATATTTACCACTTCTCTTCTTAATCTTTTCGCACATTTATATTGGTTTGTTCAATTTATTGTATAATTTTATTTAGCTATACAGTACTGTATTCCGTTTTTTAATATTTTATATTTTGTCAACTTGTTTTGTGTAATTTTAAGGTGGATTCACATAAACTTTATTGGCACTATTTACTGGCATTTTTTCTGGCAGCATTTCAGGACTATTGCACAGTGTCAATTATATGTGACCGTTCTCTATAAAGTTTAATCTGGAAAATGCTCGACGTTAGTTGCTGAAAAAAGTTGATGGGTAAAACTTGTGTTGGTCCACCTTTAACCTCTTGGGTACAATGGCTCCTTTACTTTTATTTCGGCTGGAAACCGTAAAGTTTTTCCAGTTTAAAAAGGACCTATGGGGGTGTACAGGGTTAATTAAGATAGATTTTACCTCTTTTAACCTATGGAATCTGGGAGGCCCCATACAAGGCAAAAAAAAAAAAAAAAAAATGGCAGGAATCCGGGAGGCCTCAAATGAGGCTTAAATGCGCGGCTAAAACTCGCCACTAAAATTATGATAACATAGAGTTGACTCCTCTAGGTAGTCTCAATCAGTAGCTACTGAATTATGAAGCTTGCCTTTACCCTAAATGGCCCCGGACACACCGATCGGGATCATATAGGGCCCCCCGGATTTCGTGGGTTAATGCCTATAGGTTTTTAAGGAAAGTAAATATCAGTTTGCCAGAGTAGAAGTAAATGGGCACCACTGTATCGAAGGGGTCTAAGTTGATTTGTATCTGTGTGCCTGCCTGCCTATGCTCTCTTAATCTTAACTGGTTGACAATTTGTCATGTCCCCATCTTAATTTGAGCTGTGGCCTAAGCTCAGTAATGGGTTATAAATAATGGTCATTTTTAAAAATGCATTATTCCAATATAACTCCTCCTTGGATGCTAGGTATTCGTGAATCCATAGCTTCCTGGTTTGGTTTATGGTCAAGCTCTACCTCTTTCGGATTGGTTTATGATCAAGCTCTACCTCTTTCGGATTGGTTTATGATAAAGCTCTACCTCTTTCAGATTGGTTTATGATCAAGCTCTACCTCTTTCGGATTGGTTTATGATCAAGCTCTACCTCTTTTGGATTGGTTTATGATCAAGCTCTACCTCTTTTGGATTGGTTTATGATCAAGCTCTACCTCTTTCGGATTGGTTTATGATCAAGCTCTACCTCTTTCGGATTGGTTTATGATCAAGCTCTACCTCTTTCGGATTGGGAGCTCATTTCTTACACACAAGCCGACCGGTTGGAAAGCCAGTTGTATTAGTAATTTTATGACCATGTATTACAGTAGATTACACACACACACACAAAATCCTAGGAGTAACCTATGATACTCATATGACATTCAAACAGCACACCACAAACATTAAAAAGAAACTGACACCCATACTTATCGCCCTCAGGTCACTTGCTCACACAAAATTTGGACACAACAAAGAAACTACCACCACAGTATATAAACAATACATAAGATCAGTGATGGAATACGCAAGCCCAGCCTGGGCTTCTAACCTAGCTGAATCACATCATAAGACCTTACAGACTATTCAAAACAAAGCCCTGAAGATCATTACAGGCTGCACAGCTACTGCACCCACAGATCACCTACATCAAGAAACCAAAATCCTCAAAGTCAAAGACCATCTGGACATGAGAGGCACTCAATTCCTGGCAGCAGCCTCCACGAACCAAGACCACCCACTAAACTACATGGCAACACACCCACAGACACCAAGAAATATCAAAACAACACCCAGCACACGGTATCACACACAATTATTGTCCTCTCTCCCTCCCTGCCCACCCCGAACCAACTTCCAGAAGCACATCCATACTCATATCTCTCACCAATCCATCCACTCACTCACAGACAACACGCAGCTGCATGCACGACCTCCCGAAATCCATCCTTCCGAATCCTCCCTTCCTCGCGAGGACAGAGTCCACCTGGCCAGGCTGAGATGCGGACACCATCCAGCTCTCCTGAGCTATCAGAAGAGACTGGATGACTCCGTTGTCGACGCCTGCCCGGGATGTAACACAGCACCCCATACCATTAAACACATCATAGAAGACTGCATTTCACACAACCACTTACGCCAACAACACAATCTACACTCAATGAGAGCTCTGTGGGAAAGCCCGATCGTGGCCATGGCCTTTCTCAGGGACTCGGGGCTGTTCGGCCAGGCAGCTTAGGGAACAACAACAACAACAACAACAACAACAACAACAGTAGATGCAATCAATCAGTTTTGCCAGTCTTCCAATTTGAACATCTTGGCAACCTTGCTAAGAGCTTCATGAATAACCAATTGGAATGACACCCCACCTTAATACCAATAATCTCTTGGGCCTTGTAAATACGATGGGTCGTAATCGTTATTGGGCTGGATCTGTCAGAGTGAGGGTTGGTGTCCTCTGCTTCCCATAGCTGGTTCTGACTTTACCATTTTCATAATTCTTATTTCTATTTTTTTTCCTGAGAGTCGTGAAGGCAACGGGGCCATAATAGTGTGCCCCATGGTTCCCTAGTGTCTTACTCTCACAGCCCACTGGCACAAGTCGGCCTTTCTCTGGCGTAGGGATGCGGCAACCCCACCGCCCGCCACTTTGGTGGTGCAATCAGCTTCTGGAGCAGTGGACCACTGGCTCCTATCTTCAGAAAATTCCTGTGCTTGGTATGCTTCCAGCCAGGGCCCCACTGGGGTGAATAAAAAAGCAAAACAGTGGTGGAACTGCCATACGGGTGTGGGACTGCTCCTTCAGTGTTACGGGCCATATAGGTTAACCCACATAGTGGAAATGGCGCACTGGAATGGGTCGGTGGAGGCATGTCTGGGAGCCTAGAGGCAGTTTCTGCCATGGCCATCCCTTTTGGGGCGCTTCCTCTGGAAGCGAGGAGTCAGATTGATGATGATGATGATTAAGATTATGGCCCTATGTCTGAAAGACTGTTAAATATTCGGACATGTGTCATCCGATTTAGACAATCTCCCCAGTCTTTCAAACTAGGGGTGTCTCACACTTGCAGAAAGTTTCATGCTTCTGGACATGGTTTCTTTCCAATTTATCCAAAATAAAGGCTTTACTCCAATATGAAGCTGTTTTATGTTCTGTAATTGTCAAAACATTATTTGCTAGGGGACAAAATAGATCAGCCAGTTAAGGTGAAGAGAGTCTAGTAAGAGTGTTGCCTCACTACCTCCCCTCTTTGTTTGCCTCCATTCGTCTAGATTCACCGGGTTACCTCGCCCCTCACTCCGCTTCGACCCCCTCCACTGATCCCCAAGTCTCTACCCTTCGACCCCCTCCACTGATCCCCAAGTCTCTCCCCATCTCACTCGCCTCACCGCCTTGCTCTAGTGCCTCACCTCTAAGCCCTATTGACTCTTCTTTTCCTTTCTTTTGTCTGTCAAATCTTCTAGTCTTGAAATGTTTCTTGCCTCTTTTTTCGGAATCCTTCTTTTCTTGGTCTCTTATTACCTTGTTTCTTCTTTTCTTCCCTTGTATCTTTTCTCACCTTTATTTTTTCTTGCCTCATGTTACTCAAGTGCCTTACCTTTGTCTTTTGTCTTACTTTTTCTTCTATCCTCATTCATAATTTCCAACTTCCAATACCTTTCCTTCTCTTCTCCATTATATCTTTCTATGCCTATCCTATTTTCTCTTTTAATTCCATTTCCATCCTTTCTTCTCCCATCCTTTCACCTGTCCCCCACACCCCAACCTGGAGTGAAGGGGGTGAGAGCGAGAGAACATTAGAGAGTGAAGGAGGAGCGGACACAGACAGACTGCCCCCTCGGCATGTGTGAGTGTATTCGGTGCTGCTCGCCTGTGCGCTACATTCGCCGTTATCATGAAGCAAAAATGTATTTTTCGGATTGATTCTGCATCCATCCGTTTGTAACTCCCAAAATGGGGAAAGGGATCAGAAGTTGTCAAAGGTTTTATCATTTTTTAAACATTTTAAAGAATATTCACAATGATGAGGATACTGTACTAACATTATATTTTGTTTTTATTGACATTTCAATTGCCATAGAAAAATACTTTAACCTAAATGTTATAAATGAAACATTACTGGATTGCATCGCCCAAGCAATATTGTTTCATAACAGTTTATTACATAAGATTAACAACATTATTGAGCTTCTTGCTACATTATTACAGATATTATTTCAATGGTAGCAGAATATTTTGTGATATGTGCTTCATCATCATATCATTGTAACTTGACCTTTTGTATATCACAAAGGAAACTTTGATGCTTCTTTAGGCTGTGTATAGGTGAACTCATAATAGATTAGTATTACTGGTTCAATATTTGGTTTTGAGAATATTCCTGTTTGACATAAAGTACTGTAAGATAAGCGTGTAAAAGAACCAAATGCAATAGATTAATTTTATTCACAAGTTTTGCCATATGTACAATTTTACAGCATACCGGGTCTTGGAGAGACTTATGCCATTGCAAATTAGTTGACTATTGGCAGATTTATTTGTCTAAGTGTTCTGTTTACATTTATGGCTGCACATATTTGTGAAGCTGTTTACAGTATTGCCATCATACAATAATTTAATTCTGTACTAAAGAGAAACTCGCAAAGTATGTTAGCTTTTGTTTATTGCATCCAAAGCAAAGTAATATATATACTAGAGTAAATTGATCCCTGTCAGTGTATGCATATTGTACCAGCCTGTCTTATCCTGACATTGTGAATAAACCCTTGACTTTGGAGCACACCTTGTTTAAGTTATCCAAAAAGGAGCATGTCCGTGTGAAACTAAGAATCTGACCACATTTAGCTCCTAAAGCTCGTGCATGATTTTGATGTCACCCTCTGCTTGCTGTCTTGCTCTGCACAAGATTAGCCAGAAGTGATCTCTTCCATGTGGGGTCGCTTAATAGGACCCCTTGTAGCAGACACCACACTTAGAAATCTGTTCCTTTTAGAATATACCCATTTGATTGAAGGACTTTAGAAGCAATAGTACAGGTTAACCGCTCTTCTTTTGAACTACCTTGAGGAAGACCCTCTTGAGTATGAAACCCTTCAGTCTTTTGGGTCCTCTGTCCGAACGACTGGGTGGTATCCAGGTATTTTTCTTGGTCATTTGAACTTCGAACTCGATACCATTTTTCAGAAATCTACCATGTTATTCAGGCTTTGTCTAAAAAAAGAAAAAAAAAATAGTAAGTCTGGACTGGAGTGATTAAGTGGATGAAAAGTACTTTGAGGTGGTTCGGCCATGTTCAGAATGCCATGAACAGAATGCCAAGAAAGGCTGATGGAAGTCGGGTGAGGGTAGTTTTGTTGCCGTTCCCCAGGCTACCTGGCCGAACAGCCCCAAGGCCCCGAGCAAAGCCAAGGCCATAACCGAGCACCCCCACAGAACCCTCCCTGCCTACCACAATAAAGCCTGGGTGACCACAGCCACTCCATGGCGGGGAGCTGAGGATGGTGCGGAAACGCCCGGGCCCTGGGTGAGGGTAGTAGCTGGTAGTGGATGATCACTGATGGTTTGGGAGAAGAAAGTGGAAGAAAGAATAACTTCTATCATTGATGCATGGACAAAGTATGTATGTTTGGACAAAGTAATCTGGAAGTGTTATATTAGTGCTAATGCCATCCTATAGCAGGGGTTTCCCTGGATAAGACTAGGCATCTGAAATTATAATGATCTTAATACTGTATGTGAAGGTGGGTGATAAACAAAGTGATGGTTTTAAGATCAATGCAGGAGAGACTGAGAAGTGTTCTTTCACCATGGCTGATAAATATATTATTTGGATGGAGTGATTAGAGAATGTAGGGCAGTATTAATGGGAATACAAAATACAAATTCACACACATCTAGGTCATCCAGAAGAAGACCCAGAGACCAGGGTCACCAAGGTCCCTCCAGCACTTCCCCCGGCCCCCGACCACCCGGAGAGGTTCCGATCTCGGCAGGCAGACATGCAGCGAAGCCCTACCACCACACTTTCAGGCGCACCCTTCATATAAACAGTCTCCCTGGGCCAGGTGCCTGATGGACTATTATCTAGTCTAACTTGCGCCCGACCCCTTCCCCCAAATAACCATGTGTTCACTCGATCTATTCACAATTTCAATTCAATTCAAATCTTTTATTGACATGAACATTTTACATAGTTTTACAATCATTAACTCCAAACAGTCCATGGCAATTAGGACTGATACCTATTGGTATATATGTTCTCCATTCATTCCTGTTTATTACCACTTCCCTTGCCTGATCTATAGTCATTCCTCTATCATCCAAAACTTGTCTTACAGTCTCTCCATCTCAATGGGGGTCTTCCTGCCCCTCTATCTTCCTTTGTATCTGACTCCCATATTCTCTTTGTAAGCCTTTCATCTTCCATTCGTTCAACATGACCATACCAGCTCAGCACCCTTCTGTCCACTGGCCGACAAATGTTCATGCTGCCCCACTCTCCTACGTATCTCTTCATTCCTCAATCTGTCTCTACGAGTAACTCCACACATACTCCTCAAGCAGCTCATCTCCATCTCATCCAGCTATCTTTTCTCCTTTTCCTTCAGAGCCCATGTATCAGCCCCATACATCACTGTTGGCACAACAATTACTTGATACATTCGTATAAGTTTTGGTTTGTTTATTTTGCAAGTTTTACATTATAACTTCCACATACTTCCCATTGCTCCGAAAACCTTCCTTCCTTCACACACTCTGTTTTACCTCCATTTCCATACCTCATACCTGCTTATCGTTCCTCCTAGATATATAAAACACTACTTGTTACAATGTTTCCCCATCCAGCCTCTCATCTAGATTCACCATACGATCACCCCTATTACACACCATCACTTTACTTTTATTGACGTTCACCTTCAGTTTCCTCCTCCCACAAACCACATCAAAGTCTAGTATTAGCCAGAATAAATAAGAATGGCATTTTCTGATAGAAGGGGTTAATCTTGGCCGTGTTTTTACAGGTGGTTTATGTATTAACCTACAATTGTCTGGCCCCCAAACAGAGATCACTCGAGCTTCAGGAACACCAGAGCAGACGGGTACAACAACCGCGCTGACGGATTTCTCAGATAAGGGGGAGAGACTGTGTAGGAATTGCAGTTAAGTACGGTTTATTGAAAAATGAGATGCAGGTATACTAGAGAAAGTGGCAGCAGGTACAGAGTGTGTGTGTGTGTGTGTGAGTGAAAGGGAGAGTGTGCTTGATGGGTGCAGTTATAGAAGTTAGGCAAACGGAAAATATGAGAGAGAGAGGGAGCAGTTCGAATGAGAATCAGAGAAAAGGAAAGGGGAGAACAGTAAAGTACAGTAGAATGTGGTACAGGAAGGACATTAGTTAGTGCAATTTTTCAATGCTTTAATTCAAGTCTGTTGAACTTTAACCTACTTAGCAAAAATATTGTATAACCCCTTCTGTACCGGCGACGGCTTCTTAATTATATTCTAGCTATATTTAGGTGATTTTGTGCAGTTTAAGAAGGATCTATCGTAGTAAAAATGGTTAAGTGAGATAGTTTGAAGCCTGTTAAACTAATAAAAGTGTTTAATAGTTGCCAGAATATAATTTAAAATACATCACCGGTACAGAATGGGTTAAAGTAAAAACAATTAATTTTGATTTTTTTTTCTTGTCAAGTGTTAGCCTATTACCTTGATCATTATTTTTTTTTTATCTAGGTTTAAAGTTTTCAAGGAAATTAATGATAAGATAAAATGAAAGATTGGATGCTCCATATTAGGAAGAAAACATGTGAAGTTGGAGGCCAAATGGCTATAGACATTCCTTTTGTCTCCTTTGTTAATATGGAAACAACTGTGACATACTATAGCAGGGTAATAGTATTGAAGGATTAATATAGGAGAGACCAACTATTACGTTCCTGAAAAACAATACTGTATTTGAAATGAAAAGACTGCAAGTAAAGCAATTATTTTTTGTAAGTTTTCTTGCAATTATGCACTTTTTGTTCAATTTACAACTCAATTATGTTCCCTAATTGATGGACAGTGTAATATGAAACAACTTGAAATTAGGAGACTTTTAGGTGAGGCGTGATTGTATACAGTACAAATAGTGATGCAAGATGCAATTTAAAAAAAAAAAGTATTATGTAGCGATTCGTGACAAACGCCTAATGTTCATGGGAATTACAGCGTCTGGCAAAAAAACAAATAAAAAAACAATATATAGTTCAGCTAGGCTATATACAATAGAATATACTACAATATTTGTTCATATAAAGGGGAACCTTATAGAAATATCATTGTGTTGCTGGTTTATGTTGGGTAGTTTATCAAATATTGTGTTCTCTTCTTCAGCAAATCTGGTTTGAATAATGGTATGTAGACTAAGGAAATATGTGATGGAATAGTATTGATACCGTAAATATTATTAAGGATTTAGGTGTTATGAGATATTTATCAATATATTTATTTTAATAATGAATAATGCTTTAAAAAAGGTTGTTAAAGGGTAGCTGAAAGGCAACTTTGATTTCATTTTGAGTTACGGTATTTACCAAATACTTTCCATTCATGTTATTGTTACAAGTTCCCATTTTACTTTTTTTCAAAGTACCGGTAAATGTAGGCTAGCTACATGTGTCTTACATAATGTTTGGTTATGTACACAAACTATGTCCAATTGTCATGGATTCTGACATTTTATGCATGCTTTATTACTGATATTAGAAGGTACAGTACCGTAGTACAGTACTGTACTGTACTATATAATATCATTCATAGTAAAATTCATATCATAAACTGTTATGAATATTATAACAGCAGTATGATGATACTATTTTAGTAATGGGGATGCCCACCATCCACAATTTGTAGCCATTGCATTGATCAGAGAATGCATCTTTACTGAAAGTGTAATTGGCCAGTTGACTATAACAGTACTCCGTTTCTTTTCAGCTGATGATAACTGAATCCCTTAGCAGCTATTATCTCAATACTTAATGGACAAATGTGAAACAAATACTGTATGTCTGCATCCTATTAAGACCAAGTTTATATAATTTGCACCATATATCACTAAAAAAAAATCTCAAAATAACGGACACATCTTAATGGAACTTTGTAATTTTCCGTCAGTTGAAAAGAAACCGACTATAATTACAATTTCCAGCATCACATCAAGGTGGTTGACAATATAGCCCGGGGTGCCAGTAAGAATATACTGCCTTGTAGTTAAGAGCAGTGTACAGCTGGGCTGCCACCAGTATTTCATATGGTCCCTGGAGGTGGTAATATCCTCCTGGAGCGGGAACTTTGCTGTCCTGTAGTTGGGTAATATCCTCTCTGTAAAGCTGGGAGGGTTCTGTGGAGGCGCTTGGTTATGGCCTTGGCTTTGCTCGGGACCTTTGGGCTGCTCGGTCAGACAGCCTGGGAAACAACAATAACAACAACCCTCTCTTTTATCACAACCACCTTTGGGTGACCAGGGCTCATGTGTGCATGTATGTCTGTCATGCATGCATGTATCTTAGCTTTATATAATAAGTTACTTATATTTCTTGTAGATTTTGAGCAGGTCCTCTACTGATGTGTACTCCTCGCCTGGTAAACTTAGTCTCTTGCCTTGGAAATTGCCCTTGCAAGGATTACAATTATGGCCGGGATTGTATCAAAGCTATCAAAATGTTAATGATTTATTTTAGTAAACAATAGTTATGTATGTATGTACCGTTATGTATGTACAGTATGTATGTATGTATGTATGTACAGGTATCATCATATTGATCTTGACTGATAATATTACAAATGCCTCATATACTGCAGAGCATAAGTTTGATAAGTTTACCGGTACCATTCCATGACACACACCCTTGAGCTACCTCACAGACATCTTGGACTACAGTCTTTATTATTATTATCATCATCATGACCACCATGCAACAAAATGAGGCTGTAGGTAGCGCTGGCGAACTTGACAATAATCTCGACCCCTTAACTTTTTATAACTCAAAATTAATTAAAGCAATCGGGCTGACGTTTCTACCATTTGGGAAGAGTCCACCAAGAAATAGGTGTGGATATTTACAGCCAGTTTGCTCCTGGCCCTTTTAAGTTACTAAGAGGTCAGGGATCATGATTATTGTCAAGTTCGTTGGCGCTAGCTATAGTAACTCTGTCCTGACATTTTCCTTTTATCTGTACCACATTGATCCTTCCTCTATATATTCTACTACTTTCTTCTCCCAAGCCATTGATGATCATTCACTACCAGATGGTCTAGACTATTTTCCCCTTAGAAAGAACTATATTTTATTGACAGAAAATACACATTTATGGTTTTCACAAAGCATTTCTCTGTAATATAAGCTACCCATAATTGATTAAAACAAGATCAGTCTTTGTCACCAAAAATTCTTCTGAACCTCCTAGTTCAAATTAATTCGTTGCTTGCAACCATTTTTGCTTCATACATAACTATAATTTTTTCCTAAGCTATTCAATGTGGTATCACTGTTTTCATGTGACCAGCGATTGTTAAGAAACTTACTAAACACTATATGCCTTCTTTCAATCAAAATAAGCTACATTTACTCACTTCATGCAGTTCACATTATATATACAGTACTGTATATATTTTGTTCTTCAGATAAATTTTACCTAGGTGTGCTAAAAGTTAATAAGGGACATGAATAATACAAAGTTCAAAGAGTTGCCATCGTCATTGAAATTATTGAGGCCAAATTAGCATGGTATTTACTATTTAGTAATATTACTAGGTAGTGTACAGCCGCACATATTCCATTTCTCAACCATCCCAGCCAATCGTAACTTGGCAGAGCCGCACCAACCTCCCAAACTCCCCTCCCTCACTCCACCTCCTACCAATAGTGGAAGGTAGGAAGTGGAGTGAGCGAGGGGGGTTGGGGAAGTGGGTGCAGCGCTGCCAAATCACGACCCCAACGGAATAGAATATGTGCGGCAAACTGTACATACTGTATTGTGTGATTTATTGGAGGTTTGTGAAACTTAGGTCTGTAGGTACCAGATTTGCCAATTTAGCTACTTTCCCGCTAGATCTAAAGGTATTGACTTCCATCTACTGTAGAGGCAAATTATTACATCTAGCGGCATGAATTCTTGCGATATTCTGGAGATTTGAGCCATTATAAGTGATATGCTAGAGATTGTGGCATTATTCTATTGATTATCGGCATTTATTTACGATCTAGCGGACTTGATTTGGTAACCCTAGTAGGTCCACGCTGAAAGGTTACAGGTTCTATTCCCACTCGGACACAGTTGACTCCCATTGCACCCATTGGTAGTGGTGAAGATCTGGACTTGCCCTTTGACACAGAGGGAGGGTGTGGCAAATATGGGTCTAAGAGTTAACATAGATAAAACAAAGGTCATGATTAGTGGAGTAGGGCGTGGAACAGATTATTTACGAGTGTTCATCTGTCCCGTTGGCCATTGTATTTATTATTCCACCCTTTTCAGAAGAAGTGTATGTGTTGAACCCCCACCATGCTTGCAAACATTACAATACTCCTTAACCCTTTCAGGTCCAGGGGTTGCCGTTTAGTAGTCAGAGATAGAATTATCTCAATCTCATAATTACCTCTCCAAAATTAGTTTTCTGCTCACAACTGCAGAGGTTGAAGTAATTAAACTAAAGGTTTCTAAACACCCCTGATGGTCACAAAGATTTTAAAGTATGCCTGTTAGGACGCAATCGCGTCCTGGTGCATGAAAGGGTTAAAAAATACTGTACATTCTAAGCCCCCGTGTGGAGTGTAAATTTACTGTAATACTTTTATGGCCAGTATTGCACGGGTACTTTTCCCTTTAAAATTTCTCATCAACAATGGTCTGGGAACTTTGGAGGTAAACTTTTAAAATAATTCTGCCACATGAAGGAATTCATCTTCAAGTTTGTTTCCAATACCAGTGTATTAGATCCCAGAAATGTTACTGGTAAAATGTGGACCATTGCAAATTGATAAAAAAAGTTATTGTGTGATACTCCCTTTAATGGAACTAATGTTCAAGAAATGTGCTGCGAAAGGAGTAATATCATTGCCTATTTACAGTGAAAAATGTATAGCATAGGTAGATAGTTGTAAGTTCCTTCTAGGGGTCAATGGGAAGCAGGAATTTGAACACCTTTGTAGGTGGGTGATGGCTGGTCCTATCCAGATTGAGGTTTGCCATCCTCTACCCAACCTTAGCCATTTCTGTCTGTTTCTTTTACTGTACTACTTTTCCTTCTAGGCAAGATTGCCCGATTGGGTGGGTCTGCAAGGTGGGCTACGGACGATGGGGGCATAATCGGGCATTAGCCCGGGGTTGCAAGCCCATGGGCTGATGATCCCCTCCCCCGCTGCCCTCTTAGAGGAAGATCTCATTTCACCCTGGCCCCTTCGGGGGCCCGATCATCTGGATAGCTTCGGTCTACCAGATTCTGGACTGCTCGGCCAGGCAGCTTGGGGAACTACAACAATAACAACAACACCTCTGTAGGTTGAGTTACCGAATTAATCCTTTATTATTGAGAATATGGTATTGTTAGAATGTGTTTATTGTGTAGGCTACTTCTGGATAAGAAGCTTAGCTAATAAGCTTGATAAACATTAGAGTGAAAGGAAAGAGAAACTTAATAATTTGACAATCCTGTGAGCAGAACTGAAAACCATCAATGAACTGGTGATTAGCTATACTGTATATGAGACCTGTCTAGATAAGGAGATTGTATTTGGTTATTACATAGTTTATAATTAGCTTTCTCCAAAAACTATGATTCTGAATGTATGCCTCTACTACAAGAGTTTAGATTATAGACCTGCTGTGTACAAAATGATCAGACATGTCTGACCTGTGGCAACTTGCTTGTGGATCAAATTAACTTTGCAGCAAATCTACACCAAAGTATGATTATGGATAAGCATAATTTATTGGTAGTGGTGGGTGGAGTGCCCCTTGACGCTGAATGTTGAGGAACTTTAATTATACCCGGAAGATGAATACTATAACTGTTTCTTTTCTTCTGGCAATAAATTGAATCCCCTAGCAGCTGTTTGTTCGATACTTAATGAAAAAATATGAAACTATTATGTCTCTGCATCATATTAAGACCAAGTTTATATAATTAGCACCATATTTCACTACAAAATCTTCAAAATAACTGAGAAATCTTGATGGGAACATTGTAATTTACCGTCAGTTGAAAAGAAACAGAGTACTGTATAGTTGAATTAGTTAGGGGTAACAGTGAAATTGGTGTAATAAGCTGCCAAGTTAATTTGAAGGGAGTGTTGTAGAGTGTGTGATGTACTGTGTTGATTATTATTTGTCGTATTGTTGTGATGGCTAGTTGGATGTACTTTTCATTTCCCTCTCTTATAGTTTCTGTATCCATAACTACTGTAAGAGATTTTTTCATTCAATCATTCCTTTTTTCTGTCTTTATCAGGTAGTGTGAGTCTTTTGGGTCTCATTAACCACTCCTAGCACCATAAAGTTTCTTTAGCCGTAGCAATAATTTAACAATATAGTAGTGGGACAGGAAACATTATAAATACAGTACTGTAGTTTGAACCTTGGCTGTACGGTTGGAACAAAGGAACCTGGTACAAGTGCTTTGAGAAGTTGACGGTATTTGAACACTGTATCGGATTAATGCTTATTGTTGATGTAAATGCATAGTCTTAAGCATTTTTACAATGAAAGAGGGAATGAATGACTGATGCTTGCTTCCCCAGGAAGCAGTTCCGATCTCATGTCCTAATGGCGGCTCTCCATAGGCAAATTAATCTTATTGTCTCCACAGCATATATCATTCATTAGTCAACAACTGTACAATACATAAACATATTATCTAAATTATTATAACCCCTGTTGATGACATAATGCACTTACCCATGATACACTTGGCTCAAGATATTTACCTCACTCCATGTTTATTTTGATTTTATTGATGATAAGGATTAATCCTTTGTGTAAAATGCAGGGAGAGTAAGAAACTGTTCTGGAAAGAAGTCAAGAAAGTTGTTGTTGTTGTTGTTGTTCCCCAAGCTGCCTGGCCGAACAGCCCCAAGGCCCCGAGCAAGGTCAAGGCCATAACCGAGCGCCCCCACAGAACCCTACCTGCCGACCACAATAAAGCCTGGGTGACCGAAGCCACTCCATGGCGGGGAGCTGAGGAGGGTGCGGAAATGCCTGGGAAACCAAAGCCCCACCCAGGCCCCTGTGCCCCTCAGCAATTATGAAGAGAAAGTTGAGGGGCAAGGGAAAAATGTGACGCTTTGGCTTCCAATCTTGGTAGATTGGGAGGTCAATCCACGGAAGAGACGCCGTCACTTGAGATCTAGAAAATATATAAGTAAAAGGTACAGTCAGAGTAAGCTATGGGTATGGCAGAGATCGCTCAGTTCTCACTCTGATAGACCAGCCCATCACCACATGACTAGAACCCAATCCTCTCAGCAACAGCTAGGAAAGGCCCTAGAAAGCCGCCTTTGGCGGGGGGATAGCTCCCCTATTTCAACCCCTTTCGGGGTTGGGCACCCGCCTAGTCAAGAAAGTTAACTAAGTCAAGAAAGTTAGGGAAGGTAGCAAGGGAAACAGTAAGGGTGTGAAAGATAAGAATGGGAGAATGCTAGCCGAGAAGCAAGAGAGTCGAAAGATGGAGGGAGTACTTCAGTGAGTTGCTAAATGTAAGGAATGAAGAGCCAGCAAACATAGCTGGATATGGTATGGGAGGGAGAAGAAGAGAAGTAGTGGAGGAGGAGGTGGGGATCAGGAGGTCAGAAGTGTGGGAAGCCATGAAAAGAGTGAAGTTGGGGAAAGCACCAGGAACAGATGGAGTGTGTGGGGAAATGTTGAGGTATGGTGGTGAGATAGTGATAGAATGGGTATGGAAAATGTGCAAACTAGCATGGGAGAAGAGGAGTGCACCCGATGACTGGAAGACTGGCATAATAGTCCCCCTATATAAGGGCAAAGGGGAAAGAGGAGTGTGTGGTAACCACCGAGGAATATGTCTTCTAAGCGTAGTAGGGAAGGTATACAGTAGGGTAGTGATTGAGAGAGTGAGAGTGAGAACGGAGAAATGGATAGGCGACGAGCAGGGAGGTTTTAGGAAGGGAAGAGGATGTGTAGATCAGATTTTTACCCTGAATTGTGTTGTGGAGAAGTATCTGGAGAAGAAACAAAAGGTGTATGTTGCCTTTATGGACTTGGAGAAGGCCTATGACAGAGTGGATAGAGAAGGTTTGTGGAAAGTACTTAGAATATACGGAGTAGAGGGCAAGTTGCTGAAAGCAGTGAAGAGCATGTATGAGGGTGCAAAGGCGGCAGTACGTGTGGAGAGTGAGCAGAGCGAGTTCTTTGACCTGAATGTTGGTTTGAAACAGGGGTGTGTGATGTCCCCGTGGTTGTTTACTGTATATATGGATGGAGTCATGAAAGAAATACTATCAAGAGCAGTGTATGTTGGTGTATCGCTGAAAAGGGAGGGAATTGAGTGGAAGCTACCTATACTGCTGTTTGCGGATGATACAGTTCTGATGAGTGATAATGAATGGGAGTTGCAGGGTCTGGTAAATGAGTGCGAAAAACGGAATTTGAAGGTAAATGCGGGGAAGAGCAAGGTTATGGTCTTCGAAAGGGGTGAAGTCGCAGAGTGTGAGGTGAAGCTGAACGGTCAGGCTATGGAGATCGTCAACTCCTTTAAGTATCTGGGCAGTGTGTTGAGTAAAGATGGGACTATGGATGAAGAAGTGCGGGAGAGGGTACAACAGGGGAAGAGGGTTGTAGGAACGCTAAAAGCAGTAACAAGAAATAGGGTGGTCAGTATGGAAGTCCTTGCATGACAGTGTGGTAATCCCGACACTGACTTACGGAAGCGAAGCATGGACGTTGGTTGAGAGACTCAGACCAAGAGTGAGATCAGTGGAAATGAATTACTTAAGGAGTGCGTGCGGAGTTACATGGAGGAATAGACAGACTAATGAGGAAGTAAGAAGGAGGTGTGGTGTGGAGGTAGATGTGCTGGAAAGTGTGAAAAGGAACAACTTGAGATGGTTCGGCCATATGGAACGTATGGAAAGCGAGAGAATGACTAAGAGGGTGTATGAGAGCGAGGTGGAGGGACAGAGAGGGAGAGGTAGACCGAATGAGAGGTGGAAGGATGGAGTGAGGAAGTACATGAACGAAGGCGGTGCTGGTTGGGGGGAGGGGCGTCGACTGACTGGGGACAGAGGTGCATGGGGGCTGTTCGTTCGTGGCCACCCCTTCGGGGATCACGGCGTCAGGCAATAGATAGATAGATAGATTAATCCTTTACATAGTGGTGTACACATACTGTACTATATATATAAACCAAATCAACTATCAGAAAAAATCTGTCATAGTTAAAGATAGAGCATTATATGATGAAAAACCGAGCACCCATCACTCGCTCCCACCCATTACTTCGACACACCCACCCACCCACTCATGGCCCACCCACCCACCCACTCATGACCCACCCACCCACTCATCCATGACCCACCCACTCATGACCCACCCACCCACCCACCACAACCTTCACTCCCCATCTTTTTCTCCACTCTGATCCAAAGATTCAAAACAGACCTGCCCCACAAGATAAAAGGGGGAAAAAAGCCAAAGAATTACAGTATATTTTGCTTAATATGATATTAACCTAATTTATTCCATATATTTACCCTAATAATAAGTTTGAGTCTTCCGTGCAATTGTACCTATTAGAATGAGCAATAGGTTAATAACAAAACAGTGCAAGATTGTGTTAGTTTATATATTTTCCTCATGCTTGTACAGTATTGAGTTACAAGAGTT
Organism: Paralithodes platypus; assembly: GCA_032716605.1. Taxonomy (NCBI): domain Eukaryota; kingdom Metazoa; phylum Arthropoda; class Malacostraca; order Decapoda; family Lithodidae; genus Paralithodes; species Paralithodes platypus. Next base: position 32,733,839 of record CM064499.1, read on the forward strand.
TTCTTTTTGAATCTCTTAAAAAATAATGTAGGTTGGACTGTTTCAACTTGCAGAGGTCTGTGTTAATTGTTCAGTTCACCTACAGTACAGTACACCTATTATTGTCTGCCAAAATTTAAGCTCAAAGAAAATCACAATTGTTTTGTATATTAACCTTTCATCTCATTGCTCAGTATGTTCATCAATTTATTTCATATATTTAGATATCGGTTATTAGTTATTACTAAGTGAGTATAATTTTGTAGTGGAATCCATACTTTGGTAAAAGTTCGCTATTAAAATTGCTCTCTTGTGTCACCTCTACAGATATGGTCAGGAATTGGTGATGTACTTTATGTCAAATAATTCACATGCAGCGACGGTAATTTTAATAATTATTTGATGGGCCGCATAGTTAATGTGCTCTATAAGTTGACGCTGACTGACTTGTGTATCATTTGGATTAGTATTACAAAATTTTTCCACCTATACATCTGCCAGGGCCTCGTTTCGAAGCTGAAAGTCTGAAACGTTTTGTCACAAAATCAAATCAGGCTTACCAATTGTTGTGGAAGGACCACACAGCTGGGGTATATTCCAACCGCCCATAGCACAGTATAGTGCGGCTATATTTCGCCTACACTATGACGTCACGCCTCTTTTTATAGCCAATGAAGATGCTATGCCCTCAGATGCATAGCATCCTCATTAGCTTTATCAGAGGTGTGGTGTCATAGTAAAGACGCAGTCTCGCAGTCTAGCAGCACTATGATTGGAATGAACCCCAGTTTCTACTCACTATGCTAACACCCTACAAAGCTTGAAGCATCCCTTTGCACATGAACCGAGGGCATCTGGGTGCTGAGGTGGAACTCTCATATATATAGCCTAGGTTCGTTCCTAGGTATAGACACTAAATTTTTGTTTTTTCCTTTCCAGCGGATGAAATAGATTAAAAATTATATTACGTTTAGAAATGAAAATTTAATTGTGTAATTTCTATAAACGTCTCTCATTAACTCTTTATTCGTTCGGTATCAGACTCTGTGAAAGGAAAGGATTGTTTAAGAGTACAAGTGATAGGTTTTCCTGAACACTTCTTTATCTTGTTTACATTCTATACACCTTTATATTCTATGCCTGTGAAGCTACAAATGTTGGTGAATAGAGAAGCGCTTATAATTTTTTAAGATGGACAGGAATGAATTATCCAATTTATTTTTAAACAATTTAGATAAGGATGGCAAATACTGGAAAGCCTGATGTAAACCAAAGCATGTCCAAAGTGAGTTGGTTAGGCATAATGATAATCAAAAGATTGATTATTGTGGATAGATTTTATTTGTACTGTAATAGTGTTTTCTTTTTAGCTCATTCCCAAACTCTTGGGATAATTTAGTTAGATTACTTGTGAGTGCAATTTTTTTTTAGTAAAGGTCGACAATAGAAGTGTTTAGAATCTCTTAGTACATTTTAAGGGGGGTCACCGGCTTTTCTTTTATCTTTCTCTCCTTTTCTCTCTTTCCCTGGCTTGTATCTATTCGGCCCCATTCAGCCAACTGTTTTAATATGTTTATCCCCATCCAGATGTTGATTTCTTCCTGGTGAGCAATAGCGAGCCAGCATTGTCCGGCTTCGATAGAAAAATGTACAAATTTAGCTTGCTGTCAAAACAAAAATATATATATTATTGACACCTGGATGGGGGTAAACGTCTTAAAACAGTAGGTTGAATGGAGCCTAATGGATACAAGTCAAAGAGAGAGGGAGAGAAAGAAAAAAAAAGCAAGGTGGGCTCTCTTAAGAACTCATTACTGTAGTGTATAGGACAAAATTAAGTTTTCTGTTTGTCACTTGTAGAACATTTGCAGGGTAGACCTATTTGCTTTACCCTAGTTTATATTGCCATACTTTAAACCCCTTGAGGATTATGACACGTTTTAGCAGCTTATTGTACCTATCATTAGACATGTAATTTTATCCAGCTTAGGAAGGATGTATGGGAATCGGAGGCATACATTAGTTGTTTTGGGCCCCTTAGACTCCCCGAGGCCCTGCCTAAGCTGTATAGAATCATCTAATGATAGCCAGAATATATTAAAATGTAAAACTTGCTAACTAAACAAACCAAAATTGGGACAAGGACAATATAAAGTCAAATTAAATTATCAAAATCGCTATGTGGAAACAACGCTTACTAAAATGAAAATTATTAAATAAAAGAACACAATCCACCACATAGGGTGTACATTACTACATGAGCAAGTTAATCTGTTTCTGTAACGCGTCACCAAATACTGAATGAGATACTAATGTACACTCACGCATACTAAAAGCTGCTCAGGGGTTAGTCCTTCCTTATCCCCCTATACCCTGGACAGACGGAAGGGGGGAGTCGGGAGGAGGAAAGGGGTAATCGGGAGGAGGAAGGGGGTAGTCGGGAGGAAGAAGGGGGGAGTCGGGAGGAAGAAGGGGGGAGTCGGGAGGAGCAAGAGGGGAGTTGGAAGGAGGAAGGGGGGTGTCGGGAGGAAGAAGGGGGGAGTCGGGAAGAGGAAGGGGGGAGTCGGGAAGAGGAAGGGGGAGTGGGGAGGAGAAAGCAGCTTTTAGTACACGTGGCTTTATATGCACCAAGACTAGGTAGTACCTGTATTTTCCAGACAATTTACCTGCACTTCTGTACATTGTTCCTAACCTGGGCTATTATCAATCTGTGGGCTAAGGGGTGGGGGGGGGGGTAGTTTGCCCCCTAGACCGCGTATCAACCTTAAAAAAAATACCCCGAAGACGCACCTTTGAGATAAATAGTGTATATTTTTCGGTAGAAAAATGTCCCGGCCGAAAACGGTTTCCTCCTTAATTATAGGCTCACTATCGCTTGACAGGAAAATGATCAACACCTAAATGGCATGAATGGTCCTAATATTTGACAAAGAAATTGGGCGAAAGGTCTTAAAATCGCCAAACTACTGGGGGGAACGTCTTAAAATCTCAAAACTAATGTGGCTAAACATAAGGTTGAAGGGGTAAACAAAAATATAAACCTCCCCTTAATGCATTAAAAGACTTACCCCTTTTGTACCGGTGACATCTTTTTAATGTATTTCTAGCTATATTTAGACGATTTTGTGCAGTTTAAGAAGAATCTGGGGTAGTAAAAGGATTAAGTGAGACAGTTGGAAGCCTGTTAATTGCTGGAGGCCCTTTTTAATCATCATCATCATCATCTCCGGAAGGTTGTTTTCACCTGGGAAACTCGCGCTAAAGGATGGCCATGACAGAAACGCCCCCAGGCTACTTTGTCAAGACATGCTTCCTTTGCCCATGCCACAAAGCCCCTCTCACTACGTGGAAGTTTTTCCCTCAATATATTTTACCACATTCTTTTCCTTTTTTAAACTGAATAAAACAATCTAACAGTAGCCAGAATAACGTTAAAAGGGACATCACCGGTATTAAAATGGTTAATATTCAAAACATTTGTTATTCACAAGGATATTTTTGAAAGATGAATTATCTCTACTCTGAGAGAAAAACATCTCAATTAAAGTATCGTGTCTTTAGATGTGGCGTTAATATTTCGTCTTTTTATATATTTTGCTTTCACTGATAATTGATCACTTGCTAGTTTCGTTCTATAAGGAAGTTAGAGCTGTAGACATCGATATTTAGCCGAATTACGAGCTAATATACAGTTGTAGTACATCTATAAATACATAATACCCCATTCAACATACTTTCCATCCATCAGAAACCTACACTATTTTTGCATTTCAGTTTAATACCGATGTTTACGGCTCCCAACTTCCTTGTAGCTTGAAACTCGCAAGTGGTCAATTCTATATAATATGAGCCCATGGTTTTGATATTACCTAAATTTGGGGCCTTTGCACAGTAGGCCTACTGTTAGACTAGTGTATAATAGAGAAATAAATATGTATGGTAATTCCTCTGATTACATGTATTTACAGTGTACGTATATTATGTATTGCAGGTAGCATAATTTATATTTCAGTTGGATTATTAAAATATTCTACATAATTTATTTATATACGCAAAAATTAATTATTAAAGCAAATTTTTTTATATATCTATTTCAATATCCCTTTGTAGATCACTTGAGCATCTGCAGTTTAATAGATTACAATTTATTTTAATAATTTAAGATATAAGAATTCATTGTGATGGGTGTGCCATTCATCTACCATACTCCATTTAAAGGGGACAGTGGTTATTTTTGTGGATCTTATTAATATACTGTATAGGGTGGTCAGTATGGAAGTGAAAAAGTCCTTGCATGACAGTGTGGTAATCCCGACATTGACTTACGGAAGCGAAGCATGGACGGTTGAGAAGAGACTCAGACCAAGAATGAGAGGGGTGGAAATGAGTTACTTGAGAAGTGCGTGCGTGCGGAGTTACATGGAGGGATAGACAGACGAATGAGGAAGTAAGAAGGAGATGTGGTGTGGAGGTAGAGGTGCTTGAAAGTGTGAAAAGGAACACCTTGAGATGGTTCCTCCATATGGAACGTATGGGAAGCGAAAGAATTACTAAGAAGGTGTACGAGAGCGAGGTGGAAGGACAGAGAGGGAGAGGTAAACCGAAAGAGAGGTGGAAGGAGGGAGTGAGGAAGTATATGGATGAAGGCGGTGCTGGTTGGGAGGAGGGGCGTCGACTGACTGGGGACAGAGGTGCATGGGGGCGGTTCTTTCGTGGCCACCCCTTTGGGGATCACGGCGTCAGGCAATAGATAGATAGATAGATTAATATATATTTTAATTTATTTTTTGGTTTCCTCCCAAGGCTTCCATCAAGTTGTAAAAAACACTGCCTTCAAGATAAATTTGTAAATTTTTCGGTAGAAAAATGTCCTGGCCGAAGACCACTCCCTCTCAAAATTACAGGCTCGCTCGCCAGGATAAAAATTACACCTAAATGGCACGAAAGGTCTTAATATTGACAAAGAAATGGGGTATAAAGTCTTAAAATCGCCAAACTAATGAACCGAACGTCTTAATATCTAAAAAACAATGGGGCTAAACATGAGGGAGAAGAGGGCCGGAAAAACCAGCCCATCCCTTTTAATGCAGTTCTGCCTGTACAGTTTCCAAGGTATGAATGTTGGACAAGTGCTGTAAAGGCCAGTTTGTATTTGTTTTTTCTTTTGAACTCTACCTCCGAATACAGTCTAGCAGTCTGTAGATTGAACCGTTCAACATGGTGAAGTCAGGAGGTCTTATTACAGATGGCGAGTGAGACATCGAGACAGTTTGAGTGTTGCAACCGATTTCATGGTCTTTTATTCGTAGACCTACGATGGCTGGTTTTCTTGTCGTGGCCCTTTTCAACTCTGACTTCTCGAATACACCACTAAAAATTCGAAAAATAAAAATTATGAAAAAATTGGAATATGTGGCTACAGCACAGAGAAATTTGGAAAAAAATAGTTTGGATTGTACAAAATTGGCAATGCGCAGGGGATTCGGAGAAGCTGAGACTGAAGAGTGGAAACGTTGTGTGGGATACAGTTACGTCTATACTAATTTATGAATAGAAAGGTTTTCAATGCTGTGGCCAAACTATTCCATAAATTGTTTATTTGTTTGGTACCAAAACGTTCGGAATTGCGAGCTTCACTCAACTACACAAACATGGTTTTCATCATCCGTTTAGTTTTCAAGATATGTATTTTTAAGTGGTTTTGAGGTTTTTCATGATTGCCGAAAAAACCTACGTGCATAGCAAAACCTTTTCTATAACATTTGTGGAGCATTAGTAGTGGAGTCCATATACTAAAGCCCAATAATTTCCTGAGTGGGAGAAGCGGTATTTAAGTCTGAACATTTTCAGGGAACCGGCTGCAACGGACGTGTGTTTCCGCCCTTTTTTATGTTTAGCATATCAAAAGTTGCCCAATACAAAGACGCACCTTGTGTGAAAGTTTGGTCCCGATCCGACAAACGATTCCGGAGTTAATGCGTAAAAACCGGTGTACAAAAATAATTTGGAAGAATAAGAAGATTTAACGATTACAATAGGGGTTCCCCGCCAGGGTTCGAACCCCTAATAATAATAATAATTATAATAATAAGGGCAATACAAGTGATAATAATGATATCAACTACTGTATTATAATGGTTTCCCATATAATTATTAGAGGCCCCAGTAAGAGCACACTAAGGGATTTATCACCAGAACTGCTACCATTTGTCACCATAAGTCAGTGCTGTTGTTGTGCTACTGATCGATGGTATGACACAGGCGCGGGGTTGGTGTGTGGTAGTGTGATGGTGGCTGTGGTAGAGGTCAGGTGGGTGGTTGTAGTGGTGGTGGCTGCATGTGGTAGAGGTCAGGTGTGTCTGGTAGTGTGGTGGTCAGGTGGGTGTGGTGGTGAAGTGTGATAGTGTGGTGGTGGCTGTGGTGGAGAACAGGTGGGTGGTGGTGGTGGTCTGTGGTAGTGTGGTGGAAGTGAGATGGGTGTGATCATAGTGGTGTCTGGTAGTGTGGTGGTGGGTGTGGTTGAGTTGTTGTTGTCGTTCACTAGGCTGCCTGGCCGAACAGCCTCGAGTCCCTAAGGAAGGCCATGGCCACGATCGGGTTTTCACACAGGGCTCTCAAGGAGTGTAGATTATGTTGTTGACGTAAGTGATTGTGTAGAATGCAGTCTGCTATGATGTGTTTAATTGTATGGGGTGCTGTGTTGCATCCTGGGCAGATGTCGACGACGGAGACATCCATCCAGTCTCTTCTGATAGCTCAAAAGAGCCTGGCCAGGTGGACTCTGCCCTCGCGAGAAAGGGAAGAGTTTAAATGGGTGCTGCTGGTGGAGGCGTTTGTGGTAGCATGGTGGTGACTGGTGGAGATGTGGGTGGTGGAGTATGTGGCCAACCCCAGCTTTGGGGCATGTACCCATATGTACTGTACATGCATGCATACATTAGACAATTTTATTCAGATTAGGAAAGGTATATAGAAATCAGAGAGGTAACAGAGATAGTCTTTGCCTTTATAATTCCCACAGATCCTTCCTAAACTGTCTGAAATATTCTAATGATAGCCAGAATAAACTGTTAAAATTCATCATAATCTGCAAAGGTTAAGGATTTATATTTCTAGAAATATTAAATTTTAATATGTAATTTTTCTGGTGGTATATTTTCAGTTTAACTTTTCCTGTCGTTTTTCTTGTGGTCTTATCTTGTTAAGGATTTGTTTTCTATGTGTATGAAAGAGACGAAACGCAAAGCTGATTGTAACAAGTGTCTCCCTCAAAGTTGAAAAGAATGATAGAGAGCCAATTTCAAGGTACGTTACAGTCAAAATATCTGGACAAACGGAACATGAAGCAGTCTAAGTCATAGGATGAGGGAAAGACATTGAGGGAGAGAGTTCCAGAATTTACTTGTTGAGTGGAATAAAGACTGGGAAAGTCTGTTCACTCTTGGGTTAGAGAGTTGAACAGAATAGGGATGATAATCTGTTGTAAGGTGGGTGCCACCCACTTTCCACAAGGGAGAGGGTATACACGTACGAGTAAGCTCTGAAGAATATTAATGATTGTAATTGCGGTGTGTAGAGATATATTGTATAGAATTCGTAAGAGGAGGCAAGTTGATGAGATGAAATGTTTTTGACTGTACCTTTTCGAGAAGTGCGGTATGGGTGGAACCTCTCCACACATGCGAACAATACTCAATACATGGGCGCACTGTGCGCCAGTATAGAGCAAGAAGCTGTGCGAAGTTGAGGAACCCAACGATTGAAGAGTAAGGGTTTTTCATGTGGAAGATTGTGACAGGCAGACAGATGGAGATATTGAGTTTTGCAAGCATTGACAGCAACAAGGTTCTCTCGTTGATAGGTCAGAAGATAGAGTGCTTTGGCCTCATCATGTGAATTATTATGAAGTAAGTGCAGTAAATACAGCATGGGTTTGAGAGAGTGAATGCCAACCTATAAGAATTATAACATATTCCATTAATGTGGAGAGTGGATGGCAACCTATAAGAATTATAACATATTCCATTAATGTGGAGAGTGGATGGCAACCTATAAGAATTATAAGTGAGACCCCATATGGATTATGCTGTCCAATTTTGGTGTCCTTATTACAGAATGGACATAGATTCATTGGAGAGAGTACAGCGTAGAATGACAAAAATGATCCATAATATTAGAAATCTTCCGTATGAAGAAAGGTTGAAGAAATTAGGTTTACATTCGTTAGAGAGACGCAGAGTTAGAGGGGATATGATAGAGGTGTTCAAGTGGGTTAGTGGGATTAACAAAGGGGACATGACAAATGTACTAAAGCTCAGTGATAGCGAAAGAACTCGTACCAATGGTTTCAAATTAGATAAATTTCGTTTCAGAAAAGATATAGGCAAATATTGGTTTGGTAACAGAGTTGTAGATGGGTGGAATGGACTACCAAGTGCTATAGTGGGATCTAAAACTGTAGGGAGCTTTAAGATAAAATTGGATAAGCATATGGACGAGAAGGGTTGGGTGTGAAGGGGGATCAGCCGGGTTGGGCCAATCAGCGCTCTGCAGACCCCCATAATCCTGCGTTAATCTCTAACCGTTTTGGTAGGATGATCCTCAGGGTATTAGAGTGTTGAGCCTATAATTGGGCTTTGTAATTGATTTGGGGTTGTGTGGGACAGGGATCTGCCTTGCTTAGGCCAATCGGCTTTCTGCAGACTCCCATTTTCTTATGTTCTTATGTTCTTATGTTCTTATGTTCTTATAACATATTCCATTAATGTTAGAGAGATAATTAATAACTGATGCCAAAGTACACCCAGCTATCTGCGACCGGCGCGCTATTAGTCACGAAGAGGTACTTTGGTGGGGAATGGCATATAATATAATATAATATATATATATATATATATATATATATATATATATATATATATATATGGTTAATTTAGGTTAGATAAGGTTACGTTAGGCTAGGTTAGGTTAGCTTAGCTTAGCTTAGTTGAGGTTAGTTGAAGTTAGGTTAGAATACTTTAGTTTAGTGTAGGCTAGATTAGATTAGGTTAAGTTAGGTTAGGATATTTTAGGTTAGGTTAGTTGAATTTAGGATAGAATAGTTTAGTTTAGGTTAGATTAAGTTATTTTTTTCATGTTGAAGTTAGGTTATAATTAGTTTAGTTTAGGTTAGGTTAGATTAGTTTACCTTAGGTTAAGTTAGGTTAGTTTAGTTTAGGGAAGTATATGTTTGGTTTGTTTGGTTAGTTTACATTAGTTTTTTGTTATATCATGCTAAGTTTGAATCCCATGGTATTAAATAGGTTACAGTAAAGTATCAAACCCCAGCCTGAAGAGCGATGGTGTGTGACAACGTGGGAGTCCTGGTGGCTGGTCTCCTTCTGCTGATGTTAACGGTGGTGGTGGCTGGGGGGCGGGGCACTAACCAAGGGTCCTTCCTTGACTTACCCTCCGGCAGGCAGTTCCTCGCGGCCTTCGTCAGCACCCAACGCGCCTCCAGGGTCAATATCTTCATCCTCGCAACAGGTAAATTTGGGGGTCGTACGGTGGCGTTAATATGTCATGTCTCAGCTGGCATTGCGTTTGGCTCGCTCTGTGCTGTATTCATGTCTGTCAGATGTTGAATTGGGTGGGCAAGTGTGCACACTATTGGGGGGGGGGGGGGGGGGTGCTTGTCATGCATAGGCCTACTGGGTCTTTATACACAGTGGGTTATTGACAGCTCTCTCTCTCTCTCTCTCTCTCATTCAATTATATAGGTCAGTCTATAAGTTTAAACACGCGACCATAAAACAAAACTATAATAAAAAATAAAGTGACACGTGCGCGGTTTTCTCTCACATTCATGGAAATTATTTTTTCCCCTCCGAGCTCATACACGCAAACCCCCCTCTTTCTTTGTCTGTGACACACACAAACACACACATTGTCTAAATTATGTTGTTTAAATTATATCAGCATGTCTATCTGATTTTCTCTATTTAATCTGATTTGTGTTATCCATTCATGTCTTTAATCCATTGCTAGCCAAATATATAGACGTGGTCAGGAATATTCGAACACCTGTTTGTGATAAGGCAAGACGGTGAGCATTAAGTTTTTTTTTCTGGACCCACTTTTCCCTCGTGTTTAACCCCATTAGGTTTGACATTTCATGACTATTAGTTTGTCGATTTTAAGACCTTTTGTGCCATTTAGGTGTAGATTTAATCCTGGCGAGTGATAGCGATCCTGCAATTAAGGAGGAACTGGCCTTCGGTCGGGACATAATTTATCTCAAAGGGGGATCTTGGAGGTATTTTTTAAAGCTTGATAGACGTCTAGGGAGAACAGTAAAGAATATATATAAATAGATAGATACATAATTAAATATCAACCTCCCCTTAACTAGTGATTCTGAATAATTTGACATTAGTGATTCAAACAATTTATCAAATATGTTGCCTGTGTATTACAATTTCCAAAGATTTTTGTCCACGACGCTATACTGAATGAGTTTTGCTGGTGTCACACGAGCGCTTTTTCCAGAAATGTTTCTGGACATTGTGGTTTGGCATCTTCTTAAGTAAAAATGTATATTATTTCAGTCTCTTAAAATCATATAAATTCAGTCTAGTTGTCGATTCCAAAGCGAAAAAATACCAATAACTAATATGAGAAAAAACCTGCTCATCGAAAATTGACGGAATAATCACTCGTGTGACATCGCCCTAATGCTATAGTCTATTCGCTGTAAGTAGGCGATAATTCATGACCTCTGACCTCTAATTAAAAAACGACTATAAGAGTAATCGAGCTAATATTTCTACCATTTGGGAAGAGTCAGTCAAGGAATAGATGAGTTACAGAGTTACAGAGGATAGAAATCATGATTTATCGCCTACTTACAGCGAATAGACTATAGTAAAGAACAATGAACCAATCTCTCTGTTTGTCAAGCTAAAAACAGAGATATGTTCGTGAGAGCTCGCACTCAGGAAACTTATGATTTAGATTTTTGTAAAGTATATATTTACACTCGATTGCTCAATGAATAATCTAGTCCTTGTTCGTGTAAAGGGTAAGGGTGCACTATGAATAATAGTAATGCCAATATCATAGTCATTATGATTATGCCAAAGGCCAACAAATTTCATGGTGTTGGCTAGCATGACATTATTATAAACCGTTGCAGCTTATATAACACAAGGGTTTAATAAGGTTGCAGTTGGTCGTTCGTAACCATTTGCTTGACGCTAATTGCTCTGGTGATTGGTTTTCTTGGTGTGGATGATTGTTGTATGTATTTTGTGTGTTCAGTTTGCCGTTGACGTATTTATGGTGTGGCCGTTATTGTTCTGTAATGTGTTATGCATATGCTTGTGATGGTGTATATAGGTTGAGGTATTGGCAGATAGATACAGTAGATACACACACAGATATATAGATTGATAGATAGATTGAAAGATTGGTTGATAAATATATAGATACAGACATTGAACTTGATTGATATATACTGTAGATAGATAGAATGATATGCATAGGTAGACAAATATCTAGATAGATAGGCAGACAGACAGACAGACAAATAGATATATAGATAGCTAGGTAGATAGATAGACAGGTGGATGAAAGGACGAAATATTATTAAATATAGCTAGACAAATTGCGGATAATTAGGACTGAGCGATTAATATGACGAGGTGCAGAAACCAATTAGCAAAGCAATCAATACCTTGACGAATAATGGCTAGGGAGTTAACCCTTTCTGTACTAGCGACGTATGTTATATTTTACTGTAGCTACAGTATATTAAGACGATTGTATGCAGCTTAGGAAGGATCTGTGGTCGTTAAAAGGGTGGATTGAGGTATTTCGAAGCCTAGAGATCCTTCCTAAACTGAATACAATCGATTAGTAGTAGTCAGAATACAATACATTAAAGGATGTCTACGGTACAGAAGGGGTTAAATGAAGGGGTGGTTTTTATGGGCTCCCTTCTCTATCATGTTTGGCCCTATTAGTTTTGAGATTTTAAGACGTTCGCCGCCTTAGTTCGGCTATTTCTAGACCTTAATTAGCCCCGTTTCTTTGTCAACTTCAAGATCTTTCGTACCATTTAGGTGTAAATTTGTCCTGGCGAGCGCTAGCAAGCCTGCAATTTTGGAGGAATCGGCCATTTTTCTACCGACAAATACACACATATATCTCGAAGAGGAATCTTGGGGGTATTTGTTTAAGGTTGCCGAGGGTCTAGGGAGGATCCTAAATAAATAATAAATATGAACAAAAAGAAAAGAAAAGAAAACAGGAAGAAGGAAATAAAAAGGGAAACTCACCATAATAATATACACAATTTTTGTCTGAGTTTAATTGGTTAAAATGACACACATTGAATCATTTGTGTATAGTGTTTCCTTTTATATCCCGAGCAGATGACGAAGAATACAACATCCCAGTGGAGGTGGTGCGAAGTCTGTCCCACACACAACTCCGCAGTGTGGCCGTGTTTAAGGTGGAGGATGGAGAACAAGTGGAGAGTATTTTGACCCTGGCGAGGATCACAGCTCTCAATGTGGCTCTACTGAACACCGAACGGCAAATAGAGCTGTTTAGAAGTGTAAGTTTATAGTTGTTTGGGTTGTATTTTCTTTGCTTTTTAGGGTTATGATTTATGTAACGTTAAAAGGTGATACATCGAAGGAGGTTCAAAATCAGACATCCTATATGCCAATCATTATAGACCACTAAACTCTAACCCTATAAAACGATTGTAGTAAATGAGCTGATATTTCTACCATTCAGGAAGAGTCAGCCAGGGAATAGGTGTGAAAATATATAGCCCATTAGCTCTAGCCTTTTTTTTTATTATTGTTACAGAGGTTATAATTTCACGATTTCTGGCCTACTGAATGAACTATATAATATCAATAATCGTATTTTTGGTATTGTACTACTACTACTACTACTACTACTACTACTACTACTACTACTACTACTACTACTACTACTTCTCCTTCCAGATATGTGAGAGTGAAGTGGTGCGGGTGGACTCCTGGCTAGTGTTGGGGCCTACCTCGATACTCTCACAGCCCTCCAGATTTAATCTGCCCCTCGATAACTTGGTCAGTAAAAAAGAAAACAAAATGTGCATCATACTTTTTGACGCCATCTCTTCCCTTTCATTTTTATTTCATCGTCTTAAAATCAGAAAGTCGAGACATTTTCACTCATATGCATCTGATTAAATTTTCCATTTATATTTCGATAGACACTTTCTACAAGCGTTCTTGTCCTTATGCATATATCAATTGCTTATATTAATGCAATTTTTTTTCTTAATGCTTTTACATACTTAAGAGGGTGTTTTGTCGATCACCTTTACCCCTATGTTTAGCACCATTACTTAAGAGATTATAAGACATGCGCCTCATTAGTTTAGCTATTTTAAGACCATTTCTTCACACCTTGCGTGCCACTTAGGTGTCGATTTTTTTCCTGGTGAGTGATAGCGAAATTTGACAGCTAAGAACAGTTTAGACAAATTTATATTACACTTCTTTTATATGCATGCATGACAGAGAAAAGTACTTTACTGAGAAACGCTTGTTTTTTTTTTCTGTCTGAAACATACACACACACACTCACTCACGAACTCACAAAAGCTTGTATATTTTTTGTTCTCTCTCTCTCTCTCTCTCTCACACACACACACAAGCACAGACACATTACAACTCCTCCTCCCCCTCCCCCTGATTCCTGAAGCCACACACACACACACACACACACACACACACACACACACACACACACACACACACACACACACACACACACACACACACTCACATACAGACACACACCCGGTATTACAACTCCTCCCCCTCCCCCTGATCCCTGAAGCTAAGTAAACACCAGCGGAGAAGGGTTTCCAATAAACCCTACCATTAATCTCTACCACGGCTTGGACGCTGGCCTTGTCGGAGGGCCCACTAAAAGCCTCTGCAGTACCGGGAAGATATAGAAAACAGAGAAAGGAAGAAGACAGAATTGAAGAACAAAGGAGAGGAGAAGAAAAGGGATAACAAAAGGTAAAAGAAGACTAACAGAGAGGCATTGAAGTGTCGCATTAGTGAGTCAATGGGTGTTCGTCACTTGGTCGATTGAGGCAGAGTGGTTCCAGTTTAAATTATAGCTTGTGCACAAGGTGTAAACGAACGGGCTAAACTTGAACAGGCTAGACTGGATTCAGTTCTTTCTCTCTCTCATTAAAAAAATTGATCATACTAGTCCCAAATAACAACAAAACTTTACATAGAGCCGGAAAGCACACAAATATAAGTTACTACGGTATTTCTGCACTCGTTCTATCTCTCTCTACATCAATCTAGTTCCCAGGCTATAAATAAGAGCACCAAGAAACTGTACAAAGGACCACTAAGCACAAGCCATGAGTTACTAGGGTATTTATTGCTAACCACGGGAGTGAAGAGAGCTATGACGGGGTGTGTAAATTTGTAGTCACTCTGCCAGTCAATATTTTCCATTTGGTTACACGAGGTCAAATGCGACTACTCAACATTGCGATGAAACATTCAATAAGCACACACTATGCCTGGTATTTTTAGAACCCTTAACCCCTTCAAGATACGAGGACGCTTTTCCATCTTTTGTTTCTTCTGGGTATTAGCAGACGATTGTATTAAGTTTTAGGAAGGAATTGTGGGATTTAGAGAATTAATTGAGATAGATTCTACCCATATAATTCCTAGAGATTTTAATTAGTGAAAGTCTTATAATAGCCTACACTACATATCTCCTTATAAAACATATATTTACCCACAAGGAAAAATAATCAGTTGATGTAGAGGAAAACGCACACACACACACATCGATGCTTATAAACTATCATTCATCTCCACTATTATAATTGGCACTACTAACAATCCTGAATTTATAGATGAAGACCTTGGTGATGCCTTTACCCATCCCTTCATAGGTTAATGGATTCTTGCGTGAAGGAATGCAGTGACAGGCTAACAGGTAAAGTTAATAATTAACCTGGTGATTGGTTCGTGGTACAGTATGGTCAGGTGGGCAGGTGTAGAAGCCAATGGGCCACTCTACGCTACTAGCGATGTAGGATCTTGAATGAGTCAATACACATATACAGTACAAACGTGCATATATTCACATAAACACACACACACACACACACACACACACACTAATATACACTGTATACTGTATATATATATATATATATATATATATATATATATATATATATATATATATAGAGAGAGAGAGAGAGAGAGAGAAAGAGACACAATATGCAATAAACCTTTTTCTGTCCAACTCTCCAACCCAAGAGTGAACCATTTTCACAATATTGCCTACACTTGTGTCCTCCCTGCCAGATAACCTTCGCCTCCATGACCAACGCCACCACAACCACCAGTAGCAGCAGCCCCCTTAGCGTCCAACTCCACGAGGCGTACGCCGTGAGGAGATCCGCCCCCTACCTGGTGCGGAGACTAGGGGAGTGGCAGGAGGGGCAGGGGAGAGTCAACTTACCTAAGGCGGAGTGGAGTGACAGGCGTACCAACCTTACCGGACTTCACCTTAGATGCACCACCATGGATGTAAGGCCGGTGCCGGTACCTTCCCCACACAGACACTTTTTCAGTCAATTTTTAGGGACAATTGTTGTCTGGCGGCTTCACAATTTAAGTTTTATCAGAATTCAGCGAGCATTATCTACTTCAGTCTCCTTTCCGATTGTAATGTGAAAGAGCCTCAAATTATTACGAGAAAAAATCTTTCTCGTCGAAAAATGCCGGAAAACATGCTCGTGTGACACTGGCAAAAACACTCACCATTATCTCCGCTTATCCAATTTTGGCGGAAATTATGTGATCGTGGCTGTTAATTATGTGATCGTGGCTGTTAATTATGTGATCGTGGCTGTTAATTATGTGATCGTGGCTGTTAATTATGTGATCGTGGCTGTTAATTTGTTTGTTTGGTTCTTTGTTTGTCTGTTTGTAAGCATGACGTCTCAAAATCTAATGGACGGATATACTTGAAATTTCGTCAGTACCTTCACTTTGTGCCAGAATAGAAATGATTAACCCCTACTGTACCAGGGGGTATGACCATAAATGTACCCTCCAGTACCAAGTAATATGGTCAAAATGGCTTCAGAGTCAAGAGAGAACACCCTCTCACCTCAAAAGTTGGAGGAGTACTGACCCAGCTAACCTGTGGGAGCTTGGAACTAAGCTGAAAAGTGTTGCCAATGTCTCAGAGTAGTACGTACAAGTCATGGTACCAGGTACCGCTCGATGCAGTTACAAGGACCGCATATTATGAACGTACGCCGTCATCCATCGCTGGTACTTACGAGTGAATTTTTTACTGACGGCCAATGTCCGTCGCTGGTATAGTAAGGGTTAACATTTGCGTAGAAACTGCTGAGCCCGTCACCCCTGCGAAATCCCCTCCCCCCCAAAAAAAAAATAAAAAAAAAAAATATATATATATACTGTATATATATATATATATATACAGTATATATATATAATAAATATAAATAAATAGCATACATACATACAATCATAAATCAGACGCATTGCTACCTAAGGAAGCACCCCAGGCTCACAGATATGCCCCCACTGTCCCACTCCACAGTGCCACCTCCACCTAATGGATTAAGATCATTAGCACTGAAGGAGCAGATCCAGAGCACCCCCTCACCAGGATGGCAGTTTCATCACTATTTTGTTATTTTCTTTACCCCCATGGGGGCCCTGGCCGGAAGCATACCAAGCACAGGAACACAATAAATAAATACATTTAGTGGGTGCGGTAGTACGTCCTAGCATGTTTCACATGCTTGCACCCAGTCAGGGGACATCCTGACGACGTATACAGACAAAACACACATAACAAAGCCACTCCAACACCTTCCTCTCTCTCCAACACCCCTTCTCCCCTCTCAACACTCTTCTCTGAGCTATTGCCGATAAAAATGGCATGGTCAGTCCTGTAAAGAATCGTAAGATTCAGAGTCGTAAAGATTCCAGGACGAGCTCATTAGCGGCGGATCCCCAGATCGACCGTGGTGATTGTCACCTAAACATCTACAAAAAGTACAAACAAGTACAAAAGTACATAGTATAAACAAATATAAATAATAAAAAGAAAAGAAAAGAAAAGAAGGAAGACAATGACAAGTTTATGCCCGAGCCACACGATACTCTGCACTACAGTCAAAATCAATAGTTTGCCTATAACCTTGCTCATAAGCTGTGTCATTTTAGGGTACTATTACTTTCCTTGACAGCTCGTGACTATGGCTGTTTGTTTGACGTCGTAGAAGTGACAGAAGTAATGTCTGTCTCTTTAGATTCACAATTCTCTTCAAGGTTTTTAAAGAAACTATTAATTTGTTCTGTACATTAATCATTTTTAATGGGGATTATTTTGACAGGAATTCATTATGATAGCGATACATTTTGACCTAATGGTTTTGATGATGATGATGAGGATACTGAATATATAACGCCGGTATCTCTTTGACTGACTGTTAAACTGGTAATTGTTCTCTCTCTCTCTCTCTCTCTCTACCAGCAAGCCCCATTCACCTACCTCTCTGAAGCTGACGGTGAGCTGAACGTGAATATAACAGGGGGATACGCTAAGGACGTGTGGGATACGCTGCAGGAAATACATGGCTTCACGTATGTATTACAGAAATATTCAGTTCGATTTTTGTTTTTTGTTAGACTATGTTCTGGGTGTGGTGTCCCGAGGTCGAATCCCGTGAGGACCAGATGCTTTAATTAATTTATTCAAGTGCATTGGGGTTTGTAATGGAGGATGAATGTTAAATACCATATACCCTGTTCCAAATACGTAGGCCAAAACTCTTGAACATTAACCTGCATAACTCACAAAGGAGTAGAACAATCGAATTAACATATTTACCATTTTGGAAGGGTCAGCCAGGGACTAGGTGTGAACATTTACAGAACATTTGCTCTAGCCCTTTTTGAGTTGCTGAAGATAGGGTTCACGATATCTGACCTACCTACTTGAAACAGGGTATAGCATTATTCTTTACTACTACTACTACTACTACTACTACTACTACTACAACTACTACTACTACTAAAAATCCACGATGATGAGTCTGAGTGCAAACCCCGGAATAGGAAGCAGTTGTATGACTTATAGTCAAGCGCATTGATGACTGTTCCGACCTTGTCTAGGATCCAGAGAGGGATGCACAGGCTGAGTGGTTATTTAAAATAGTAGTAGTAGTAGTAGTAGTAGTAGTAGTAGTAGTAGTAGTAGTAGTAGTAGTAGTAGTAGTGCAGCAGTGGCAGAGGGTCGCATAGGGAGGTGACTGGATTGAAATTGCATGGTATAGAGTAGTAATATCTGATGTTTGTAAAATATTTAATGTATGTACAATATTAGATAAAAATCAAAGTAGTAGTAGTAATCCACGATGATGAGTCTGAGTGCTTACCCCGGAATAGGAAGTAGCTGAATGACTACCAAGTCGGGCGCTTTGATGACTGTTCTGACCTTGTTTAGGGTCCAAAGAGGGGATGCACAGGCTGAGTGGTTTAAATAAAACAAAACAAAAGTAGTAGTAGTAGTAGTAGTAATAGTAAAATAAATCCCTTTCAGTGTGCCAGGACGCTTTTCTTAATTATATTTTCTATCATTAGACGATTTTATTTAGTTGAAGAAGGAGTTGTAAAAGTCAGAGGGTTGATAGAGATTGCAAAACAATAGTTTAGTAATAGTCAAATTACCATGAAGAAACACGTCCAGAGAGAGAGAGAGAGAGAGAGAGAGAGAGAGAGAGAGAGAGAGAGAGAGAGATAATAGCGTGACTGTATGCTGGTACTAAGCATGGGATTGACATTGCAAGAAACAACATTAATGATATCGAGGAAGTGATTATATTGTAAGGATAGGTCATTTGATGATGTTTAGCCGCATTAGTTTTCAGATTTTTAGATGTTTGCCCCATTTTAAGACCTTTCACCCCATTTCTTTGTCAATAATAAGACCTTTCGTGCTATTTAGGTGTCGATTTTTTTTCCTAGCAAACGATAGTGAGCCTGTAATTTTGGAAGAGTTCGGTCAGGAAAAGTTTCTGCCGAAAAATGTACAAATTAATCTACAAGGGGGATCTAATGGATCTTATTTAAAGTTTGATGGAAATCTAGGGAGGAAACTAGACAAATATTGAATACATGAACAAAGCGACCCAAAAAGTGAACCATCCCCCCTTAAAAATAATGTATAAGTTCCGGCACATGCAGAGCGTGTTCACTGGAATAATGTATAAGTTCCGGCACATGCAGAGCGTGTTCACTGGAATAATGTATAAGTTCCGGCACATGCAGAGCGTGTTCACTGGAATAATGTATAAGTTCCGGCACATGCAGAGCGTGTTCACTGGAATAATGTATAAGTTCCGGCACATGCAGAGCGTGTTCACTGGAATAATGTATAAGTTCCGGCACATGCAGAGCGTGTTCACTGGAATAATGTATAAGTTCCGGCACATGCAGAGCGTGTTCACTGGAATAATGTATAAGTTCCGGCACATGCAGAGCGTGTTCACTGGAATAATGTATAAGTTCCGGCACATGCAGAGCGTGTTCACTGGAATAATGTATAAGTTCCGGCACATGCAGAGCGTGTTCACTGGAATAATGTATAAGTTCCGGCACATGCAGAGCGTGTTCACTGGAATAATGTATAAGTTCCGGCACATGCAGAGCGTGTTCACTGGAATAATGTACAAGTTCCGGCACATGCAGAGCGTGTTCACTGGAATAATGTATAAGTTCCGGCACATGCAGAGCGTGTTCACTGGAATAATGTATAAGTTCCGGCACATGTAGAGCGTGTTCACTGGAATTCACTTGAGATATATGGTTAGAACATTGCAATATATTCAATTAATGTTTCATTACATTTTTTCAAGAAAATCATGGAAACATACGCTTTAGTTCTATGATATATACAACTGATAAACCTATTCTTAATTTCACGTAGTTTGTCGAAACTATAAATGTTCTCAATCCATTCATATCTCTCTCTCTCTCTCTCTTCTTCTTCTTCTTTTCTAACCTTTCCTTTTCCATCGGATATGCCGTCTCTATTAGAATTAAGTCCTGACCACCTAGTTTGGATCGTAAGGTCATTGTGGCCAGTGTATCTATGTAAATCTCTTTCTCCCTCCCTCTCTCTCTCTCTCTCTCTCTCTCTCTCTCTCTCTCTCTCTCTCTATCTTCTGCATGTATCAATCATTTAAATAATACACCTCTTTCCGCACAGCCGTAACTCTAGTTTTATCTACTCACAAATCTTTTCCAACCTTTTTACTAGATCAAATATTCTTTTGACAGTAGAAGTGATGGTGATGATAGCAAGAGTGATAATTCTGATTGTAAATGATGATGATGATGATGATGATGATGGTTGGAGTAAAGTAGGAGAGTAGAGTAATTTGGATAGAGGAAGAATAAGTTGAGAAGTGAGAAGTAAAGTAGAAGATAAAAATACTTAGGCTAATTAGTTAAGATAGGACTTCAGAGGCTATCAACCCTATTGGATTATTAAGCCAGCACACTGTAAGTCAAGGGTAACGTCAGGACTGGAGCCTCTCTGCGAGAACTCCAGTCCCTTCGTTGGGCTAATATTGATTTGGTTCATATATATTTTCAACCACTGAAGCCCTTGAGGGGTTTCTCAAAATGAATATTAATTAGTTTGCTTCTATAAATAAACCACACCTACCTGTAAGTTAAATTGAATTGATGGAGAAAATCGAAATATATGTAATGTCCTGAAATATATGTAATGTCCTGAAATATATGTAATGTCCTGAAATATATGTAATGTCCTGAAATATATGTAATGTCCTGAAATATATGTAATGTCCTGAAATATATGTAATGTCCTGAAATATATGTAATGTCCTTCATTAATGGACAACATTTCTAAAATTAATGCATTTGCTCAATGTTTGCCAGAAATTGAGTAATCATTGCCTGGAAAGGTTTAAGGGGAGATGGGCCGTTTTTCTGGTCCGCCTTCTTCCACATGTTTAGCCCCATTAGTTTTCAGATTATAAGACGTTCGGCCCAGTAGTTTGGTGATTTTAAGACCTTTCGCCCCATTTCATTGTCGATATTAAGACTTTTTTGTGTCATTTAGGTATCAATTATTTTCCTGGCGAGCGACAGCGAACCTTTAAGAGAAACCGGCCTTTTTTCTATCAATTTTTTTTTAAATGTATCTTATATACAATACACACACATACTGTAGACTCATACTGTACACACACACACACACACACACATTCACATACTGTAAACACACAGACACACACATTCACATACTGTAAACACACACACACACACACTCACACACACACACACACATTATAATTATGGGTGTCCGTTAAGAGGATGTGTCAACAGGACGAACATTATGATGATTTTAATAATGAATGAAGGCACCTGTATGACATTCAACAAATCAAACGCTCAAGATTAAGCATAAATGATTATTGCTTGTTTGAGACGATACAAGAATTAATACTTATATACTTTATGTACCCCTTCTGTACCCGGGACATCCTACTTACTCTCTTCCGGCTACTATTAGACGATTCAATTCAGTTTACAAAGGGCCTCCAGCAATTAACACGCTTCAAACTATCTCACTTAACCATTTTTATTACCACAGGTCCTTCTTAAGCTGCACAAAATCGTCTGAATATAACAAGAATGACATTAATAAGACGTCGCCCGTACAGAGGGGGTTAAACAAACAAAGCCCCATTTCTAGAGAGCACTGGGTTACCACGACGAGTGTTTAATTGTACATCTAATTACATAAAGTGTATTATTTAGAAAACAATAACAACATTTATCTCTGGACAGACTATTATACAATTGGCCATCTTATATTGTCCATGCACGACTTTTGTAATGACTTATTCACTCTACAAAGGTCCCTCGCAAGTCCCTGGCAGTGAATAATATAGCGGGTTCTACATAGTTTATGGGGCTCTGATTAGTTTCGGGCCTTACATTCTTTATGAGGCCCTGTTTGGTTTCCATTACTCATCCCTCCGACTTCCCGGCCATTGATTAATCCATCCAGTACCGGGGACGTCCTTTACATCATATTTTGGCCACTATTAGACGACTTTATTCAGCTTAGGAAGGACCTCTAGTCTTATTAAGGCTTCACATTATCTCAACCAACCCTTTTAACTACCACAGATCCTTCCTAAGCTGTACAATATCGTCTAAATATAAATAGAATGAGATATAACACATGTCGCTGGTACTCAAAGGGTTAACCATTTATTAGAATATATTGTTATTATATTTTCAAAGCTTGAATAACCCTTTCTGTACCGGTGACGTCTTTTATATTTTATTCCAGCTATATTTAGACGATTTTGTGCTGCTTAACAAGGATGTGTGGTAGTAAAAAGGGTTAAGTGAGATAGTTAAAAACCTGATAATTCCTTTAGTCCCTTTTTAAACTGAATACAATCGTCTAGTAGTAGCCATAACAAAGTTGAACTCTCTCTCTCTCTCAACCCCCTCCCCCACCACCTACATACACACACACGCACGCCTAGGGCAACCAGTAATTCCTGTAATTTCACTAATTCGCCAGCCTGTAATGACTCGTTTATTATTCTCTTTTTTCATATATGGCTCGTCAATTCCAATTTAGCTGTTCCAAATCTCTAATTATCAACTTTTAACATTATTTATACAGTATGATTGTGGCGACAAAGAATAACGTGTGTGTGTGTGTGTGAGAGAGAGAGAGAGAATGAGAGTGAGAGAGAGACCTAGGGAGAGTGTGCGCTCGTGTGTGTGTGAGAGAGAGAGAGAGAGAGAGAGAGAGAGAGAGAGAGAGAGAGAGAGAGAGAGAGAGAGAGAGAGAGAGAGAGAGAGAGAGAAGAAGAAAATAGAGTTACAAGGCGTTGGAAGGTGTTATCTTGCATTACTTCCTGTCAGTTTCAGGAAGACACTCTACAGAAGGGTTGATAGCCTCTGAAGTCCTATTATAACAAACTAACTCTGGTCTGGCAGGGTGAGTGTCTGTCAGGGTAGCAAGGTGAGACACGCAGGGTAGGAGGCTGAGTTTCTGTGATATGTGTTTTGGCCTGTAATCTAGTATTTTGTATCTTAAACTGTCCTAAATCCATGCCTGGGAGCTATGAGACTAAACGGGATCAATCCCTTGTCTATTTTCCTCTACTGTTCTCCTTTCACGTGGATGGGGAAACTTGTGTAGGTTAATGGAGGCCGTTTGACAGTTATATTGGTGTATTTTAGTAATCATAGTGACTTTTCTTTATTGAACAGCTACTCCTGCAAGACGCCACGGGATCACAGCTTCGGGACCTTGGTGGAGGGGCGGTGGTCGGGGCTTGTGGGGGATGTGGTGGATGGTCGGGCTGATGTGGTGGTGACATCACTCGACCATAACAGTGCTCGCTCAGCTGTCCTTAGCTTCACTGCGGGGCTTAGGGAGATCGGGTGAGTTGAGACCTTTGAATAATGCTATAATAGAGGGTCTCAGGTCATTCATATTTTTTCACCAACCAACTTTACTTCTAAACTCAATTAATGAAATCAACAAATACATGTGGCACTCCAAGGACTCGAACCTAGGATACTCACACCGAAATTCCGCGCATTTATGCATTACGTTATCAAGACAGTTAGGTGAAGGTATTAAGGGATAAGCCTTTACAACGGCACCTCGTAGCTACTTTCTACTTTTCCTGTGTGCTGTCCATCACAACAGAGCTCAGCGGAAATGAGGCAAGCGCAGCAGAAATTTCTGGGAGATCCAAGATGCCAGACTGCCAATAATCTCAATTAATCTTTCCCTAACATTAACCAGCCCAGGCGGACATTTAGTGGATATTGTAGTTGTAGTACGTCCTAGCATGCTTCACATGCTTGCACCCAGTCAGGGGACACCTCAACGACGTATACAGACTAATAACACACATAACAAAGTCACTCCAACAGCTTCCTCTCTCTCCAACACCCCTTCTCCCCTCTCTACACTCTTCATAACAATAGGAAAAGTAAAATGTAGATACGAGGTGCCGTTGTAAAGGATTATCCCTCAATACCTTCACCTGACCTGACCTGAACTATAGCAGTCAACTTAAACTAATATGGATAAAAAACACCATCTGAGGAGGAGCACTTTATTGACAACGTTTCGCAAATAACTTCTTCAGGTCACTTACAAATGCTGGTACGTAGGCCTTAAATATCCGTCATGACAGGTACCAGTGGAGGGGTGGGGTGGCGCGGGGGGGGGCATATTTTGTAACTATTCAACTTAGGCTAACATCTCCTTTTGTATTCAAGTTAGAATATAATTTAATTTTGTATTCAACTTAAACTAGCATTTCTCTTTGTTTGTTTTTAATTCAACAGGGACTAACAACCCATTTGGCAGCCACCTGTTCCCACATCTCCTTTAGTATTCAACTTAGGCTAACATATTTTTCATTCAACTTAGGCTACCATCTCCTTTTGTATTCAAGTTAAACTACTGTAGGCCTATACTGTAATATCATTTTGTATTCAACTTAAACTAACATGTCTCATCTTCTTCCCTTTTTTTTTTTTTTTTTTTTTTTTTTTTTTAATAACAACCCATTTTGCACCCCCCCCTGTCCCCTCTGTGCAGGTACCGCTTGGTGTCCCGACGTCCCGGCCTGATGGACCAGACCTGGACCAGCTTCACCAGCGAACTGATGCCCGATGCCTGGCTGGGTACCCTGGCCTTCGTGGTCCTCGCCCCGCCTTGCCTCGCCTTCTGCGCCCGCTACTCGCCCCTAGAGACCCAGGCTGTAACTCTCAAGGACGCCTACATCTTGGCTATCGGGGCTTTTGCTATTCAAGGTGGGTATTACTTTAACCCCTTCTGTACCGGTGACGTTTATTAAATTTTATTCTAGCTATATTATGACGATTGTGTGCAGTTTAAGAAGGATATGTCGTAGTAAAAAGGGATGAGTGAGATAGTTCGAAGCTTGTTATTGCTGGAGGCCCTTTAAAAACTAAATAAAATCGTCTAATAGTAGCCAGAAAAAGTAAAAAGATGTCGTCAGTACATAGGGTTAATTGATTTCATTAGTTGGGTATATTTGTAAATTAATTTGTGAGTTGGTGAACACAAAACATGAAATTATGGCAAATATTAGGACTGGGCCCTTTTTCGTATTTGGATTTAGTTTAATTTTTCATTCCTCAATGTAAAAAAATCCTCTATAAAATGTAAACACAATACGATATTAACCCCCAAGTCGTCGAATCAAATAGTGTTACAGGCAAATTTAATAATTCACTGTTGGTATAATATGAGGCAGGCGGGGAAGATGATGGGGGGGGGGGTAACCATGGGGTCTACTGTAGCATTAGGCCTACTGGGAGTGGATTCCATTACCGATTCTCCATTTACCTCTCGATGTAAAGATATGCCTGACTGAATGGCTGTGGCTGGCTGACTGGCTGGCTTTTATTGTAATGTGATTGGCACCCACACTTGCATGCAATGTGTGGGTGTGTGTGTGTGTATGTGGGTGTGTTTGTGTGTGTGGGTGTGTGTGTGTGTGTGGGTGGGTGTGGGTGTGAGTGTGGGTGTGTGTGAGAGAGAGAGAGAGAGATATTGATGACCTAATGCATAGACCTTGCATGCGTTGTATGTGTAGGGAGGGAGATACCTGGACAAGCCATTAATTATACATAGGAGCATTTATCATCAGTGATATTACGATGCAACACGAGGGAATGGCTCTGACATGTGAAAACTTGTTATAATAACAGGACGGAAACGCTGTGAATATGAGTTGCGTGTTGGAATCGATGTGAGCTAAGGGGAGAATTTATATATATTTATTTATTTACTTATTTAGTTAGTTTTAGTTAATTAAACACAAGGAATTTAGCTCCAGAACACTCCTCCCCTCCCTTAAGGGGAAAGGGTTTATTTGTTCGTCGATTATTTAATATATCTATTATTTCTTTAGTTTCCTCCCTAGAACTCCATCAAACTTAAAAAGACACCCATTAGATACCCCTTCCAAATTAATGTGTACATTTTTCGATAGAATAATGTCCTGGCCGAAGGCCAGTTCTTCCAAAATTACAGGCTCACTATCGTTCGCCAGGAAAACATCGTTCGCCAGGCAAAAAATCGACACCTAAATAGCACGAAAGTTGTTAATATTGACAAATGGTGCGAAAGGTGTTAAAATCGCCAAACTAATGGGCCGAACGTCTAAAAATCTGAAAACTAATGGGGCTAAACATGAGAGAGAAGGGGGGGGGGGGGGGGTCAGAAAAACAACCCACCTTCTCTTAAACCAGTAGTTCAATTCTACCAGTATATATTTTGTTTCCTATATCTCAACCTCAGGACTGTAGGCTGTTCACCTGTAACTCTTGTGAGGCCCCGAGATAATTGAATGAAGCTTCGAGATGTTGGGTGTTTCAGATAGTCACAGTTGATGAGTTGATGTTCAAGGAATTGGTTGCTTCCTTTCTGCCACACTATTTTTTGTTTTGTTTTAGTAGATGACGACACCTTATTTATACACGTCACTTGATTGGAGAGAGCAGCTATACGGTCGTGCACAACATCTTCGAATATAGTCGGGTATCTTCTATGCTATGAATTGGTGACGATATATAGTGTATTTCTTGACGTGTTGGTGTAGCCAGGATAATTGTAGGACTGGAAGGATCAGATCACCTCAGAAAAACCCTGATGTTTGGCGTAGACTCGATCTGAGGTCCATTATGTCTGCAGTCCACCACGCTATCCACTTTTCACTACCCTATGTAAGTATGTGTGAACTGTATGTATGTATGTATGTATATATGTATATATGTATATAAGTTGTCTGATGACTGTGATGTATTGTTATGTATCATTATGTATTATGTATCATTATGTATTGTTATGTATCATTATGTATTGCTATGTATTATTATGTATTATTATGTATCATTATGTAATGTTATGTATCATTATGTATTGCTATGTATCATTATGTATTGTTATGTATTATTATGTATCATTATGTATTGCTATGTATCATTATGTATTATTATGTATCATTATGTAATGTTATGTATCATTATGTATTGCTATGTATCATTATGTATTGTTATGTATTATTATGTATCATTATGTAATGTTATGTATCATTATGTATTGCTATGTATCATTATGTATTGTTATGTATTATTATGTATCATTATGTAATGTTATGTATCATTATGTATTGCTATGTATCATTATGTATTGTTATGTATTACTATGTATGGCGGTTGTATGATATGTGACCTTGATACAAATCGATGGGGGAAGTTACGGCCCATTCTGTGTCCGGATAGGGACAAATTCTTCACCTATTTTCATATTTCTATTTTTCGTCTATGATTGTAAGAAAAAAAGTTAACTTCAGTAAATATTCACATATATCTAGTACGTCATTGTACCGTCACTCATAAAACTTCACGGACGTCACCTATTTCTATTTATGGAGATATATTTTTGGACAAGGTAAAAATCCATGGATTTTGATCAAATGTGTATCACAAGTACACTTCCACCCCGCGAATCCATTGGCACCATCAGAATTGAAATCGGACCATTAGTTTGTGTTTTCGATTTTGACGACCTCCCACAACGCCTGAAGTGGACAATGTTTGGCATTTCAAAGTCGTCTGTAGCCTTTAATATGGATCCAAATTCAATCTACTTTGTGCCAATCGCCTCCCCTGGGCGTACAGATTCCATATCCGATCGCAGATTTCATTTACGACTTCTCAATCACCCATAATCAAAACTATTTTTCCAAAATGGTCTGTGTTCTATCTAGTCCAGGCGAAAATGTGTAACTTATCGGCTCAATTTCGATTTTGGAGTTGTTAAGGGTATATTCGGAATCTCCACAACTTTGCGATTCCAACGGTATATGCATTTTGTATTTTTGGACATTTTTTGTGCCCATGGTGGCTGATCAAAGATTTTCGAAATAAAAAAATCACCCACAGACGAGATAAAAATCCATGGATTTTGCTCAAATTTGTATCACAAGTACACTTCGAGACCCGAAATCCATTGGTACCATCATAATTGAAATCGGACCATTTATTGAGTCCATTATAGATTTTCGAAAACAAAAGATCACCTATAGACGAGGTAAAAATGCATGGATTTTGATCAAATTTGTATCACAAGTACATTTCGACCCCCTGAATCCATTGACAACATCAACATTGAAATCGGACCATTAGTTTGGGTTTTCTATTTTGACTTGACCTCCCAAAATGCCCGAAAGGGGCCATTTTGGACATTTCAAAGTTGTCTGTAGCCTATAATATGGATCCAAATTCAATCTACCTTATGCCAATCGACTCCCCTGGGCCTACAGATTCCATATCCCGTCGCCGATTTCATTTATGACTTCTCAATCAACCATAATAAAAACTATTTATCCAAAATGTCGTGTGTCCAGGCGAACATGTGTTATTTGTCGGGTCATTTTCGATTTTCGAATTGTTAAGGGTATATTCGGAATTTTCACGACGTTACGATTCCAACGGTATATTATTTTTGTATTTGTGGAAATTTGTTGTGCCCATGACGGCTAATCACAGATTTTCGAAATCCAAAAATCACCCATAGACGAGGTAAAAATCCATGGATTTTGCTCAAATTTGTATCACAAGTGCACTTCGACCCCCGAAATCCATTGGTACCATCATAATTGAAATTGGACCATTTGTTGTGCCCATTAGAGACCTTGATTATACTGTACAGGTACTTAGAAATATTCGTGGATCCCCTGTGTTTTTCTGTATGCAGTTATATTGCTCGTAATTGATTTTATTACGGAACTTGCTTTTCAATGAATATTTGATATAGTTTTGTAGTTGTCGTATATAAAATGTATGCATAAATTCGTTTCCAGATATATACTTCCATAAATACAAATAGGCGAGGTCAGTGACTGTACATATTCCACAACATTATAAATAAATAAATAGCAAGTTTTACGCACATTTATTAATTTGTAAACCAATACCATTGGAATTGACGTAACAATAACAGTGTGAAGGATTATCCTATAATATTTGGCCTTCAGTAGCTGTATTTATTGTAGGTTTCCAGAATAATTAAGAGTGAAAATGAAAGTGAAAGTCAACGTTTTAGGCTTGGGGTGCTGTTGTATTATATCAATAATATCGTCATAATTTTTAACTCCATGAAGGCCATGTCACACGAGCGCTTTTTGCGTTAATATTCGATGAGCAAGTTTTTTTCTTGTACTATTTCTTGGTATTTTCCATTGGAATCGACAACTAGACTGTCTTTTACATGTTTTCAAGATACTCTAAATATATAGGTATAATTCAAAAGCTGCCAGACTACAATTGCCAACAAAATTGCCGGGAAAAATATACGGAAAGCGTCCCATACAAGTACACTTGCACGCACAAATACCTGATACAGAGATAAGTATAGATATGGTATTTTAGTTTTATATCAATATATATATGGAAATCTCAGAAAAGCAGACTTTAATTGAGTATTAATATTTTCTATCGTAACCAAAGACCTGTAGCTAGCAAGGTTAATACACACACACACACACACACACACACACACCTCATCTGTTTCTTTGTTCCAGGGTCGTGGTTGGAAGTCCGGAGCATATCCACCCGCATAGTGTTCCTGACAATCTTTGTGGCGACCCTGGTGGTGTACGCCCACTACACCAGCGCCCTCGTGTCCCTCCTGACCGTGGCCTCCACCAGCCAAGGGTTCACCAGTCTTCAGGGAATCCTCAACGACGGGTCATACAAGTTCGGCTTCCAAGGCGGCGGTTTCCTGGAGGAGGGATTTAAGGTTAGGAGGCTCTTTTATCCCTTCTCGTGATATCGATAAGCCCCAGCGTTTATATTCAATTGTAATTATGTTATGCTTCAAGCTGGTATCACACGAGCGTTTTTTCCCTCAACATTTATCCTCAATACTGGTCTGGCAGCTTATGTGGTCAACATTAAAACCATGTTGGTCACCTAAATTTATCTATCACCAGTCTAGTTGCCGATACCAGTGCCAAATATTCCAGAAATGTTGCTAGCATAATGTTGATAATAATCGGTTGTTGACTCTAAAAGCTCTCGTGTGATACCGGCTTTACAATGAT
The DNA here is from genome assembly GCA_032716605.1 of Paralithodes platypus. Classification (NCBI taxonomy): domain Eukaryota; kingdom Metazoa; phylum Arthropoda; class Malacostraca; order Decapoda; family Lithodidae; genus Paralithodes; species Paralithodes platypus. Next base: position 32,764,122 of record CM064499.1, read on the forward strand.
ATCTAATGTTATTCTATGTTTTATCCTTCACGACGGATTTTACAAAGTATATGTGTGTGTTTATTATATATGTGTGTGTGTTTATTATATATGTGTGTTTATTATATATGTGTGTTTATTATATATGTGTGTTTATTATATATGTGTGTTTATTATATATGTGTGTTTATTATATATGTGTGTTTATTATATATGTGTTTATTATATATGTGTTTATTATATATGTGTGTTTATTATATATGTGTTTATTATATATGTGTGTTTATTATATATGTGTGTTTATTATATATGTGTGTTTATTATATATGTGTGTTTATTATATATGTGTGTGTGTTTATTATATATGTGTGTGTGTTTATTATATATGTGTGTGTGTTTATTATATATGAAGCTCAACTATGGTAATCTGCTTGTCCCTTGAACAGAACGCCCACAGCACCATCTTCAGGGAGGTGTGGGATGATTTGATAATGTCTGAACCGGGGAACTTGGTGGATGATCCTCATATTGGTATTGCTAAGGTCAGTCACATACACATATACACACATACACACACCACACACACATATTGTACATATACACTTATACACACACTCTTACACATATACACACACAGACTAGAATATAAATAATTGCAATATAAATATTTTGATACATTGAAGTCAGTATTATAATATCAAATAACGAAGGAGAACCTATTAAATGCCTCCACTAAGTACTTAGCCACTAATACTGTTGAAGACAATTTTACGGCTAGACATCACATACATCTGATGCCCTTTCGGAATGAATTACGTTATAAGTCACGATTACTGTCCTACCTATAATGAATGAATAGTTTTTATTTATTTATTTGTTAATTATTTTTATTTTGTATTTCCATTCACATGTACTCCTTGCAGTTCCTCTCTTCCCTGCAGGTGATCAACGAACGGTACGTGTATATGATAGAGGAAAACGAGTACAAGTCGCTCTTCGGGAATATGTGTAAAGTGCGACTCCTGAAGGGCAGCTACTTCACCACACAGACAGGCTTCGCGCTGGCCAAGGACTCCCCGCTCAAGAAGATATTTGACGTCCAGTGAGTTTTTATTGTAGGATAACGATTTTTTTTAAAGTAGTCTAGCTGATTTAGGGAGTTAAGTAGTATATTCTGGTTTCTTGGAGTTTAAGTGGTATAATTGGAAGTAAGAAAGTTAAAAGAGGTTGATGAAGGAGGGTGAGTACAAACCACTTTTCATGAACCTGTGCAGAGTGCGGTTCTTACTCCAAAACACAGACGGGCTTCCTGCCAGCCAAGAAGATATTTGACGTTCAGGTAGTCTTATTTGTAGGATGACGCTTTGTTCCATATATTCTGACTGTTATTTGACACGTTTATGAAATTTAAAATTGACCTGTAGTAGTCTAAGCGCATGTTAGGCGAAGCTTCTTAATGGCACTAAAGTTCGAGTCCAGAGATAATCGAAACTTGTCGTGTCCTCTCAATAAAAAAGCTTTCCCGCCATGTGGGTATAATGTCTCCACTCAAGTATTCATTGCACTGGGAATTTTTCTTCTCACAGAAAGCTATATTCATCAGCTTTTTTCCAGAGACATACTTACATAATTCAAAATAAGTGAGGTCCATGAATTTGTTGAGTGACTGTACAAAACACATCATGGTATGACTGAAAATTTGATGACCGGGTAATTCGACTCGCGCACCTATCTCGTTGTGTGTGTGAGAGAGAGAGAGAGAGAGAGAGAGAGAGAGAGAGAGAGAGAGAGAGAGAGAATAATGTATCGCTATGGACCTATTCGTCATAATCATACTTGTGCTTGTGGAGTGGATGACGTAGGTCTCTCCATCTCTATAACACATTTTCTATTAACCTTATGTATTCTGGTGAAGCTCTTTTTTTGGACCACTCCATTTGCTTGGTTATCTTGAGATGTTTCATTCCATTAGTTTGCCATATATAAGATGTTTCACTCCATTCAGGTGTCGATCTTTCCCTGGCGAGCGATAGTTATACTGCAAATTAGGGGAAAGCGCTCTTTGGCCAGTACATTTGTATACCGAATAATGCATGAATTTGGCTTGGAAAGGGTCTTGGGAGTCGTTGTATTTACACAAGGTTACGAATGAAACTATAAGGATCGAAGATGGTAAGCAAAGTCAAATTTCAATACCAACCACACACACACACACACAGTCACACACACACACACATACACACAAATACACACACACACACGGACAATATAAAGTATACCCCCAAATGTCGTGTGGGTCATTGTTAAGTTATCAGACACTTTGTACAGCACGTATGGTATGATTGAAGTTATGAACATTTAATGAACCTGATAACTAACTTGTCTCACGCACTGTCTCGTTGTACAGTAGGAGAGAGAGAGAGAGAGAGTGTGTGAATGATTAATTTATAGATATCGACTTTGTGCATTATTAGATATATATATATATATATATATATAGAGAGAGAGAGAGAGAGAGAGAGAGAGAGAATAACGTATAGTTTCGACCTGTTAACTATTCGTCATAATCATCCTGTATTTGTGTAGTGCAGCCACAAATCTACCTCCTATTTACAACTTAATAATTAAGGGCAGAAATTATATTTAGCTATTTATTTTATTATGCATTTATATATTTATTTATTTAATATTATCTTCCCTTCTTCGTTTCCTCCATAGACCCCCATCAAGTTTTAAGAAATATTAGTAGATTTTTTTTTTTTAATTCAAGAGCATACAATTGTGTCTTTCATGACCCAGGTTCGAGGCCCGGTCAGGTCATATCGCATACATATTAATACATTCTATCACGGGATAGGTACACAATCTGGGCATATGTACCATAAATCATTCTCTCTCTCTTTCTCTCTGTGTGTGTGTGTGTGTGTTAGTGCATGTGTGTTAGTGTGTGTGTGTTAGTATATGTGTATCAGTGTACAGTATATATGAGTATAAGTCCTTTAATCCACCCAACCTGTATACTCCCAGACTGATGAGAATGCGTGACGGTGGAGTGTTGAGCCGAGCCTGGCAGCATTGGCAGCCTCCCTCAGCCCTATGTACAGCCCAGCGAGTAGTGGCTATAGAACTCAGTCATCTTTTTACCGCCTTCCTACTGCTACTTCTGGGACTTGGGTTGGCTATTATCTTCCTGCCCTGTGAGAGGTAGGTTTGTTTGTCTGTGTCTGTTGTCTGTTGGCTGATGTCTGTCTGTGTATGTCTGTCTAAATGTGGAGCAGACAGTGGTTGCTATAGAACTCCGTCACCTATGTACCGCCTTTCTACTGCTACTTCTGAGACTTGGGTTGGCTATTATCTTCCTGCCCTGTGAGAGGTAGGTTTGCTTGTCTGTGTGTGTTGTCTGTTGGCTGATGTCTGTCTGTTTATGCGTGTCTGTACTTGGAGCAGAGGGTGGCCATAATACTCTGTCTTCTCCTTACTGCTTTTCCTAGGGCTTGGGTTGGCTATTATTTTCCTGTCCTGTGAGAGGTAGGTTTGTTTGTCTGAGGTGTGTATGTCTATATTAGGAGCAGAAGGTGGTGGCTATTTAGAACAAAGTAATCTGTTTACTGCCTCCCTAATACTACTCTTAGAGCTTGAAGTGACTCCTAATTTCCTGGCCGCAGAACTCAGAACCTCTCTACTAACTGTTCTCTGTCTCAGGCCTTGGCTTGGGTCTTATTTCCCTGTCCTGTGAGAGGTATGTCTTTCCCTATTTAACCTCTTAAGTAGTAAAGGCTATTCTTAAGAGGAGCAAAATTGCTTATAGTTAGCAAGCATATAACAAATAAAAAGGAATACAAAACTCACATACTTAAGAACATTAAAAATTATATGTCATTGACTGAGGAGATAGGAGTGGGTGCTATTTTTCTCCTCTCCAAACAAATATCCACCCGAACAAAGGAATCAACAGGCGTAATCTAGCTGGTGGAATAGGATTTAGATATATCTTAAGTGCAAACAAATATTTGAAGGACTAATTGTATGGCATCTTTCGTGTCAGTTAAAATATGACTTCAGAGGCTATCAACCCTATTGGATTATTAAGCCAGCACACGTAAAGCCCAAAATACCGTCAGGACGGTAGCCCCTTTTCGTGAACTCCAGTCCCTTCCCTTCGTGTCGTACTAAAGCCTGCTATTCCCCCAGGCTTCACTGGAACACGGTGGGGAGGAGAAAGGCGAGGCGGCTGGAGAAACTGAAGCAGAAACAACAACAACAAGACACCTCCTCCCCTACTTCTTCACTTTTCCCCAGTAACTACAGATCGACTCTTGATAGCACCACTCCTCTCACCAGCTCCCACTTCCACACGCACTACTGAAGTCACGCAGCAGCAATTACGACAAGTGAAGAAAAGGCGACGCTCATGTTAGTCACGATGTCCGTTAATTATGTTTGCTGGATTCATGTTGTTAATCGCATAAACACGGGGCACCTTGACTATTCAAAACCTTGCCATCACCCATCAGGGTAGTCCAAAATCATTGCTAATTCTACAAGTTTGTCTTGGATTGCCTCGATGAACATATGTGCCACGTTTTACGTCAATGCTAACATGATTCGTAACAGGGTCCATAATGGGTGGCATGTCTAGTGGGTGGAAGGTAATCAGGCAACAACTTGAATCATCTATTTCTTTAACGCTTCGGGCATTAAATTTGTAATACCAGCACTTGTGGCAGAGAGCTTAAGGGGGGTAACCTGCCTTTGTTTTCTTCTTTTCTCTCTTTCTCTGGCTTGTATCCATTTGGCCCCATTAAGCCTACTATTTTAAGACGTTTAGCCTATCCCCATCCAGGTGTCGAATTCCGGCTTCGCCGGACACTTATTGAAAAATTTACAAATTTAGCCAGTTGTCAAAAACATTATTTTAAATATGTTGGCTCACTACCGCTCGCCAGGAAATAGAAATCTACACCTGGATGGGGATAAGTCTTAAAACAGTAGGCTAAATGGGACCGAATGGATACAACCCAGAGAGAGAGGGAGAGAGAGAGGAAAGAAATGAGGTGGGCCCCCTTAAACGAAACTGCATGCAGAAAATCACTCTAGGCCCGAGCCCAAGTGATTTTCTACATCCAGTACAACTGCTGGCATTACACATTTCTCTCTGAAGATGGGCTATGTGTAGCTAGAAATTTTAGAAGAATAAAGAGTTCCGTTTTCCTCCCTCTTCCACATGCACTACTGAGCTTTACAGAAGTGCTGTCTAGAAGTCTTTGTAGATAGTGGGCCATTTGTACAGCTGTAGACACAAATATTTATGCTACTAAAACTATGAATCAGTATGGTAGTAGTAGTACTAGTAATAGTCTTGGTAGTAGTTAGTTTGGGCAACATAGAAGGTTAAGCTTGGCATTATATATTCCTTTAGTGGTTAAATATTTAGATATACTGTATCTACATATTATATATATCATTCTCTTACCTTATTATGCATATAACATTCTATTCTATTATTAAATAAGTCACCTTAACATAAATGATAAGAATGCAACACATAAGATAAGAAATACAAGTTCAGTAGTCTATAAGATAAGAAATACAAGTCACCACTGAAGAGCACATTTTGTATCAGAAAACAAAAAACGGGTAGACTTAAATATAAACTTTTCCTACAATACACCTTGGCACAATAATGCAACAGAAAAAGAAAGAAAAGAAAAAAGTTGAAATGTAAATCATACTAAATCAAAGTCTAAATATACCAAGACTTACAACGTTGACAAGCTTAGTCCAGAGATTTACTTATTTTTTACATGCGTATATTAAACTTTTAAACGGACACATTTAGTTTTTATAAATAAAAAATGAATTTAAATATAGTTTTTCAAAAATTATTATTGCGCGACCCAAATAGGTAGATAGGAGGTATTTATTGGCATAGTTTCGCTTATAGCATATTCATTATCTATATAAATACACTATATACAGTATATATCTCTAACGCTAAACCCATATGCGGAAAATATTATTGTAAAGACACTAAAGTTTCCGCTTATTAAAGGCCTTCTTCAGCTACCCTGAGGAGGTCTCTTTATGAACATGTCCGCTCTCTACAATATAATGTATATTGACTCTGTAAGCTTTAGTTTTCAGTTATATTCACGACACTGACTTTTTCCATTCTTATAGTTGTAGTGTAGTTACCTTTAGAATAGAATGACTTTTGAATGCGACTGCCTTGAATGCGTGTGTGTGTGCACGCAAGACATTGGGTGTTCAGCCATGGACATGTAGAGGGAATTTTGAAGTCTAATAATGTACTCGATTGGTAGCTAAAGCAACATATAAAGCAACATATAAACTGAATTTAATTGACATAGCTAAGCAGGAAAGATATGAAAACCAATATGATTTTTTTTATATATTTATTTTTTACTATAAGTTTGCATACATGCAAGCACAGATTTCGTGTTCATAATAAAGTATAGATATTGATATGGTTATTGGTTACACATTGCATAAAGTAGTTTTGCATTTCATATATATTTTGAAAGTAATTCTACATCACCATCTAAATGAGATTATCATTAGAAATGTTCTAGACTGTGATGCACTCCATTCATAAAAAAACAAAAATATTATATATATATATATATATATATATATATATATATATATTTATTTAATTGACAAGCTATTTTTCTATCGGACAGCTTTATTAATTTTCTGGTTAATATCGAACTGCATACATTCTTATCATAGTTATTGTCTATTAATACCTTATAATTATTAACTTATAAAAAAACTTCTTTCGAACATTCTCTTTAAAGTTATAAGTTTTCAAATTACTCATTGGCCGATTTACTTAAGGTTAGCCAAGACATGCATACCATATAAGAATGTCACTCACTCTCACTCATTCATACTCTTGCCGCTATGGTCATACACATTTCGTAGAAAATGCCGTTAACCCTTTTTGGGATTATGCAGCATTTTCGCAGTTGGTTCAGGCTATCATTAGACAATTTTATACAGTTTAGGAAGGATCTGCAAGAATTAAAAGGGTAAACACAGTCTCAATTAACCCCCTTCCATATACCCTTCCTAATCAAAATACAATCTTCTAATAATAGTCAGAAAACAGAAATAGAATGAGCCATCGTATCTTGAAATGGTTAAGGGGAAGAGTAAGGATGGGACAAATATTTCTAATGGATCCGGTGCCATCCTTTTAACTTTATTCTGGCTTCTATTAGACTATTATATTTGGTTTAAAAAGGGGCTCTAGCAATTAACAGGCTTTAAATGGACTCACTCGATCCATTTAACTACCACGAATCCTTCTCAAAGTGCACAAAATCGTCTAAATATAGTAAAGTTAGAATTAGAAAGACGTAGTCACAAGGGATTAACCCCTTCAGCACGATGATGCCTTTTTAAGTTTGATTGTGGCTAAAGTTAGACAATTTTTGCAGTTTAAGAAGGACCCATGTCATCAAGAGAGTTTACTTAGATAGTATTTTCCCATTCGAGTCGTGGAGGTGGATAATAAACTAAAGAAAATTGTCTAAAGGTAACCAGAATATGATGAAAAGTAAATCATGGTAGTGAAGGGGTTAAACGTAAAATCAAGCATCTCGTCGTCTAGTGTCCATTGACGGCCGGTTTTCTGAGTTTGGAGATCTCTTCCTCGGTGGTGGCAGCGGCCTTCTGCTTGAGGCTGGAGTCCCCGGCAGTCACCCCCCAGTTATCAGGCGCAGACATGGTGGCGCAGTAGGGGCGACCGGAAGAAGGCTGTAGGTTCTCCCAGTACTTACGACCGGCTCTGGAAGGGAAAGGGGTTGTAAAGGTATTCGTGGTTGTATCCGGAGAGCGGAAACTAATGAGAAATGTACATTAAGGAGAGGTTCTTAGTTTGCTCCCTAGACCTCCATTAAACTAAAAACAGGAAGACCCCCCCCATTAGAGATAAATTTCATTGTTCCTCCTAAATTGCCCCTAAATGACGCGAAAGGTCATAACATTGACAAAGAAAGGGTGTGAAAGGTTCTTAAAATCGCCAAACTAATGGGGTGAAAGTCTTAAAATAAGAAAACTAATGTGGCTAAACATGACGGAAAAGGGGGTCCAGAAAAAAAACCTCTTCAACGCAAGGATAACCATGGGTGATGAAAATCTTTCGTCAAATGCTTACAGAAAATATATTACTTTACTCATGCTTGAAGAGAAAAGAGAAATCAGGGAAAAATTGAGAAATAGAAGCAAAAGAACGAAAAGGGCAACAAGATATAGAACAGTCTTAACAACACAAAGTAAAGAGAAACACTGGAGGAAAGAGAAGAGAAAAGAGAAACAGAATAGGAAAAGAAATAAGACAAGGAGAAGAGATGCACTGGATGGAAAAAAAGGGTAAAAGAGAGTGAGAAAAGATAAACAAGAGATAACAAAATGGTACTGTAGAAGAGAGAGGAAGAATAGAGAAGCACAAGGTAGAAAATAAATAAATGGAAGAGTGAGAAAAGATTAACACGAAATATATAAAGATAAACGAGAGAGCGAGAGAGAGGGAGGGAGAGGGGGATGGACACAGATAGAGAGAAGGAGATACTAAAAAAAGTATACCGACCTCGCTCGGACCCATGGCTTGGTGTGCATCTTAAGGCCCCCCGCCCATGGTTCGTGTTTCTGGGACCCCTCCGGTAGGCACCCCCCTCGCTCCTTGGCCAGCTCCTCCGCCATTGCCCGGATGTGATAGGCCTCGAACCCACAGCACCCACCAATGTACCGCACCCCTAGATCGTAGGCCTCACGGGCGAACCGGTGCATGTCCCAGCGGGTACAGATGCGGGGCTCCAGACCTGTTGGGAGGGCGGGAGAGAAGTTGGTGGATTAGAGGAGATGAGAACTAGAAGGTTGACAAGTTCTGAAGTTTGGCAAGATTATTATATTAGATCTCTCAGTCACACTCTCTCATCCTCACACTCCATCTAATTCAACCGGTCGAGATGCTGGAGAATTTCCTCTTGGTGGTACTCATGTTTTGGTCGTGCCGTTCAATCTTCTAATAATGGATGCTTAAATAAACTATGGCGGGCTCACCAAATGGAAACTGATCTAATATACCACATGGAACCTCTGGCTTTGCATGCCATATAGAAACTTTATATACAGAACCAAATGAGAAAACTGACTATACATACTTCTATTTTACATGCCAAATAGAAACTTTATATACAGAACCAAATGAAAAACGGTCTATGCATAATATAAACTATTCTATATACCAAACTAGAAACCCTCAGACTTCACATACCGAATGGGAACTCTGGTAGATCAATGAAGCCTTGTTTTTGTGCGTCTGGTGTGTGGAAGGCGAGTGGCTGGGCGATGAGGTGGACCTTGACGCCGGCAGCATCGAGGGCCACCTTCATCTTCTTCAGTCCGTCCAGGGTCACGAACGGGTCGAAGTGGCAGTTCAGGCCCACTGCAACCATGAAGATTAATTACTTGGTTTGTCGAGAATTATAGTCTGTAACTACAAAAAAGCTGGAGCAAATCAAACCAGAATATTTATTACTTGGTTTATTGATAATTATAGTCTAACTCAAAAAAGGTTGGACCAAATCAACCATGAAGATTAATTACAGACTTTACAAAGCTGGAACAAATCAACCAAGATATATATATTTTGGTTTATCGAGAATTATAGTATATTCATTACAAGTAGGCCAGACTTCTTGACCTCAATCCTTTGTAACTCAAAAAAGGCCGGAGCAAATCAACCAAGAAGACTTATTACTTGGTTTATCAAGAATTATAGTAAATTCATTACAAGTAGGCCAGATGTCTTGACCTCTATCCTCTGTAACTCAAAAAAGGTTGGAGCAAATGAGTATTTTTTTCCACACCTTTTCCCTGGTTAATGTTTCCCAAATGGTAGAAATATTAACTCAAATATTCCAGTGGTAAAGATATTTGGCCTGATTACAAAGACAAGTTCTTAGCGTCATCCAATGTTTTATCATTACGGAAGACCAAGATGATTAGAACATAAAATCTGCAAAATCCATCCCATTCTGTAGTGATTATCCACAAACAGGCAAACGAACCGATATAATAAATATCTATACATTAATATGCAAGTGTAGAGAGCTCGTTGCTTTACGCGGTCAGAACGTTAATTATTGTTTTATGGCCAGCGGTCTGTACGAATGGCAATAAAATTAAAATCTGATATAGGTTCCACCCACGTTTAACCGCTACTTAATCGTATCATACATACTGTATACTCTGATACCATAGTCTCTAGCCCACTCATAAATATTCGTGGACTTCACCGATTTCTATATATGGAAGTATATCTCTGGAAACGAATTTATTAATATAATTTTCTATACATCAACTACAAAACAATATATATGATTTATTGAAAAGCAAGTTCTATTCAAAAATCAATCCAAATAGTTACATCCACAAATTCTTAAGATTGGGCTAAAGACTATGGTATCCGAGTGTACATAGCACAAGGCATATCAGTATACAAATATTTCTAATTAACCTGGCGTCTTCATTATTATCAGCAATTCAGAGTTAGGTTAAAACATTATTTTATTTTATCTTATTGAAATGTAGTTGGAACTTTATTGCCATATTAAACATGAAGTCGTCTAAAACAAATCGTTGGGATAATTTCCGATACCAATGAAAGATATTGCTGAAATTTTGCCGGGATAAAAAATGGCCATCAAGAACTGGGGAAAACAAAATGACATCTATATGGCACGAAAAGTCTTAAAATTTACAAATGGGGTGAAAGTTCTTAAAACCGCCAAAGTAATGGGGCGAAAGTCTTACAATCTCAAAAGCAATGGGGCTAAACAAGAGGGAGAAGGGGGCCAAAACAACCAGCCCATGCTCCCTTAAGTGTATGTTGGTGGCCTTACCGACATGCGCCCCCGCCTTGGCCATCCTGATGGCACACTCCCCGGCAGAGGTCCCGTGCAGGTCCCCCTCCGGCCCTATACACATGGATGCCACTACAGGGAGGCCGGACTTGACACACACCTCTATGGCCCACTCCATCTCCTCCACATGCTCGAAGTACTGCACATAAAAAGGAAAGAATTAGAAAATCCTTATCTCTGTACACAACCATCCACAGGCCACCCCAACAAATTGTTGGCCATATCTCCTTCATATGCTCGAAGTACCGAGCACAAGGCAAGGACTATCTAGAAAGACTTCAGGTATAAGCACATGAAAATACTTATTTGCTTTCTATGCATTGCTCTCTATTTATCTTTTATGAAATTATAATGTTGTTTAGCAATATCATATAGCTTTTATCCATACATAAATACTATTACACTTACCTCGGCAATGAGGAAGTCCACCTTATGAGACACAAACACATCCACTTGCTTCTGGAATTCCTTCTGTGTTTCGGCCTTGCTCATGCCTGGGAGAGATACACTTTTTAAAACTTTTGGTCATTTGTAAATCAAACTTGTTACAATTTTGAAAATGTTGCAGCTCACTTTACATTCAATTATATGAAAACAAATCCCAGATACAATGAACATATAAATAATTGAACAAAGTATAGAAAGGGGAAAACAAAAGTTGCTCGAGAAATACTACACTGTAGCCCATATTAAAAAAAAATCCCAGATACAATGAAAATTATTATAATTGAAAAAAGTAAAGAAAGGGAAAATAAAATATGTTGCTCGAGAAATACTACACTGCAGCCTATTTGTCATTTTAATATATTTTTGCTAACCTTGGACAATTATATTTAGTTTTAAATGATCTCTAGCAATTAAAGGGTAGATATCTAGTTTCACCCCAGAGGATTGGCAATAACTGTGCATTTTTGTTCTCGGCAAGCGATAACGAGCCTGTAACTCAGTAGAAATTGGCCTTTGGCCGAGAAATTTTTCTATCGAAAAATGCACCAATCTAGCTTGAAGGGAGTCAGGGTGGGAATTATATTTTAGTTTGAAGAATTTTATTTAGTTTCCCTATGAGAAAACTGAAAGGATTGCTCGAAAATGGCAAAAGCAAGTAAAATCCCCAATAATAAGTAAACAAAATATGGTACGAACTCACAAGCGTTCTGTCTGATAGTATTAAGGAGAGATGGGTAGTTTTTCTGGCCCCCTTCCTCCCTCACATTAGTCCCATTAGTTTTCAGATTATATGACGTTCGGCCCATTAGTTTGGCGATTTTAAGACCATTCGCCTCATTCCTTAGTCAATTTTAGAAGCATTCGTGCCATTTAAGGGTCTATTTTTTCCTGGCGAGCAATAGGGAGCCTAAATTTTATGAGGAACCGGCCTTCGCCCAGGACATTTTTCTACCTAAATATGTACACATTTATCTTGAGAGGTTTTAGGGAGTGTTTTTTTTTTTAAGCTTGATGGATTTCTTGAGGAACCCAAGACAAAATATAGAAAGATCAATAAAAAAGGCAAATAAATCCGGCCATCCTCCCTCAAGGAAGAGACACTACTGACCTGAGAGATAGGTGGGTGTCTGTGAGAGTCCTCCAGCCACCAGAGCGTCCCCCTCGTTGGCTACCTCACGGGCGATGGTACACGCGGCTTTGTTGATGCCCGCACACTGTCAAAGGTACAGACAAGAATAATAAGAATAATTATGATAATAATAGCAATACTAATAGATAAAATAACAAAACATAGAATGATTGCACATAATAAAAATAATAATAATAAATTATATTATTACAGCTCATACAGAACTTCCGCACTCTAACCATTACACCATCCAGACAACCATATATAGAATTTTATCGTATATTTTGGTTTTATCGACAACACATTACAGTACAGGTATTGCAACACTGCATACCACTGTGTAATTAGACAAGTGTAGACATAAATATAGTGAAAAGTAGGGTAATCATATTGGCTATATAATTAAAAACTAATAAACTAAGTTAATGTTAGGTGATTGGAGAGAGTAATTGCATATAATTGGCACGATAAGAGTCGCTGAACTCGAGGAGAATGGAGAGAATATAGTGGAAGTTGGATACTTTAGAAATATTATACTTTTTTAGAGGGATCCAACTAATATCCTATGGCTTCAAATGATTATGAGCAATTCATTAAGCTTGGAGGTAGAGAGCCTTCATATTTAATGGAGGAAAAAGAACATGCCCAAGTATCCTACTGGGTGTCTTACAAGACTTTCTAAGGAAGATTTTTATTTATACATATTTTTGCTTTTATACCGAAAAATTTAAAAATTAATCTAGATGGGGGATCTAATGGAAGTTTGTTTTAACTTTGATAGAGTTTTAGCGGGGAAACTAAAAGATAAATGAATATACAAATAAATAGACCCCATAAATGACCATTGTCCCCTTAATTTGAACATCAGCTGGACTTACCGTATACTTTTTGCTAGACTCATTGCCGCGGTTGGAGAGTTTGTCGTCTGAGGCGTAGAAGGTGAAGGCCTGCATCACGTCGGCACCCGCACGCAGGAACTCCCGGTGAAGCTGGCGGACTGCAACAGAAGAGATACAGTTAACCCTTTGAGTACCAGTGACGTGAGTTATAATTTATTCTAGCTATATTTAGAAGATATTATGCAGCTTAGGAAGGATTTGTGGTAGTTAAAAGGGTTGGTCGAGATAGTCTGAAGCCTTATTAAGGCTATTTGTCCTTCTTAATTTTAAAAATTAAAATAAGGGGAGGCTGAACCTTCGCTGAGCCCAGATATCAAAATTTCTAATTTTTGTGTTCTTGTTCTATAATGCTTCTTTCAACATAGGAGAATAGCATACGAAGGAACAAAAAAACATATCGCATCCATAACCCCCCGGGCCAGGGGTTCGACCTGGACCCCCGAACAACTAAAAAAAAATCTTTCAGCCACCCAAATTTTGTTTTTGTGTCTGTAGTCTAAAGGGCTGCTGTAAGCAATATAAATAATCATAAGAGGGCATAAACACCCATATGACATCCCTAGGGCCCCCTTGGGGGGGGCCCCAAAATCATGGATATTGGTAAAAAATAGTCTAAATAATTCTAGAATGTTTTCCCCTGATGAAATTTTTTTTAGTTTAAATCTCGATCTTCTATGTGCGCGCGCTATGGTAGAAAACGTTTCTAAGGAAGACTAACTATACTATCTCTCCAAAATTGAACTTTAGTGTGTGAAAATGTTTGATGTTAGCTTGCCAGAGATCCTATTTTGGCACTTACGAGATAATCTACTTTTGTGTTTATTGCTCAAATTCATTCCCCTTCTACACACTACATATAAGACTATATAGCAACTGGCAAATGAAGAGATAATGGCATAATCTCACATATTTTTCAAGATTCGACATAGTTTAGGTTGAAATGTTGGCTAAAAAAAACATATATATAATTATATTATATAGTTTTTTCAGCCCCTTCTATTATGCAATATGGTAAAACTAGTGCATTTGCTTGTAGGGGATGCAGGTAGAATACGCCATGCAACAAATGCGGGAAATTTGAAAATTTTTGAGTGAGGATGATTTTACAAATATTTCAATGAAATTCTGCACTCGCGCACATAGAGAGCCGATTTTTTCAGCGAGTCTTAGTATTTCCATTGGTAATAAGATGGTATACTTGAAGAAAAACACAATCTCTTATACAGGCTGACTTGGGGGTCAAAGCTTCAGCCTCCCCTTATAATAATTATTAAGCTGAATAAAATAGTCTAATAGTTGCCAGCATATAATGAAAAGTAAGTCCCTGGACCCAGATTCACTAACGGTCGTACGATCCGAAAACTCCCTTACCGTTCCCTTACGTCTCAACGCTGGTATTCACGAAGCGTCGTAGCGGCCATCTTTGATCGTAGGAAGCCCCTAAAATCCCCTTTCGCAAAGGGTGGTCCAGACCACCCTTACATGAATTTGACCCGGATATAGGTACACAAATATCGATAACACAACCCGCGACCATAACAAATTCGTCTGCAGTATAGCTCTTTATGACACACTAAGTCATTATTGAGGCAATAATAGCGCAATATGATTGTTAACTTGTGTTTACAACACCATTAATGCATTTAATACAAAGTATGAATACATTTGTATCCTTAATGTGTTATGACAGGCCGAATTAAGCTATGAATAGCCTACATATGCCAGCCTAGACCTAGTCAAGGTTAATTGATGCACAAATGCATGTGCTGCGACAACACGTAGCCTACCATTAGTAGATTTTAATCCTCATTTATTGCGGAAATGTTTTATTCCAACTCCCCACCACCTCTGAGTTAGATTAGGGTAGCCTATTTCCTCAACAAATTTGAAATTATCACAGGAAAAACATTATGAAAAGAATTACCCT
Source organism: Paralithodes platypus (assembly GCA_032716605.1). Lineage (NCBI taxonomy): Eukaryota > Metazoa > Arthropoda > Malacostraca > Decapoda > Lithodidae > Paralithodes > Paralithodes platypus. The sequence goes on from CM064499.1 coordinate 32,779,458, forward strand.
AGGCATAGTCTAAACAACAAATAATAGGCTAGCCTATATGGTGTTGTGAATATTTTTGTTTAGCCTAGCCTAGGATATAACCTAAGTTTATTTTGAAAAAGTTAGGGCTATTTAGGCTAGAAAAGTTAGGCCTACGTATGGTATTTTGGTTAGGCTAGCAATGCCTAGCTTGGTGTAGCCTAAGCATGGTAAAGTAGAAGCCTAGCAGGTTAAGATGGTGGTTGCAGGCGTACCGTCCTCATTGTTAACTAGCTGTTATTAGTCCCATGCTGGTAATATATTTGATGATGGCAATAAGTCATGGGAGGTGAGGGGGACAAAGCCCCCCTCAACCTATCATTATTTCCCATGGCCAACTGTTGGAGAATAGATTGAGGAGGCCTATGCCTATTTTGAAATATTAGGCCTAGGCTAAGTCTGGCATTTTGGCTTGGCTAGAACTGCCTGTGTAGGCATAGACATAGTAAAGTCTGGCATTTTGGTTTGGCTCGCCCTGTCTAGGTGTAGACATGGTAAAGTAGAACAATATACTGTGGTTAAGGTATAAATAATACACTCCCAACTAGCCTAACATATGATTATCAATGATCAATCCGTCGAAAATCCTTTAACTTGGGCCACTAACAGACTTCCCTGTAGCCTAGCTAGGCTAATTTCTTATCATCAATTCACAAGATACTCTATTCTTCTTCCTGCTGGCTGTGGTGGATCGAATTAGCCATGCTAAACAATGACAAGCTCATAAATTAAAGTATATTAGGTTCTTCTTGGCGCTTCGGTCATATGGGTGACATATTGTTTATTTACAAAGGCCAAGCGCCTGATTGGTCAAGAGAAGCCTCGGTGAAAATAACCGAAAGGGAGCCGTAAGGGAGCTCAACGATGCGTTCGTGAATACACCTTCCGCACTCCCTTAGGAACGATCATAGGTTGCTGTACGACATCGCACGCTACGACCGTTAGTGAATCTGGGTCCTGGTACTGAACGGATGAAGGGGGAGGGTTAGTTTGAGCTAGATTTCTGGACTCTTCTCCCTCGTGTTTAGCCCCATTAATTTGGAGATTTGGTTTGTTTGTTTAGCAACTTTTTAGCATTTTGGTTTGTTTAGCAACTGTTTAAAAATTTTGTTTAACATTCTAGTTTGTTTATTTAGAAACTCTTAAAATTATGGCTAGTTTGTTTAGCAACTTTTTAAAATTTTAATGCATACAATCTAGGAGTGTATGCAAATGAATGAGCAAAAAAAAAATAAAAAATAAATAAATAATAATAGTAAATAAACAAATAAACCGTACCAGCTTCCGGATGTTCTACGGTAGCCTCAGGTGTCCATGGTCCGGCCTTAACGTAGCCCCTCTTCTCCAGGCAGAACACGAAGCCTCCATCACCGATCACCACCCCTTCATCCAGGCGCTGCAACAGACCCTGGTGGGGGGAAACAGTAGAGAGAGAGAGGTTAAGGGGGAGGTAGTTTATTTTCAGAGTCTCCTCTCTCATGTTTAGCCCCGAGATATAAAAGAACACTAACCCCACCGATCACCACTCCTTCATCCGGCGCTACAACAAACTCTAGTGGAGAGACCAGTAGAAAGGGAGAGGTTAAGGGGGGGGGGGGGGGTAGAGTACACGGGAGGCAGTCTTTGTTTGCAAGATAGTTTTTTTATGTGTATGGAAGAGACAAAAGGCAAGTTGCCTGTAACGAGTGTCTCCCCCAAAGTTAAAAGAGAGACAGTCGAATTCGAGGGACTTTGGAGTCAAAATGCCTGGACACACGAAGTTTAGAGCAGTCGAAGTCTTAGGATTAAGGAAAGAGATTTAAAAAAAAACAAAAAAAAACATATACAGTAGTTACATAGATACACAGACAGTTCCTACTAGGCAGTCAGACCTTAAATCTAAAACAAAATTTATAATCTAAGGTTTAAGATAAGGATAGTAAAGTGCTCTCTCCCCATCCACCAATCACTTCGACTTTTACGTAGACAATAAACATAGTTAGAAGAATTATCCCAGCAGAGTCCAGAACATATTTACTGGGAAATTTATGGATGGGGAGGGAGAGAGAGAGAGAGAGAGAGAGAGAGAGAGAGAGAGAGAGAGAGAGAGAGAGAGAGAGAGAGAGAGAGAGAGAGAGAGAGAGAGAGAGAGAGAGAGAGAGAGAGAGAGAACGTACTGATAATTCTAACATGTTACCACGCAAGGAATTAATTATGGTCGCGGACAGTTCATAATTCTACAGTAGAACTTAAACTTGAAATTTAAGAATATATAATAGCGTTAACTCTCCATACATTTGAGTCTTATTCATTATAGTCTTGCTAGCATCAGAAGAATAAGTTACTCTTAGAAAGGACCTCTAAGATTGAAAGGGATTAGATTATTTCAACTAACCCTTTGATTCCCACAGCTCCTAACCCTTTGATTCCACACAGCTCCTTCCTAAGCTGAATAAAATGGTCTATGGTTAGCCAGAATAAAGACCACGTGTTGAAGGGTCACAGGGATCAGTTATACCCGTTGAACCCTGGACGGTCGTCATGTGAAGGGCGCGTAGTTGGAGGGGTAGTGCTAGTTTGTTGGTCTGTGTATTTATTTATTCATTTATTTTTGAGTTTCCTCGCTAGACCTCCATCAAGCTTAAAACAACACCCCCTAGACCCCCATTCAAGAAAAGTATTAACATCTTTAAACTAATATGCTAAACTTAAGGGGGTCCAGAAAAAGCGACTACCTCCCCATTATGTTATCCCAACCCATGGATTACCTATGACGCTATCTCGCATTTTACTTTCGTTAGTCATTTATTTACCCTTTCAGTACCGGTGACTTCCTTTTCGTTTTAATCCGGCAACTATTAAATTATTCTATTCAACTTAGGTAGGACGTCTAGCAATTAAAAGGCTACAGACTATCTCAGTTAATTATTTTAGCTACCACTTAAGTAACAACCCATTCTTAACATTAATCATCAATTACAAACCCCATTGTACTTGAATACACTAATGACAGTATATGGTCCTCCCAGGATTCGAACTCCGGACACCACACCCAGAACATAAACATCTAAACTAGTATATCCTTTGTTAGCCGAATAAAATCATACAATAGTTGCCAGAAAATGATGAAAAGGACGTCGCCGGTACCGAATGGGTTAAGCGATATTATAAAGTTAATCTTCTCATCATGAACCTCTAAAACTAACTCGATTTAATTTTCAGAAGACTTTACGCAACTTATGAATAACCTCTATACAAAGGGGAATTAATACATACGGAAATTACTGATCTAACTTCTACAGAGTCTTTCTAAGCTGAATAAATTAATCTAGAGGTAGCCGGAACGAAATGTAAATGGAAGTCATCTGGTTAAAAAAGGTTAACTCCTTGAGGATTATGACGAGTTTTAATAGTTTATTCTGGCTATCAGACGATTTGATTCAGTTTTTTGAAGAGCAGTCTAATAGGAAGTAGAATATAGTTAAAAGACGTCGCTGGTACAGAAGGGGTTAAACATCTGGACCCGGACCCTGAACTCTGTTGCCAGGGGACAATATTGTACGCCCCGCTCCGCTTCAAGCAACGAACTTACTTATTTTATTTAAGTTACGGTTAGAATAAAGAAGTTATAAAGGATTAGAATATTATGTTAACTCTCAAACTCAATAGTCTCCTTAAGTTTCATATAATCGTCTGTAAATAGCCAGAATAATATCAACTCAGGCGTCATCGGATTAAAAGGGTGACTGGGAAGAGAGCGTAGTTATGAAACCTTCGCAGCCCCTCTTCCACCCTACCCACCCGCGGGGGATCAAACTCGTGGACAAAACATACAAAAGCCGATGTCACAAGAGCGATTTTCCGGCAATTTTCTGAGTCAATTGTGGTCTGGCATCTTTAGTAAAGTTATCTACTATTTCAGTCTTCTAGAATCCTACACAATCAGTGTAGTTTTCGAGTCCAATGCAAATATGCCAAACACAAGTAAGAGTAAAAACTTGTTCATCGAAAATTGACTGAAAAAGTGCTCGTGTGATATCGCCTAGCTTCCTCAACAGGGGCTATCTTTGACCACCCCTTAACTATGTACAGTAGCCCGCAAGATTTCAGTCACTCAGTTATTTTGGGTATAGGCCTACAAGTAAAATTGTGAGATTGATTTCCAAGAATAATTTGCTTTAAACTATTTATAGACTACTGCGAGTTTCTGGCTATAAGGAAGTTGGAGCTGTAAGCATCTATCTAGCAGAAACGCAAACATTATGAGAGCTTGTGATGGATGGAAATAATTAAACAAGTTTTAAAATCTAACAGCTAATAAGACTAAACATATAGGAAAAAAAAACTACCTCCCCCTTAATATCAGAGTCCAATTCATAAACTACCTCCCCCTTAATATCAGAGTCCAATTCATAAACTACCTCCCCCTTAATATCAGAGTCCAATTCATAAACTACCTCTCCCTTAATATCAGAGTCCAATTCATAAACTACCTCCCCCTTAATATCAGAGTCCAATTCATAAACTACCTCCCTTAATATCAGAGTCCAATTCATAAACTACCTCCCCCTTAATATCAGAGTCCAATTCATAAACTACCTCCCCCTTAATATCAGTCCAATTCATAAACTACCTCCCCCTTAATATCAGAGTCCAATTCATAAACTACCTCCCCTTAATATCAGAGTCCAATTCATAAACTACCTCCCCCTTAATATCAGAGTCCAATTCATAAACTACCTCCCCCTTAATATCAGAGTCCAATTCATAAACTACCTCCCCCTTAATATCAGAGTCCAATTCATAAACTACCTCCCCCTTAATATCAGAGTCCAATTCATAAACTACCTCCCCCTTAATATCAGAGTCCAATTCATAAACTTAACCGGCCATGAGGATTCGAACCCACCACACTACAACACTATTCACTCGGGCACCACCAGTCGCGCCATCCTTATAGCAATGAACTCTCCCTTCTACCGATATATTAAGGGGGGGGGGGGGTGATAGACAGGTTGGAGAGAGGATAGACCTCACAAAAATTTTAGACAATTACAGAAGAAAAGGAGCAAAGTAGAAGAGTAAAAGGTAGAGGGCTGTTCTTGTTCGAATTGGTTTTCAAACACGCCCACTATTATGGCTTCTTAGACCACACACAGTCCTGAGTTAGCATTTGGAGTCATTAGTAATTTTTTATAATTTTCAAAAAGACACTCTGGCAGTCATTAGTGAATATTTTCATCCCAAGCTTCGATACTACACTTACTGTACATGTCAGTATAATATGCATCACATGTTTTTAGTATATATACAGTAATATACTAAATACTTAACATAATCTTTCATTAATATTCTAATAATCACCCACTGTATTTTGGTCAATATTTATGTCGATGTGTAGACGAAAGGCAAAGCTGCCTGTAACAAGTGTCCCCCCAAAGTTGAAAGAGCGATAGCCAAATTTAAGGCAAGTTGGAGTAAAAATCTCTGAACACACGGAACTTGAAGCAGTTTAAGTCATAGAATGAGGGAAAGACAGATTGAGGGAGAGAGTTGCAGAGCTTACTTGTGGAGTAGAAGAAAGACTGGGAAAATAGTTTCACTCTTGGGTTAGAGAGTTAGATAGAATCGAGGTAGGGCATATTTAGGAAAAAGCTATAAATAAGAAAAACAAAATCGATATAGCCTAAACAAAATGTATCCCACAACATTAATATAGATATATAAGTATTCTGAAAGTTGTGGATGCTAATACAGAGTTATAACACTGCGAAACATATTGAAATTTTCGAAGTTTATCATTAGCCTAAGTTTACTAAATTAACAGAAGAAAAATGTAGGAAGTTTCGGAAATACAAATCAGTGCTACATTCTTTTACTGCAAATTTCGAACTTACCTTTCTCGGAGCCATGGCGAAGGTTTTTCGTAGGTTAGGTTACTACTAAAATAGTCCACCAGTATATACTATCCCCGTCCAGTGGTCCCTCTCTCACGATTCTCCTTCAATGGGAAATGTAAGGTTATGTAATTGGTGGAAGCTCACGATTTAGAGTTTTTGATTCGAAGCTTACGTGTTCCAGCTTATTACTGTTCCGGAGTCAGAATGTGTGTGAGGATTACCAGAGCGGCTCCTCACCTTATATACCCCGAGGTCCCAGCTATTTTGGCCAAATTCTGAGGATTTTTCTTTCTGATATGTACTGTTCGTGAATGATTCGCCCATATACCGTCGAACTTACGATGATTGGACCAGATATCCAGACTGACAGTGATGAAGCATTTGTGAAACTTGGTATATAATAATGCATCGTGATCAGCGATACAGGTGATCGTCTTGTATTACCATCGCCACATCCACAACAACTGCAATAATTAATATGTTAGTGAACAAAATTAATAATACTTCGTACCTCGCGTGGGATCCATCGTGTCTCACTAGTCTTATGGCATGAGGGCATAAGGCTCAAAATCATCCGTATACTAGTGACCAAATAAAACTTCGTACGTGTCCGGGTTCAATCGTGTCTCATCGACCTTATGGCATTAGTATACAAGGCTCAAAATCCCCACCTTCGACTGTTCCCTAGATCCTGGGTGCACTAGAGACCCTACTGTAGAGTAACAGAGATCGGCCAACCTCCGCCCTCTTGATGCCACTGTTATCATCAGCCACTCTGTACACTCACGTAGGTCCGCACCCATAATAACATTCGGTAATTCTGGCACAGGATATATTTTATATATCCTTATATAATATATATCCTTAACATTAATCCTTCATTACAAACTCCAATGTACTTTAATAAATTAATGAAAGCTTATGATCCCCCGGGATTCGAACTCGGGACACCACACCTAGAACATAGGCATCTAAGCCATTACACCACCAATATGGGAGGATTGTGACGAATTTTGACAGTTTACTCTGGCTACCAATAGACGATTGTATATAACTTAGGAAGGATCTGTCTGAATTAAAAGCGTAAATGCTATACCAATTAACCCATTACTTCCATATACACTTCCTAATCTAAATATAATCGTCTATTAGTAGCCTGAAAACAGAAAAGAAGAGAAGTGAGTAGTCGGATCTTGGAAGGGTTAACCATTGGAGGTAATTTATACTCGATCAGCAACGTATTTTGATGATTGCAGCACCTACATGTCGTCCACAGAGAGAGAGAGAGATGGTCGCTCTCTCTCTCTCTGTCACTCTCTCTCTGTCTCTCTCTCACTCTCTGTCTCTCTCTCACTCTGTCTCTCTCACTCTCACTCTCTCTCTCTCACTCACTCTCACTCTCTCACACACTCTCTCTCTCTCTCTTACTGCATGATCTCTACTGTACAGCTACTGACAAATGTTCGTGAACTCTTGCGTTTTCTTTATGTAAATATATCCATTTAGCTTGATGTTCTGTATTAAATCAATATATTGATGCATACAAAATACGTATTCATAAATATATAGCCATTTTGATCTGCATATCAATTTAATCGGATATATAATTAGCATAAAGAAAATCGCCTTAGCTCACGAACATTTGCCAGCAGCTGTACAGTCGCGCTAATAAGTGATGTCTCGGCACGAAGTATGTTATGATCAATAATTGGTATCAGCAATATCTACTAAGCTTCAATTCTTCATATCGAGTGAAATACACAAATATGTTCCTACACTTATCCACCCTATTCAACATCTGACAGGCATTAATACAGCACAGAGCAAGCCAAACGTAATGACAGCTGGGACATGACTTATTAGCGCGACTGTACATTGGCAGCTGTGGCCGGGTGAACATGTGTGCACGCATATTGTACACTGCAACATTGGTGTGTAGCCTATTTATATTATATATTTATGTCTCTACATAAATCTAAACAACCAAAAAGTAATCTCACTTCTGTTGCGAGCTTACTATTAGGATACCATTTATTTGCTATGTCACTTGTCAATATTTAATGTTTTCAAGTTCTATGGCAACTCCATAGAACACTTGTGACAGGAAGGGATTGGAGTTCTCAAACAGAGGCATCAGTCTTGACGCTTTACTTGACTTGCAGTGTGCTGGCTTAACCCTTTGCTTACCGGTGACGTATTTTAAGTTTTATTCTGGCTACGTTTAGACGATTTTATTCAGTTTAAAAAGGGCCTCCAGAAAATAATAATGGATTCGCACTATCTCACTTAACCCTTTGTACTAGCACAGATCCTTTCTAAACTGCATGCAATCGTCTAAATATAGCTAGACTATATTGAAAAAGACGTCGCCGATACAGAAGTGGTTAATAATTCGAAAGGGTTGATAGCCTCTCAAGTCCTATTTTAACTAACTAACTTGTGACGGCTTCACTTGTGACGGCTTCACTTGTGTGCCACGTAGAGTCGGCCAAGTAAGTGATGTCGTGGCACCAAATATAGTTCGATCAACAATTGGTATCAACACTATCTAAGGTTTAAATCAACGTTCAGAGTGAGATATACAACCATGTTCCTATCTTTACACACCCGATTCAACATCTGACAGACATTAATACAGAATACAGCGAGCAAAACGTAATGACAGTGGCGACACGACTTCTTTGGCCAACTGTACCTTGCTCTATGGTCTGTACTATAGGCTCCACCACACTCTACCTATGTATATTATTTTCATCTGACGGTAAATTTCCATGGCTTCATTTTTATCACTCGGTTAGTACGAACATTTTGTAGCGTAAAATGTTGTTAACCCATTCGATACCGGTGACGACATTGCCATTATATATTCTGGAAACTAGTTGACGATTGTATTCAACTTAAGAAGGACGTCTATCAATTAAAAGGCTACAGACTATCTCGATGTATCATTTTAGCTATCATATATCTTTCCAAAACTTTTTAAACTCGTCTAAATGTAGCTCAGACCCAACTGCACATTGAATTCAGGAAAGGTGTGCACAGCTGTGGATGGGCGGTATGATTGTATACTTTTTATATGAGGGATAATGGAACTTTGCAGTAAGGGACCCCAAATCGGAGAATGAACCCACAAGTATGAACCTCGAAACCACGAAAATATCAAATTTTCGCGGTTTCAAGGTTCGAACTTGGGGAGTTCGTTTTCCGATTTTGGGTCCCTTACTGCAAAGTTCCATTTTCGTGTCCAGTCCAGATCTACTGTAGTCTATGGAGGGATATATAATGTATTCGTATTGTATCGTATTGTAGTCTATGGAGGGATATATAATGTATTCGTATTGTATCGTATTGTAGTCTATGGAGGGATATATAATGTATTCGTATTGTATCGTATTGTATTATTTCCTTCCTTCCTTCCTTCCTTTCCCTTAGCCTATTTCTCCATCATCTACCTATAGTATGACTTACTGTGTATTTGTAACGGCTTACTTTTGTTTATTGGTGTATTTGTAACGGCTTACTTTTGTTTATTGGTGTATTTGTAACGGCTTACTTTTGTTTATTGGTGTATTTGTAACGGCTTACTTTTGTTTATTGGTGTATTTGTAACGCTTACTTTTGTTTATTGGTGTATTTGTAACGGCTTACTTTTGTTTATTGGTGTATTTGGTTTATTCTAGTAAGGTCAATTGTGTAAACTGTAAATTAATAGTTTGGGAGATTTCTTAACAGCATGAATAAGGATGGCAAGTTATTATTAAGTATTTTGGCCATTATGTAACTCTATTTGCAAACACAATTAATACTTGAGGGATTTTTTTCTTGACTCCTTTCTCCCTCATGTTTAGCCCCATTGCTTTTCTAATTTTAAGACTTTCGCCCCATTATTTTGACGATTTTAAGAACCTTCGACCCATTTCTGTCAATTTTTAGACCTTTCGTGCCATTTAGATGTCGATTTTATCCTGGCGAGCGATAGCAAGCCTGTAATTTAAGAGGAACCGGCTTTCAGCCGGGAAATTTTTCTACCGAAAAATGTACAAATTTATCTTGAAAGGGGGTCTAGGGAGTGTAATTTTAAACTTGATGGAAGTTTAGGGAGGAAACTAAACACCTCCCCTTAACGAAAGACATACTGTATAGATGATGGGTGACTCATCAGCTTATTGTACCCTTAGTAATCACCAGTTTTTTTTAACCTATAGTAACAGAGACCGAGTGATTACATAATAAGCCCCACGTTGAACAATCATCGCTCCTCTGGCAAATACACTCTCAAGGCCACGCCCCCCCCCCCCCCCTCCTTGTCCACGCACCTTACCAACACAGTTCTCATTCTCAAACTTAACATCACAATCTCGGTCACAATTAGAGTCGCTACGTCCATTATCGCCATATATTTATAAGGACGGCAACAAGTACTAACACTGAACAAGTCGTTACGTAAATTATCAGAGTATTTTGTTAAAGCAACGAGTATATAATCGCCGCTGTCATTGTACGGGTATAGTCAGATATATTTATATTGTTCAAGGATTATCCAAATTACTCAACTCTCCTACTTTACTCCAGCCATCATCATCATCATCTACAGCCATTATTCGATTCTAGGAGACATATCGCCAGGGAATCATGAGGTTGCTGCTTCGCTCAGGGGCGGCTCGTAGCTACTGCAGAAGGTGTCAGCGAGGTGTTTCTACGGCAGCAGTACAGCGCGTCCAACATGCGTGAGTTGCATTTCTTGTTCTACCTTCATAGGGCCGCCTTTCTTGCTTCCATCCGTATTTAAGGGGAGATTTTTATTTATTAATATTACTGTGTTTATTTATTTATTTATCCTATTTAGTTTCGGTAACAAAATCAGTTATACACCGGGGACGATTTTTACATGTGTTTTTCTTTTCCTTGTTTTGGGGGCATGTACAGTAGGTGTGTGTTTTTTTTTTTTTTTAACCTCTTCGGAAATTGCGATAAATCTACAGTTATACTACCCCTATTTTGTCGCTATTCTGTTGGTACTAATGGGTTAATATTATTAGTAGTAGACTTAGTATGGTTTGATGATGCGCGGAAATGTATATTTGGCTTGTAATAAATACATTGAAGTATTACAAACCTTCGCGAACCCATAAACAGGGAACGTGAGCAGGGTTTAGACCGTCGCGCACCCATAAACAGGGAACGTGAGGGGGAGTTTAGACCGTCGCGGAAACGGGTTACTTTTCGGTTAGGTTAGGTTAAGTTAGGTTAGGTTAGGCTAATGTTCAAAATACTAAAATGCGACGGTCCTCGGTATTAAACAACATCAAAGAAAAAAATAAAAATTAAAACAAATTACCTGAAAAACTTTTATCTGGTTGGTGATAATTTTTTATCAAAATAAGTTTTTTCCAGTTTCCGCGTCTGCTGAACCATCCAAAAACACGCTAAAAGGCGTATTTTGAAGGGGGGAGGTGGTGGGGGGTAGTGGGGGAGGGGTAGTATAACTGTAGATTTACCCTAAGCCGTCTGGTAGTTGCCATTTATTGTGAAAAGCATGTCTTTGGTACTGAAAGGGGTTCATCAGCCATCCCCCCCCCCCACCCCCGCCCTCTTTCTCTCCTCCCCTCCACCCTACCCCCTTCTCTCACTTCCTACTATCTATCCCTCCATCTCTCTCTCTCTCTCTCTCTCTCTCTCTCTCTCTCTGCTCAGTTGGGGGTCTTGTGGGACAGCATGCGTGTTTAAAAAACAAAACACAATCTGATCAAGGTCTATAACGGGGACTCACATATTTTATATATGTCTATTATAATACTGTATATACTAAACTTAGGTAGTGTTAAAATTAATCTTCAATATCAATGTATTACTCATCTAACTATATATGTAATGACATAGTTTAAGCCAGAAATAGGGTGAAGATTGCGTATGCACCTTCGCCCTTTTGAGATAATGTAACTATGATACTTGTGTAACATTTGTACTTTTCTCAATAAAACAATCAAATCAAATCAAATCTCTCTCTCTCTCTCTCTCTCTCTCTCTCTCTCTCTATGATAGCAAATGAATAGCTTAGATATATGCCAGACACAGGGATCTACGTTTCCTAATAGATATAGTCAATACTGAGCTAAATAACATAGCAAGGTGGATACAAGCTAATAAGCTTACTCTTAATATTGACAAAACTAAGTATATAATTTTTAAGAGGAATAAATCTATCGCTCAAAATTTAGCACCAATTAAGATTGGAAATAATGTACTAAAGGAGAGGAACATATAAAGTGTCTTGGTGTTGTGGTGGATAGCAGGCTGTCGTGGGGTTAACCCATTTTTTATTTTTTATCGGGGTAGTAGCCATTCGACCCCATTCAGCCTACTGTTTTAAGACATTTATCCTCATTCAGGTGTCGATTTACACCTGGCGAGCGATAGCGAGCCGGCATAATTTTGCATTGTTTTAGACAGCTGACTTAATTTGTACATTTTTCGGTAGAAAAATGTCTGGCGAAGCCGGATACAAACGGAGTCAAAATCATAAATTCCTCCAATTTCGCTGGCTAAGGTAATAAAGGATACTGTGAGTTTCATTAATATACTCTACAGTTGCATATTGTTATTATTATAATAATAATAATAATAATAATAATAATTATTATTATTGTTATTATTTATATATTTTTTATTATTATTATTATTATTATTAGTATATCATCATTACTTCATCATTACACCAAGGTTGAATAGAGGTTGGCTATCAAATATAATTAATGGAAGCCATAACTATGCCTTAATTAACTGACGCGCATGTGTAGATATATACCATTAAGGGGGATGGTTCACTTTTTGTTTTTTCATTTATTTATTAAATTATTAATATAGTTTCCTCCCTAGACCGCCATCAAACTTTAAAAAACACCCCGTAGAGCCCCTTTCAATATAAATGTGTACATTTTTTGGCAGAAAATACCCCGGCCGAAGGCCGATCTCTTCTAAAACTATAGACTTGCTGTCGCTCGCCAGAAAATAATCGACACCTAAATGGCACGGAAAGTCTTAATAAAGACAATGCTATGGGTTGAAAGGCCTGAAAATCGCCAAACTAATGGAACGAACGTCTTAAAATGTCAAAACTAATGGGGCTAAACATGAGGGAGAAGGGGGTCCAGAAACACGAACCATCATAGACTAGGACTGCTTAATTACGACCCCCTTCCCCCCGACACTCTCACAGCTGTGCATGATGGTTCAATTACGACCCCCTTCCCCCCGACACACTCACAGCTGTGCATGATGGTTCAATTACGACCCCCTTCCCCCCCCGACACTCTCACAGCTGTGCATGATGGTTCAATTACGACCCCCTTCCCCCCGACACTCTCACAGCTGTGCATGATGGTTCAATTACGACCCCCTTCCCCCCGACACTCTCACAGCTGTGCATGATGGTTCAATTACGACCCCCTTCCCCCCGACACTCTCACAGCTGTGCATTATGGTTCAATTACGACCCCCTTCCCCCCGACACTCTCACAGCTGTGCATGATGGTTCAATTACGACCCCCTTCCCCCCGACACTCTCACAGCTGTGCATTATGGTTCAATTACGACCCCCTTCCCCCCGACACTCTCACAGCTGTGCATGATGGTTCAATTACGACCCTCTTCCCCCCGACACACTCACAGCTGTGCATGATGGTTCAATTACGACCCCCTTCCCCCCGACACTCTCACAGCTGTGCATGATGGTTCAATTACGACCCCCTTCCCCCCGACACTCTCACAGCTGTGCATGATGGTTCAATTACGACCCCCTTCCCCCCGACACTCTCACAGCTGTGCATGATGGTTCAATTACGACCCCCTTCCCCCCGACACTCTCACAGCTGTGCATGATGGTTCAATTACGACCCCCTACCCCCCCCCCCGACACTCTCACAGCTGTGCATGATGGTTCAATTACGACCCCCTTCCCCCCGACACTCTCACAGCTGTGCATGATGGTTCAATTACGGCCCCCTTCCCCCCGACACTCTCACAGCTGTGCATGATGGTTCAATTACGACCCTCTTCCCCCCGACACTCTCACAGCTGTGCATGATGGTTCAATTACGACCCCCTTCCCCCCGACACTCTCACAGCTGTGCATGATGGTTCAATTACGACCCCCTTCCCCCTGACACTCTCACAGCTGTGCATGATGGTTCAATTACGACCCTCTTCCCCCCCCCCGACACTCTCACAGCTGTGCATGATGGTTCAATTACGACCCCCTTCCCCCGACACTCTCACAGCTGTGCATGATGGTTCAATTACGACCCTCTTCCCCCCGACACTCTCACAGCTGTGCATGATGGTTCAATTACGACCCCCTTCCCCCCGACACTCTCACAGCTGTGCATGATGGTTCAATTACGACCCTCTTCCCCCCGACACTCTCACAGCTGTGCATGATGGTTCAATTAAGACCCCCTTCCCCCCGACACTCTCACAGCTGTGCATGATGGTTCAATTACGACCCTCTTCCCCCCGACACTCTCACAGCTGTGCATGATGGTTCAATTAAGACCCCCTTCCCCCCGACACTCTCACAGCTGTGCATGATGGTTAAATTTATAGTGAAGGCATATTTTGTGCACACTTGTTTCGTTTGTGAACAGCTAACACATGATTTATATATGTGCACACAGATGCACATACATACACGTATATATATTTATGTATTCAAGACTCGTAGATACATAATTATGCACACACTCACAAACACAGTCTCCATATCTCGCTTTAACATTACACATTATAATCAGATTAATAAGTCACACACACAGATATACACACACACACACATAGGTAAATACACACACACACACACACACACACACACACACACACACACACACACACACACACTTATGGACTATACCCAATGCACTCTCCATCTCAATATCAAACACACATACAGACGTACGTACATAAAAACTCATGACCATAATTGGTATTAAATATTTAGGTATAATGACATAATCTAATCAGTTTGCTTCTAAAAACAATCATGGTTTCGAATAATTACTGTATATCGACAGCATATTTGAATATATTCAGTCGAAACCCCGTAGAGAATATTATATGTTTTTGTTGTTAACAAATCAATGCCTGATTTGCCGTAAAAATATAATGATTCTGCTTTATTTTTGAGATTATATTTACTGTATTCGAAATGCCCCTCACATATACTTAGAAAAGGAAGAACATAAATATATCTCTGTATCATTATATACATTTTATTTCTTTATTAATCCCTTCTGTACCGGTGACGTCTTGCTTACTTTATTCTGGCTATTATTTGACGATTTTAGTCAGTTTAAAAAGGGCCTCCAGCAATTAACAGACTTCGAACTATCTCACTTAACCATTTTACTACCACAGGTCCTTCTTAAATTGCACAAAGTCGTCTAAATATAGCTTGCATAAACTTACAAAGACGTTGCCGGTACAGAAGGGGTTAATGTAAAACTGATTTGACCTGAACATCAATATAAAGGGATCTACTGTATTTGCAAAAAGTAAATCGCAAAGAGCTCACGAACATTAGTCAGCACAGACACATCTGCTAAATATTCAGCACCGACACATCTGCTAAATATTCAGCACCGACACATCTACTAAATATTCCTTACAGCCTGCAATTCGCAAGTGGTCAATTTCAAGGTCAGTTGCATATGCAGTTGGATCATACATATTTACTTTACACGTCTGGTAAATAGTTATATTTCTTCTTCTTCTTCTTCTTCTTCTTCTTCTGAGTGCTGTAGGTTGAGCTGGAAAAGTGCAAGACTGTAAGCACTATACTAATTAATTGTCTGTATAGGCAACCCCAAGGCACCTATAGCTCCGAAGGGCAAGTAAAGATAATGAAAATAATAACTAATAACAATACAAAAAAAATAAAATAATACAAGAACGGAAAAAGATCAAACGAAAGATTCCCTATGTAAATGAGATGACAGGACACATACTGGAGAGCAATTAGTGTCTTAATAGTACTAATCTATTGACACTTGACCTGTAATAGTCGCACTGCACACCTCAAGGCCCTCAGACTAAACTAAAATGTGGCCCTTAAGAAAAATAAGTCGAGTTTGACACCTGAAGTAAAAGCGTCCAATGGTAACCAGAAAAAAGTTAAAATGTTATGTCATCGTGTTGGAAGGGTAGTAGTGTTTAAGGGGGGATGGGCGTATTTATTAAGGGGGGATGGGCGTATTTATTAAGGGGGGATGGGCGTATTTATTAAGGGGGGATGGGCGTATTTATTTGCTCATTTATGTAGTGGGGATTGGGCCTGAGCATATAGATAGATATAGATGTATCTTTCTATTATTTTGTTTAGTTTCCTCCCTAGACTTCCATCAAGCTTATATCAAATATAAACCCAAGTCCCTCCTTCAAGATAAATTTGTACATGTTTCGACAGAAAAATTTCCCGGCCGGTTCCTCTTAAATAAAAGGCTCGCTATCGCTTGCCAGGACAAAGTTGACACCTAAATGACACGACAAGTATTAATATTGACAAATAAATGGGGCAAAAGGTCTTAAAATCGCCAAACTAATGGGCCGAACGTTTTATAATCTGAAAACCAATGGGGCTAAACATGAGGAAGAAGGGGGATCATAAAAACGACCCATCTCCCCTTAAGGTATATGACTAATATTGTATACATGTATACATGTATTCATGGAACCAAGCACACGTGTCTTTAACCCTTTCTGTTCCGACGGTGTCTTTTTATTTTTATTCTAGCAATGTTTATAGGATGTTATGCAGTTTAAAACGAATCTATGGTAGTAAAAAGCGTTAAGTGAGATAACTCGAATTCTTTTAATTGCTTGAGGCCCTTTTGAAACTGATTAAAATAATTTAACATTAGCCAGAATAATGTTAACAGGACGGCACCGGTACTGAAAGGGTTAACTACTCTATCAGTTCCACATATGCCCTCCTGGTTACACATCTTGTATACAGCCAGTCAGGGGACATCCTGACAACGTATACAGACAAAACACACATAACAAAGCCACTCCAACACCTTCCTCTCTCTCCAACACCCCTTCTCCCCTCTCAACACTCTTCTCTGAGCTATTGCCGATAAAAATGGCATGTTCAGTCCTGTAAAGAATCGTAAAATTCAGAGTCTTAAAGATTCCAGGACGAGCTCATTAGCGGCGGATCCCCAGATCGACCGTGGTGATTGTCACCTAAACATCTACAAAACTAAACAGGTCACGTTTACTAAAGGTTTCTATCCCCATCTCTCTCTCTCTCTTTCTTTCTCACTCTCACTCTCTCTCAGCTATGACTAAGAGTTCAGCTCATTGAAGATTTCAATATACTAGGTTGTCAACCTGGATTGTAATAAATTAATTGTTCTCAATATGAACGCTACAGGCCATCATGGCTGGAAATTTGAGTTGATGAAGTTCAGCACAAGTCTATTTAAACATTTAACCTGGAATCAACTTCCTACACAAATTGTGAACACATTTTCTGTAGAGCAAATTAGAGCATGCTCTATAATGAGTGTAATGCACTGCATAATCTCTCAGCTGTCCCCCCGAAATGGACCACAAGGTCTTTGCGGTCCTCTGCGGTCCCCACAATTTGCCGGAGGATAACAGGTTTTTCACAATACGTAGACGGAGGTCTTTTTTAAAAAATTTAAACTATCTCTCCTATCATCCCCACATTATACCCTCTTGGATACACATCTCTTATCACCGGCTACGCTTACTAAAGGTCTGTGACATAGCTTCTTATCTTCCTCCCGCCTCACCAAACTGTAAACACACAACCAGATCCAACCTACTCCAACTGGTTATAACCGGCTGAACTATACTATACAGTATACTGGTTATAACCGGCTCTTTCCGACTCTTAACTGGCTGGAGGGGACAAGTTGGGTGTGAATCCGGGGCGATATGATGAGAGTTGGAGAGGACAGGGGTTGGAGATAGTGTAGTGTTTGGTCGTTATCGGAGACTCTAACGACAACAACAGGTGGACGAGTGGTGGGGTGATGGTGGGGTATGGGTGGCGATGGTGGGAAGGGGGTGGCGATGAGGTGAGGCCATGGAGTGTATCATGGGGGTGAGGAGGGTATAGGAGGGAGGGGGCGATGGGGTGAGGGAGCTATGGTAGGAGGGGGCACAGGGGGCAGGGAGCTAGAGGAGGAGGGGATGACGATGGAAGGAGGGAGTAATGAGGGGAGGGGACCATAAGGGAGAGGGTAATAGGTGGAGGGAGGGAGAGGGGGTGATTTAATGTACCGTCGAATAAATACCGTTTCTTCATCATTCCTTCCTTCACCCCTTGACTACAGAACCCTTCCCTGACATACATAAAACGCAGCTGACGTGGATGGGATGTATGGGAAGGTAACTCACTTGAAGGATGACTATGAAGGAACCGACCAGGGGCGGTACTGCTGTTGCCAAGGGGGTTAAGTTGGGGTAGTTTTTGTATTGGGTACGATGTAGTAAGCACACAATACACGTACACACACACACATACATACATCCACCCACACACACACACACACATTGTATAATATTGTATATAATATTGTATATAATATATATATATATATATATATATATATATATATATATATATATATATATACCTGTATATACTGAAATAAATAATAATTATTAAAATGTAAAACTTGCAAACTAAACAATACAATTATATATAATTATATACTGTGTATAATGGTTACATTAATATGAAATTCATCGATAATATAACTTAGGTGTTCCCGTTGTATCTCTTCCCAAACACATTGTCTATATATTATTATCTATTGGATCTCTCGAATAAAGAAAACTCTTAAGGCGTTCTTGTTTATTAATTAGGTCAAGGCTAAGCTCGCCGTTAACACTGTCTGATCCGACTGTTATGGTATTGTGATATTTTGTTTAATTTAATTTTGGAGGATTGTTCTTGCTTTTGTCATTTTCGAGCAATGTATTCAAGTTTTCCCCTAGGCTAACAAAACACCTTCCCATTCTCTCTATTGTGTCTATTGTAGAGTTCGCCACCTGCAAGTGGCGAGCCGCTCTTTGGTAATTTGTGTAAGATTTATTCCCTTAGACGGGTTACCAAACAAGGCTGTCGAGTCCTATCCACCCCGATTTTGATAAGTTTGGCTCCGCTAGATGGGTTGCCAACCAAGGCTGACTTACCCAACCTGACCCCCTTCCAGCAAAATGTGTAAATTTTTCGACATAAAAATGTCCAGAACGAACGCATATTTCTTCTAAATCACAGGCTCGCTCTCGCTCGGCCAGGATAAAAACAAACACCTGAGTAGGGCGAAGCGTTTTATCGCCAAAATAATGGGGTGAAACGTCTTAACATTTATTACTAGTAATCTAAAGGGTAAAGTCTTTCAATTTGTATTTGTAGCCACGTGTATACAGATGTTGAACATAAAATTGTCAGTCTTAAACGAGAGGAGGAGGTAAAAGGAATGATTTGGCGCGATAATTATAGAGACACTAAGTTGATAGTTTGTGATATGTGTATGTGATATGTGTAATAGTATATGTGTAACCTATAGTATATGTGTAACCTATAGTATATGTGTAACCTGTAGTATATGTGTAACCTATAGTATATGTGTAACCTGTAGTATATGTGTAACCTATAGTATATGTGTAACCTATAGTATATGTGTAACCTATAGTATATGTGTAACCTATAGTATATGTGTAACCTATAGTATATGTGTAACCTATAGTATATGTGTAACCTATAGTATATGTGTAACCTATAGTATATTGAAGTACTTGCGCTGGCTTCAAAATCAGCTACACCATAGCAGCTAGTATGAAGCCATAATACGTAATGTGTTATATAAGGGGAGGGGAAGGGACTGAGGTTCTCGAAAAGGGGCTCCAGTTTTGAAAATGTACTTTACTTGCAGTGTGCTGGCTTAATAATCCAGAAGGGTTGTTAGCCTCTGAAGTCATATTTTAACTAACTAACTAAGGGGAGGTGCTTAGTTTGCTCCCTAGACCTCCATCAAGCTTACAAAAATACCCCCAAGAACCCCCTTCGAGATAAATTTATACATATTTTTGGTAGAAATATATACTGACCAAAGGTCGGTTCCTCCTAGGTTATAGGCTTGCTATCGTTACCCTGGCACAGAAGGTCTTAAAATTGACAGAACTGGGGCGAATGATCTTAAAATCGCCAAACTAGTGGGGCGAACGTCTTACATTATCAAAACTAATGGGACTAAGCATGAGGGAGAAGAGGATCCAGACAAAACCCTTAAGTGAAAATTTCTCTTAATAGAAACAATTTACTATAATATTAACTGAGATATTGACCATACATTTGGAAGGTCTTGTATAAGCTTAGTTTATATATATATATATATATATATATATATATATATATATATATATATATATATATATATATATATATATATATTAAAATGTAAAACTTGCAAACTAAACAGACCAAAATTGGGACAAGGACAATATAAAGTCAAATTAAATTATCAAAATCGCTATGTGGAAACAACGCTTACTAAAATGAAAATTATTAAATAAAAGAACACAATCCACCACATAGGGTGTACATTACTACATGAGCAAGTTAATCTGTTTCCCAAGCAAACTAATCGCACATATAACAACGCACTAAAGAGAGAGAGAGAGAGATGCTCAATTCACATACACGACTAGGTTAAACCAGAAACACTACTGGTAATTAATGTATGATAATCATAGCACCTTAGTGTAACAAGTGCCGTGTGAGAGTCATGATGTGTAGTGCGTTGTTATATGTGCGATTAGTTTGCTTGGGAAACAGATTAACTTGCTCATGTAGTAATGTACACCCTATGTGGTGGATTGTGTTCTTTTATTTAATAATTTTCATTTTAGTAAGCGTTGTTTCCACATAGCGATTTTGATAATTTAATTTGACTTTATATTGTCCTTGTCCCAATTTTGGTCTGTTTAGTTTGCAAGTTTTACATTTTAATATATATATATATATATATATATATATATATATATATATATATATATATATATTCACATATTTATATGTGTGTGTGTGCTTAATCCACAACTACACGTGCGTGCGTACTGCTCATACACAGTGTAAATGTGTGTCAAGGTCCTTTTGTTTTACTTCATTCTTTCTTTCAAAAGGGGGCCCGCCTCATTTTTTTTCTCTCTCCCTCTCTCTCTGGGTTGTATCCATTTGGCCCCATTCAGCCTACTGCTTAAAGACGTTTATCCCTATTCCAGGTGTCGATTTATTCCTGGCGAGCCACCATATTATTTATAATGTTTTTGTCAGCAGACTAAATTTGTAAATTTTTCGATAGAAAAATGTTTCCGGCGAAGCCGGATTTCTCCATACAATGCTGGCTCGCTACCACTCGCCAGGAATAAATCGACACTTGGATGGGGATAAATGTCTTAAAACAGTAGGCTGAATGGGATAGAATGGATACAAGCCAGAGAAGGAGAGAAAAGGAGAACAAAAATAAAAGCATGTCACCTCCCTTAATATTAAGTGTCTAGGGCTAGGCCTTCTCTGCTTCTGTGGGCCA
This sequence comes from Paralithodes platypus, assembly GCA_032716605.1. Lineage (NCBI taxonomy): Eukaryota > Metazoa > Arthropoda > Malacostraca > Decapoda > Lithodidae > Paralithodes > Paralithodes platypus. The sequence goes on from CM064499.1 coordinate 32,800,978, forward strand.
TGTCGCTCAGGTGTGATACTCCTTATATATAGATAATACATAGATCTATCTATTGCTGGACGCCTTACTCCACTTTATGAGGGTGGCCATACACAAAACGCCCCCAAACAGACCTGTACCCTGTGAGAAGGACAAACTGTGCCAGATTATAGGATTACAGGATTGACCACTCAACTTGGGCTCTATCCGATTCCAAATATACTTGGGAGTGAGTGAGTTCGAATCCTAGTCAGGATACCTCTCTCCCAACCAATAATTATATATCCCCACATGCCAGTCATCAGTCTCAGGGTTGGCTGGTACAGTCGGCCTAATAAGTGATGTCTCAGCACCAAGTATTATATTGTTATATAATTGGGATCATCAATATCTAAACAGGATTTATTCATTTCGAGTTAGATATGCAAACATGTGCCTACACTTCCTCACCCTAGTCAACATCTGACAGACATTAATACAACACAGAGCAAGCCAAACGTAATGACAGCCGAGACATGCCTTATTAGCGCAACCGTACTTCCCCAGCTGACCTGGAAGAGATTATTGTTGTTATTGTTGTTATTGTTGATAAGTGTGTTAGCGACGCAGGTGGTGGTGTGGTAATGTTGTTGTTATTGTGATGTGTGTTAGCGACGCAGGTTGGTGTGGTAATGTTGTTGTTATTGTTGATAAGTGTGTTAGCGACGCAGGTGGTGGTGTGGTAATGTTGTTGTTATTGTTGATAAGTGTGTTAGCGACGCAGGTGGTGGTGTGGTAATGTTGTTGTTATTGTTGATAAGTGTGTTAGCGACGCAGGTGGTGGTGTGGTAATGTTGTTGTTATTGTTGGTGTGTTAGCGACGCAGGTGGTGGTGTGGTAATGTTGTTGTTATTGTTGATAAGTGTGTTAGCGACGCAGGTGGTGGTGTGGTAATGTTGTTGTTGTTGTTGTTATTGTTGATAAGTGTGTTAGCGACGCAGGTGGTGGTGTGGTAATGTTGTTGTTTCTTCCTACTTGTTATCAGTCAAGACATAGGGTGGAGGGTTCTTCACGTGGATGAGAGAGAGAGAGATTGATTGATTTCTACATATGTACACTGACTGCACAGACCTAACAATCCAATCAGGTGTAAAACTTAATAATTCTCGTAGATTGATCAAACTTCAAATTAAAATAAGTAAAAGGAAACAAGACGGCTTAGAAGAGAGAAAGAGAGAGGGAGAGAGGGAGAAAGAGAGAGAGAGAGAGAGAGAGAGAGAATATTGACCTCCGTAATCTAACAGGGAAACATTACACCCCGTTATTACACCCAAACAACTCAAGAGGCCAACAAGGCACGTCGCAATACTGGGGTCAGCTTCGGTCACCCCTGTGGAGCTCATGATGTGTTTGGAGACCTTGGACAATTATAGTTAACCCTTTCATTGCGGGTGAAGTAATTTTACGGCTTATTTTGGCTATCATTGGGCTACTGTATTCTGTTTAGGAAAGATTTATGATAGTCAATGATATAATGGAGATATAGTACACCTGGCACCTCCTCCTCCGAAGGTGCATGAAATTGTCTGTATGAGATATCCTAGGTTCGAACCCTGGGAGAATCACATGTTTTCATTAACCCCTACTGTACCAGAGGGTATTATCATAAATGTACCCTCCAGTACCAAGCAATATGGCCAAAATGGCTTCAGAGTCGAGAGAGAACACCCTTCCACCTCAAAAGATGGAGGAATACTGACCCTCCTTGCCTGTGGGAGCTTGGATTTAAACTGAGAAGTGTTGCCAAGGTCTCAGATCAGTGCATACAAGTCGTGGTACCAGGTACCGATCGATATGGGCAGTTAAAAGGACCGCATATTATAATGGGAGAACGTCGTCCGTCGCTGGTACTGACAAGTGACCTTTTTACTGTCGGCCAACGTACGTCGCTGGGACAGTATAGGTGTTAATTTCATTTGGGGGTTATTGGTGTTAAGAACGATGTTAAAGATAATAGTCAGATTATAAGAAATATAGCTTACATCCATACTGATGTGGTTAAGATTGTACATTTTATATTTACTGTGACCGCTTCTGTTATTTGTTTTAAGCCAACAATTTTGCATAGTTGTTAGTAATTAGTTGATTAATATATTCATAAAGATGAATATTTATATCAATAAACATTTTCCTGTTGGTAACTCTACAGAGTTCCCTACCCACCCCACCACACCATAGTATGCCTCCAGACCGGTTTACTCTACTACAGTACCACACCCAAGCAGGTATGGGGTGGGTTGGGAAGGTCATGGGCTTACAGTAATTATGAGAGCGTACCCAATGACCTTTCGCATACTGTCATACCTATAGGAACACCACATATACTACTACTACTACTACTACTACTACTACTACTACTACTACTACTACTACTACTACTACTACTACTACTACTTTTTTTTTTTTCATCGTGGATTACTACTACTACATTGGTTTTTATTTAATATTGTTCATACATTTTATACTACTACTACTACTACTACTACTACTACTACTGTTACTACCCTATTGTTACTACTATTAATATTGCTACTACTATTACTATTATTACTACTAACGCGGTCGTTTGGGAGAGGGGGTCGGGCGCCAGTTTGACTAGACAATAGTCCGTCAGGCGCCTGGCTCGGGGAGACGGTATAATTATATGAAGGGTCATACCTGGATGTGAGGTGGGCTGGCATTGTGGTGGTAATGCTTCGCTGTGTGTCTGCCTGCTGAGACTGGAACCTCTCTGGGAGGTCTGGGACCTGGGAATCTTTTGCTGGAGACTCCAAATGGTCCTGGGTCTCTGGGTCTTCGCCTGGGCTACTTAGATGTGTGTTATTTTTTTTTTTTTTTTGGTCCCTGTTCGGGCTCTGTCTCGAGTCGGCCACCCCCAGCTATGGGGTATGTGCCTGTGTATATTCATACATACATAAATACATTTGCCGATCTCACTTGACAGGTCAGGAGGGGGTCAAAGTGTGGAGTTGGAGGAGGCGGAGACAGTCATCATAGGTGGTGGCATAGCAGGTACCAGCTTGGCCTACCATCTGGCCAGACAGGTGGGTACGGTGGCGCTAATAAGTCATGTCTAAGCTGTCATTACGTTTGGCTCGCTCTGTGCTGTATTAATGTCTGTCAGATGTTGAATAGGGTGGGCAAGTGTAAGAACATGTTGGTATATCTCACTCAAATACAATAAATCATGTGTAAGTATTGCTGATACCAATTATTGATCAAAACATAATTGGTGCCGAGACATCACTTATTAGGCCGACTGGACACGAGTTATTTAATTGACAAACATTCAGCCTATAATACATACACTACATATTGTGGCTGCAATCTTAATGATGTCCAATGTATTAATGAATACTGTACACATAACACAAGGATTATTCAATTCACAATGACAAGTAGATTCATTGGGTGGAAGGGCAACACAACAAGAGAAAGGATTGTGAGGATTGTGTTTGCCTTCAGCTCCAATTAAGGATGTATAGCATATCGTAGAGACCCATACAGTATATGTCAGATTTCACATATTAAATTTCACATCTTTCTTTCATAAATCGATTAGGCAAATTAACAAGCATCTCTATTAAAGAAGTAACATGCTATACAGTATATACGCTAGATATTCTGACCATTAAAGCAATATAAACTATATAAAATATATGACGCCTCCATCTTCCTACCACCAAATCCGCACCTTCCTTCCCCTCCCCTTAGGGCCAGAAGGGCGTGGTGCTCCTGGAGAAGTCAGAGTTGACGGCGGGGTCCACCTGGCACGCCGCGGGCCTCACCACCACCTTCCAGGGCGTCGTCAACCTGAAGAAGATCCATTACTACAGGTATGGTGGCGCTAATAAGTCCTGTCTCAGCTGTCATTACCTTTGGCTCGCCCTGTGCTGTATTAATGTCTGTCAGATGTTGAATGGGGTGGGTAAGGGTAGGAACATGTTTGTATATCTCACTTAAATAGAATAAATCGTGTGTAAATGTTGCTGATACGAATTATTGATCAAAGCATAATTGGTGCCGAGACATCACTTATTAAGCCGATTGTACAGTTGCCCACATAATGCATCATAAGCCTCCAGGGGTTAATGTTCACGAATATACACACTTAACACACACAACAAAGCCACTGCAACAGCTTCCTCTCACTCTAGCACTCCTTCTCCCCTCTCAACACTCTTCTGAAAGTAGATACGAGGTGCCGTTGTAAAGGCTTGTCCCTCAGTACCTCCACATTCAGGTCAGGTCAGGTCAGGTGAAGGTATTGAGGGATAACCCTTTACAACGGCACCTCGTAGTTAATTTCTACTTTCCTACGTTTTAAAGAGTGTAGAGAGAGGAGAAGGGGTTTTGGGGAGAGAGGAAGCTGTTTGAGTGGCTTTGTTATGTGTGTTACTATAGTAATTTTTTTCCCCGCTGATGGTAAATTGAATCCCTTATTTCTGATTTATCGATTATAAATGGAAATATATGATGCTTCTAAGTCTGTGCGTCATATTATTGCCAAGTTTTCATAATTAGTAACATATGTCCCTACAAAATCTACGTTATAGCCGAGTAATCAGGATTGAGAGATAGCAATTTACCATCAGCTGGACCGACTATAGTCTGTATACGTCACCTGACACATTGTTTTGTTGCGCTTACAGTTTAAACATGTACGCACACATCGCCCAGGAGACCGACCAAGACATCAACCTCCACATGCCCGGTTCCATTCGTATCGCCACCACTCCGACTCGTGTGGATGAGTTGAGGTCAGTGGTGAGGGTTCTGGGTTAGCTATACGAGAAGGCATGCTAGAAGAAGACCGACTCGTGTTATAAGAAGGTCTTAGGTTAGCTATAAGATCAAGCAAAGTATAGTAACGCTAGGTCATAATATTTAAGGTCCTAGATTAGCTATAATATAAAGTAAGGTATATATAATAGCAATAACACAATTGATATTTAAGATACTGGGTTATCTGTAAGATCAAGTAAGGCATAGTAACGCAAGCACATGATATTTAAGGTTCTGGCCGTTACAGTTGTGGTAATTTTGATTGTAGCTGTTTGGGAGTGCGACAGCTTGGTTTGTGGCCGTTTTGACCTTCTTCCCCTTCCACAGGTACCAGATGGGCCGCCACGGTCACCACGAGGCCCCCCAGTGTCTGATCACCCCGGAACAGGTCAAGGAACTTGTACCTATTGCTAACGTCGACAATGTGAGTAGTTAGGATAAAGAAATATATTGTAACTAACTAACGAACGAACAAACGGAATAGTAACTAACTAACTAAATAACTAAGTGATAACTAACCAAATGAATATAACTAAATACAAATAAATAAATAGTAACTAAATAACTAACTAAGTAAAGAATCAGGTAAAGTAAACGTCAGTATCGAAACCTTTGATGCATGCCTTGGTCCTAATACTGCTAACCTTAGTTGGGTATCTTACATTAAAGTCAGTATCGAAACCTTTGATGCATGCCTTGGTGCTAATACTGCTAACCTTAGTTGGGTATCTTACATTAAAGTCAGTATCGAAACCTTTGATGCATGCCTTGGTGCTAATACTGCTAACCTTAGTTGGGTATCTTACATTAAAGTCAGTATCGAAACCTTTGATGCATGCCTTGGTGCTAATACTGCTAACCTTAGTTGGGTATCTTACATTAAAGTCAGTATCGAAACCTTTGATGCATGCCTTGGTGCTAATACTGCTGACCTTAGTTGGGTATCTTACATTAAAGTCAGTATCGAAACCTTTGATGCATGCCTTGGTGCTAATACTGCTAACCTTAGTTGGGTATCTTACATTAAAGTCAGTATCGAAACCTTTGATGCATGCCTTGGTGCTAATACTGCTAACCTTAGTTGGGTATCTTACATTAAAGTCAGTATCGAAACCTTTGATGCATGCCTTGGTGCTAATACTGCTAACCTTAGTTGGGTATCTTACATTAAAGTCAGTATCGAAACCTTTGATGCATGCCTTGGTGCTAATACTGCTAACCTTAGTTGGGTATCTTACATTAAATTTATTGCTAAACATGCCTCAAAGAAACTTGGGCTTCTTTCGTGATTTTTTCACTGTCGAGCAGCTAGCCATAATATATACATGTAATGTGCGTTCTTAGCTTGAGTATTGCTCGCCTTTGTGGGGTGGATGCGGAGAGGTGGCGCTGAGACGCACATTTTCAATAACCGAATCATTACTAATGAAATTGCCCCTATTACATATACAACGAAATGTTGCATCATATTGGTTTCACAGTCAAGTGTTCAGCGAAACTTAATACAACTGTGCTACCTCTTCGTATCTCTCTCAGTGGCACTATGAAGTCTGATAGCGCCCATGACTGCAATTTCTCCTCCCAATTGCAGAGTTTCAGATTTTCCAAATTAATTTATACCCTAAACCACAGTTTATATATACAGTATATATATATATATATATATATATATATATATATATATATATATATATATATACATATATATTTCATTTTTTCATTTGTTTTTATTGAGATTATATTTCGCTTAACTTTATAAAACGTTATGGTTTCATTCCGATGACACCTTTCAGCAAGTTCGTCGTAATTATTTTAAGATACCATATTCGCTCTAGCAATACTATCTCATTCAAGATGTTAAGATACCATATTCGCTCTAGCAATACTATCTCATTCAAGATGTTTACAAAACAGTTCCTGGGTAACACTCTAAGCACTATGACTCTTTTCTTGATTTATTTGGGCTAACAACAAATACATTTATTTACCTCAAGAACAATGAGGGTGTTGAATATAGAATGTCGTTATTGTCTATGTTAAGGGGAGATAGGTATTTTTTCTGGTTCCCTATTTTCCCCATGTTTAGCCCCATTAGTTTTCAGATTTTATGACGTTCGGGCCATTAGTTTGGCGATTATAAGACCTTTCGCCCCATTTATTTGTCAATTATTTAAACTGTTCGTGCCATTTAGGTGTTGATTAATTCCTGGCGAGCGATAGCTAGCTTGTAATTCAAGAGGAATCGGCCTTCGGCCGGGAAATGTTTCTATCGACAAATTTACAAATTTATCTTGAAGGGCGGTCTTGGGGGTGTTTTATTAAGCTTGATGGAGGTCTAGGGAAGAAACTAAAACAAAATAAAAAAATATATATACTGTATATGAGCAAATAGATACGCCCATCCCCCCTTAAGGGCCTGTACAGAGTCATAACAATGGTGCACCGATAGCGATCAAGTTATTCTATTCCTATGTGCAGTATGGGGACAGCACTACACACCAAACATCCATATAAGCAGGCAATAGCAAAACTAAAGTCGGCTTGGAAGAATTTGTGCTTGCTTTTGTAATTTTAGAGCAATGTATTTTACTCTGACTCCTAGGCTAATAAAACCGCCTTCCCAGACTTCCTTCAAACTAATATAAATGCTCGCCCAGGATCCCCTTTCAAGCTAAATTTGTAAAGTTTTCCACAGAAAAATGTCCTAGCTGAACATTGATTTTTTAAAGTTACAAAAGGGGGATCTAATGGATGTTTTTTTTTTTTTAGGTTTGATGGGGGACTAGGGAGAAAACTAAAACACAAATTCATAAATGAAAAACAAAAAACGACCAAAAAGTGAACCATCCCTCCTTAATATACCTATTTTATACCCTTGATTTATTGTAGCGTAGATCATTAACTGTACCAACGAAACATTGTCAATAAGTCAATAATGAATTGGGGTAGTGTGGGACAGGGATCTGCCTTGCTTAGGCCAATTGGCTTTCTGCAGACTCCCATTTTCTTATGTTCTTATGTTCTTAAGTAGTTGTTAATTCGTTCTAAGTTTGTATTGTGTGTGTGTGTGTGTGTGTGTGTGTGTGTGTGTGTGTGTGTGTGTGTGTGTGTGTGTGTGTGTGTGTGTGTGTGTGTGTGTTACTCACTCAGTCACTCAGTTACTTGTTCGTCAAGGGGAATCCACGCAATGCGAGCTAAGCTCATTATTATCGCGCCTCCTTAACTGGGAATGAATTGCGTGAAATGCATGTTAAGTGTTTTATGTATTGTTGGAATGGCTGTGGATGTGTGTGTAGTCTGTATTTTAGCCAATTGGCGACATCGGAAACGAAGGCTTAGGGTGGATCTGTATGGTACCATTCTCACTATAGACGGTACCGTCTCGCCCGAAGGCTTAGGTAGCCATCAGCTTAGGTGAACCATATGATACCCATCTCGCCTTGTACCATTTTTGCCAACCCCAGATGGGACATCACAACGTCGTCCACTTATTCCAGGTACCTATTTACAGCTAGGTGAACTGAGGCTAACACATGAAAGGAGACAAGCCCAATTTGTCTCCGCCCGGCCGGGGATTGAACCCCGGCCCCTCGTGTGTGAGACGAGAGCTCTACCACTAGGCTACGGGCTCTGTGTGTGTGTGTGTGTGTGTGTGTGTGTGTGTGTGTGTGTGTGTGTGTGTGTGTGTGTGTGTGTGTGTGTGTGTGTGTGTGTGTGTGTGTGTGTGTGTGTGTGTGTGTGTGTGTGTGTGTGTGTGTGTGTGTGTGTGTGTGTGTGTGTGTGTGTGTGTGTGTGTGTGTGTGTGTGTGTGTGTGTGTGTGTGTGTGTGTGTTTTGTTTTTGTTTTTGTTTTTAATTTATTTATTAAAGGTATATTATTTCCTTTGCATTGTGTGTAGATCTTGATGGGCATGTACACACCATATGACGGGCATGTGGACCCCTACTCCCTCACCCAAGCCATCGCTAAGGGGGCCAGAAGGTTAGAACAATAATATTTATATATATATATATATAGTGTGTGATTGTACGACCTCAAAATCACACATATTTAAGCCTTTCAAGGCTCGGTTATGCATATTTTTCTGCTTTCTGGCTACTATTACACAATTTTATTCAGATTAGGAAGGGTATGTGAAATTCAGATGGTTAAGTGATATAGTGTTTACCCATATAGAGTACTTCCCACAGATCCTTCCTAAACTGCATACAATCGTCTAATGATAGCCAGAATAAACTGTCAAAACGCGTCATAATCTTCAAAGGGTTAAGGAGAGGATGTACTGTATGCTTATTGGGTCATCGTAAGTTCTGTACTCGGAGATATGAAGCCTTCAAGCATATCTTATCAGTTTAACAGTGTGGGACAACAATGACGTGAGATGCTATACATAGTGTCACGCCCTGATTACACAGAACCTCTTAGAGATGAACTAGATAAAACACAATTAAAGTGACACAACGGAAACAAATAATTACAATAACAAATGAGAGAAATGATGATGGTAGATATATACAGTATAGTAATTCTGAAAATGTTACTGATACTGTGGAATGAATAGTATTGGTTATGATGTTGATGATGCAATCAGTACCAGAAGTGATATATTTATTTCCCAAAAATATATTGGATTTTTGTCCTAAACACTCTGCCAATACCCAGTAGATCTTAATTTACGTAAGATAAAACAGAACGAGGGCTTTCACAAACAAAGGACTGGAGTTTTCGCAGAGAGGCTCCAGTCCTGACGTTATTCTTGACTTGCAGTGTGCTGGCTTAATAACCCAATAGGTTTGATAGCCGCTGAAGTCCTATTTGAACTAATTCATTTCACAAACAGAGCCCTCGTCCTTCTTGTCCTCTTTAAACTACGGTACCCTACGAGCAAACCTGTCTCCGAAGTTTCAATTTACTTATATAACCATCTTTAAACTAGGTTAAGGAGATAAAGACAGCTAAGTGCACTATACCCTGTTCCAAATAGGTAGGCCAGGAATCGTGAATCCTAACCTCTAACTAAAAAAGGGCTAGAACAAAATAATGGGCTGTACATTTTCCCACCTATTCCCTGATTGACCCTTCCCAAATGGTGGAAATATTGGTTCGATTTTTCTAGTCGTTTTGAGATTATAGAGGTTAATGTTAAAGAGTTTTGGCCTACTTACTTGGAACAGGGTATAGTATCTACGAGAATCACAAGTATTGTGATGAAGCACAATGATGGATGAGCAGGTGATTATTGAGTAATAAAGTCTTATGGGATTTTGCGAGTTTCGGGGTAAATCCTTCCTAATGGGGATATGGCCTTCTTAACGGCAATATTATTTTTTTCACATACATTCACCATATGTAATACTACTGTAAAAGGCTATAATATATTAACCTATCATACCAAACCTGAGCGTATTTTGATTACAATAAAGAATTATTTAGGATGTTAGGTTAGTTACGTTCCATATTGCATTTTAATCCTTGCCGGAAAGTATCGGACACATCTCCACTGCCAAATTAACACGAATGATATAATATAGATAACGGTGTTGTTAATTAGTAGTGATATAATATAGATAACGGTGTTGTTAATTAGTAGTGATGTTAAAGAACATAGATATGGGCATTAACCCTCTCCGACATATGACGCGATTTTGAGCCTATTAGGGATACTTTAAAGCCTTTGTTGCCATCAGGGGTATTTAGAAACCTTTAGTTTAGTTACTTCAACCTTTGCAGTTGTCTTTGAGTTAGCTGTGGGCAGAAAACTAATTTTGGAGAGGTAATTATAAGAGTGAGAGAACTCTATTTCTTATTGCTAATCTGGCAACCTCTGCGTCATATGAGTCTGAAGGGGGATGGTGATTGTTACTAATGAAAGGTATCTCATCTGTTTCTCAGCTACGGTGCTCAGATATCTCAGAACAACGGAGTACGCGGTCTGAAGCTTCGAGAGGATGGGAGGTGGGAGGTGTCGACCGAGAAAGGAGATATACTAGCCAACAGAGTGGTCAATGCTGCAGGTATACGCCCTTCAAATTAACCCATTCGCGCACATAGACGTGATTTGCGTCCTTTCTGAAATACTTAAAAGCCTTTGTGACCATTAAGGGGGGTGACCTGCTTTTTTCTCTCTCCTTTTCTCTCTTTCTCTGTCTTGTATCCATTGGGCCCCATTCAGCTTACTGTTTTAAGACGTTTATCCCCATCCAGGTGTTGATTTATTCCTGGTGAGCGGTAGCGAGCCAGCATTGTATGAAGAAATCCGGCTTTGCCGGAGAAATATTTCTATCGAAAAATGTACACATTTAGCCTGCTGTCAAAAACATATTAAAGCATGCTGGCTCGCTACCGCTAGCAAGGAAATAATTGCCACCTGGATGGGGATAAACGTCTAAACGCAGTAGGCTGAATGGGGCCGAATGGATACAAGCCAGAGAGAGCGAGGGAGAGAGAGAAAACAACGAGGTGGGCCATCTTAAGGGTGTTTAGAAACCTTTAGTTATGTTAATCCAATCTCTGCAGTTGTCTTTGAGCGATTTGATTGGTCTGTTACCCTGCTTGAGGCGGAACCCATAAACCAGGTGTATTGTAATCACTTCTACACATGTGTCTGTCTGTCGTTCTTGTTGTCTGTCTGCTTGCATCATGTCTTCAAAAACCTATGCACGGAATTTGATGAGAGTTAAGCCGGTATCACACGAGCACTTTTTCCCTCAACATTTATCCTCAACACTGGTCTGGCTGCTTATGAGGTGAATATTTAAACTTTTTTGGTTACCTAAGATCATATATAATTAGTCTAGTTTCCGATACCAGTGCAAAATATCCCAGAATTTTTTTGATTATCGAATGTTGACTATAAAAACGCTCGTGTGATACCGGCTTTAGTCAGTTCTTGGTAACACAGGAGAATGAACTGCCCGGATTTCTAGTTGACTAACAATTAATTTCAGCAATTTAGTTATAGAAGTTCTTGTCTCTGAGAAAATGTAAGTTATTTGGGACTATTGACTATCAGTGACTTATTGATTTAGTTCTCTCGGGGCTCATGATTTCTCTCCTAGTACCTTTCCTTGATGGGAAAAGAGGGGAAGGGGAATGAGATTGTTGAGATGATAGTGTGTGTGTGTGTGTATTTTATTAGTGAGTGAAGGAAATTGAGAACGAGCCCAAACCCGTGTTAACCCGTTCAGTACCAGCGACGGCAGAGAGCCGTCAGTAAATAAATCACTCCCCAGCGACGGCAGAGAGCCGTCAGTAATATACAATCCTTGTAACTGCCAGTATCAGGCAGTGCCTGGTACTACGACCGTTTGAGCACTGGTCTAGATTTGGCAACACTTCCCAGCTTATATCCAATCCTCTACAGGCTGGGAGAGGCAATATTCCTCCATCTTTTGAGGTGGGAGGTTGTTATGTCTTGCCACATTGCTTGGGACTGGGGGGGACTTTTATGGTAGTACCCTATGGTACAGTAGGGGTTAAGACTGTGACCCCTTGGCATTGGAAAGAAGCTCATTCTTCTTATCTTTATGTTAAACTGAATACAGGGAGAACGGCAAGACTGATTTTTAGTCTTTAACGTTTCTGCCACGCTTATGACTACAGTAAGTTTGTTAATGCTGGCTACGGACTGACATGACACAATTTGCCATTTTCCTCTGAATGTTATTTCTATCATTGGTCCCAGAATACAGTCTGGTATCCACAAATGATTACAGATTTTGGTAATGCAATATACAGTAATGACATAAATCTCTCAAATATTGTTTTTGTAGTATTATTACAAAAAATAAAAATGTAAAAATAAGAATACAAAATATTGAAAGGTCCCTCAAATTTCAGGTTTCTGGGCGAAGGAGGTAGCCCAACTGGCCGGGTCAGACCTGCCCCTGATCCCCAACCACCACCAATACCTTGTGACCTCCACTGTGCCCGAGGTCAAGGCGCTCAAGAGAGAGATCCCTGTCCTCCGGCACCTGGAGGGCTCCTTCTACCTCAGGATGGAGCGGGATGGCCTGCTCATTGGACCTTACGAGTCGGTGGCGTCCATGAAGCAGTCCGAGGATTGGATGCGGGAGGGGGTGCCAAAAGGTGAGAATAACAAATAACTATCTTCATACTAAGATGCTCTTCTTACCTTTTCTAGTTTTCGAGGGTTTAGTAGATTAGTACTGTTGAGAGAGATCCCCGTCATGCGGTACCTGTTGACTCGACCAAGTATTAAGATGTTGTTGTTGTTCCCCAGGCTGTCTGGCCGAGCAGCCCCAAGGTCCCGAGCAAGGCCAAGGCCATGACCGAGCGGCCCCACAAAACCCTCCCTGCTAACCACTAATAAAGCCCAGGTAACCGAAGCCACTCCAGGGCGGGGAGCTGAGGAGGGTGCGGAAACACCCGGGAAACCAAAACCCCACTCAGTATTAAGGTGTTGGTAGTTATACCTGCAATGGTTATAAAAGTCCATGAAGCACTCCAAGGATTAGATGCAGAAGAAGGTGATGAAAGGTGAGAAAAACTATAGACCCTAAAGGACTATAATAACAACCTATGTTTTGATAAGCATCTCAGTCGTCCTAGTTACCTTATATTATTATTTCTTTATTATTTTTTTATTATTTTTTGTGCTTCTCAGGTTTTGGGAAGGAGCTGTTTGAGCCTGACTTGGAGCGCCTGGAGCCACACTTGGAGGTGGCCATGGAGCTTGTACCCAGCTTCGCCACGGCCAGCATCCAGAGTGTGGTCAACGGGCCCATCACCTATACTCCGGACGTGCTGCCGCTGTTGGGCCCCGACATCCTGCCTAATATGTGGATCGCTGCCGGCTTTGGGTATGTTTATTGTTGGCAAATGCACAAAGCTCCTGAAGTAGATAATATCCCAGGTGAAATGCTGAGATACAAAGGAGATGAAGCTGTAGATATAATGATTATATACTTGTAAACTAGTATGGGAAACTGAGAGTGTAATAGAGGACTGGAGGAAAACAGTGATTGTGCCCCTGTACAAAGCGAAGGGTAATAAAGAGGAATGTGAGAGTTACAGGGAAATTTCCTTAGCGTACCTGGCAAGGTGCATGCAAGAATAGTACCCGATAAACTACAGAAGATAACGGAGTATATAAAAGGTGAAGAGCATGGAGATTTTAGAAAGAACAGGGGCTGTGACGAGCTTCAGGTGTGTGGGTAGTGGTAGGTTTGGGATATGTGGACCTTTGTGGGGATTAAGTATGTGGGCCCCTGTAGCCTTCGAGTATTTAGGATCACTTCTGGCTATGGGTATGTTGAATGTGGCATTGAGTGTTGTCTTCGGTACTTGTGGCTCATATCTCCGGTCAACTTCTCTGCTACCACTACTAGATTTTAAGAACATCTTTGTATTTTGACATAAAACTTGAGACCGAATTGAAGCTTATATATGGTCCCAAGCCCCATTGTAGGTTTCTGGTCTAAGAAACTTAAATGATTCTGATTGCAGCTATGGTATTGTCCACGGAGGAGGCATCGGAAAGTATCTTGCCGACTGGATTATGACTGGCCATCCTCCCCTCGAGCTGAACGAGTGTGACCCTCTGAGGTTTTCCTGGGCCTCTGATGACTTTGTGGCAGCTAAAGCAAGAGAGGGCTATGGAATGAATAATGGCATCAGCTTTCCATTCGAGGAGAGATTCGCAGGTAAAGCCTTGAGGGCTAGCTTGATTTGTAGAAATGGTTTTCGGTCATTAATTTCAATACTAATTTTTCTGAATGCAATGTTTTCCTCAAACATAAGAGATTCGTCTGTAGCAGTATATTTTAGCTGTGGAGGAACAGTATAACTATCGAATTCGTACTCCCTCTCCTCCCCATTCTCTTCCTTTCGCACTGTGCTCACTCCCTATCTCACCCTATTTATGTATTTTAACTGGTCGTTCTACACCTCTCTCCATTACCATTCTTTCTCTCTCATCTCACCATCTTTATTTGACTTTCCCACTTATTCTATCCCATTTTCCACCTTCCTTCTTTTCCTTTCCCACATATTTATTTGTCGCCATTGCTCATTCTCTCCCCCTCCCTAGGTCGGCCCACTCAGCGTACCTCTGCCGCTCACGACCTGCTAGTAAGTCGCGGGGCCCGGATGCACTTCCATAGCGGATGGGAGCAGCCTGCATGGTTTGCCCAGGATGGCAGCAGTAGTCCGGAGTATGTCCCAAGCTTCAAAAGGTGAGGCCGAGTGATTAAATAGATGAAAAGATTAATAAATCAATAGATAGATAAGTAGGAAGGTAGGTACAAATACAAGCTGAAAGACAGATGAGAACAGCCGTCATCATCTGTTCAGGATTCCAGCAGGTCTGCCAAGTTTAAGTTAGTGGGATAGGAAAGTGTGTGGGAAATAAGGTTGTTAGTGGAAGTTAAAGTTGGGGAAATGAAAACAAATGCAATAGGAGTAACAAGTTTGCAGGCGATCTCTGGAGTACATCCCCAGCTTCAAGTAATGAGGTGAAGAAACTTAGTATATGGATATATAGATAAACAGTCCACTTTTCAAGGGCAGGGATTGTCCCGAGTATGTCTAAATTTTCAGGAGGTAAGGTGGACAGATAGGTAAATAGATAGTAGATTGGAAAGATAAATATTATAGATAGAATAGATCGCTAAAGCTACTTCCTGTGAATACAAAGAATGGATCAAGACAACAACGTCCACAACTGGCATTCATCACTCCATCAGTCCAGCTAAACTTTGAGCCTACATCCATCCTCTCAACCTATTGTACTTGCAGAACCAACTGGCATGATGCGGTGGGGAAGGAGGTCGACCTGGTGATGAAATCAGCCGGAGTGATCGACCTCTCACCCTTCGCCAAGCTGGTGGTAGAGGGACCCCAGGCTGCAGAGTTCCTGAACTACGTCACAGCTAATAGGTGGGAGTAACATACAATAGCGTAATTTGACAATATAATTATAACACTAAATTACTATTAAAATGTCTAAAAATTATGGAATATTGCAATCGTAATAGAACAAATTTCTTGATATTTTTACAAATTCAATGGAAACAAAGTAGCTGAGATTGTCTATCTTTTTTACAAAAAACATTCTATAAAGTCCCTCCCAAATAATTTATAGAAATATTCTATACCGGTGACATACATGGTCGTACAATATTTTACATTGATGGGTTTAAGACTTGCTAACAGAGCGCAAGTAGCAAGAAGTATTATTTGGTAAAGCTGCTAATTGGAGAAATGTCACAAATGGGACCAGTGCCTGTTTTGTTTCTTATTTTGGCTAATAATATTGATGAATGGCTTGTGTAGAATGTCTGAATATGCTGCTGATAGAAAAGTTGCAAAGTCATAATGTCTGCCTTCTCTCATCGTCCACTCCTCCATCCGCAGCATGCCAAGGGTGGGTCGCACAGTGATCACCCACATCCTGTCTCCTGACGCCAGGGTGTATGCTGAACTGACTGTCACAAGAACCAAGGAGGACTCTTTCTTGGTCATCACTGGTTCAGGGGTGGAACTTCACGATCTGAGGTATGTAGATTCAGATGTTATGATCTTCAGGACACTTTCTCTTTCCATTAATACACTATACTACAAACACATTACATTCTACACTATCTTCTCATATTTGGCTCTCTTTCACTCTTTCAACTTTGGGGGGGACACTTGCTACAGACAACTTTGCCTTTTGTCTCCTTCATAGTCTACATATTAGAAAGTATCTTCTACTGCATATATCTCTCTCTTCATATAATTATTCAATGAATCAACATATTTTTTAATGAGTGAGAAAAGACCATATGTATATTTATCACAATGTTTATACTTCTATATCCCAATTCAACCAACTTTTCAAACTGCACAACTCTTCTTTAAAGATGGCTGCTGGACTATGCCAGAAGAGGGTCCTGGAAAGTCAGTATTACCAACGCCACTGATGACATTGCCTGTGTTAGTGTAGCTGGGCCCAGGTCCAAGGAGGTGCTGGCTAAACTGTCTCCTGTATTTAAAGAGAAGTTCCCGTTCTTCTCGTCCAAGGAGGTGGGTTTGAGAGAGAGAAAGTGAGAGTGGGAGTGAGAGAGAGAGAGATAGATAGAGATGAATTTGTTAATAATGAAATAACTGGATTGAAATTGAAATAAAATCAATCACTTCTTTTATCATTATTCTACAACTGCTTCTACAGTATTAACCAAATTTCATCCCTTTTGGTTCACAGTATCTCCTTTAACATTTATTATTTATATATGTATTTTCAATATTTTTTTTACCGAAATGTTTACATTTTATATTGATAATCTTCACTGTACGATCACTTATAATTGCCAGGCGACTCTAGCGGGGATCAAGACCACAGCCCTCCGACTATCATACACTGGAGAGCTGGGCTGGGAGCTTTACCATCCTCGGGCGGAATCGGCTCGGCTCTATGAAGCTCTATACGACAGTGGCGCAGAATTTGGTAATATACAGTATATAGAATTTTGGTCCATTTAAATCCATTCCCCCTGTAGTCGTATTTGTACTGTCTTCTAGGTGCAGTCACTCATATAACTATATTTTTCCTTTACTTTGGTAATTTTGTATGCTACATTATTTTCTCTTTACTTTATTTAGGTTTGGGAGATTTCGGGACTCACGCACTGAATGTGATGCGGATAGAAAAAGGATTCAAGATGTGGGGAGCCGAGATGAACATGGACACCACCATAATCGACGCCGGACTCACCAACTTCGTCAACATGAAGAAGGTATTGTTTTGTTTATAGTAACACTGAAGTCACCCCTGTTTTGAAGTCGCCATACATACATACAATGATTTAGCGTCGTTTTCCATTGCATACATTATAACGGCTCAGACGTGGTTCGGTTACCTGTATGCAGTTGGAGTGTAATACAATTAAGTCCCGCCACAACAAAGCCCCATCCTGTCATCACTTCCATTTGTTATTAAAATAAATAATTAGTGTATGGTAATCGTTTTGTGTGTAATTTTGAACACAATTGTGATGCATATTGTAAGTATTCTGAATTTATGACATAATAAAGAAAATTCCTAAAATGTGCTTGATATATATTTATCTTTAACTGTGCACTGTATTTACTACAGTCTATGTGTGTTTTATATTACACAAACTAATCTTACAGTGCTGATTGGATCACGCAAATGATTAGGCCTTTAATTGAAGAAGATATCCAATACTCCTTATAATGCCTTGTTACAGGGAGACTTTGTGGGCAGATCGGCCTTGGTGGAACTTCTCAAACCGCGAGCTCGACGCCATCTTGTACAAGTAAAGATTGATTCCAAAGACGTGGACCCACATGTAAGTAGTAGCCCTGTACAACATAATAGCCATGTAATAGCCACATAATAGCCACATAATAGCCACATAATAGCCACATGTAAGTAGTAGCCCTGTACAACATAATAGCCATGTATACTATAATTGTATATTATAATTGGATATACTGTATGAGGCTAACCGGATTGAGCTAATTTTTAATTATGTTTATAATATTTCTTGCGACGTACTGTACATAAGAATGAATAACACATTTAATTAGAAAACATCTTAATTAGTTTACTTAATTTCCAAGTGAATGTATCACCTTGGAAACAAATTGTAGTTAGAAATCAGTGGAAACCACTATTGTGAAACAGTTTGAGAATATGTTGGCATAATGCTACTGGTGGACGAGACAGAGCGCTTGAGGGGGAAATAGTAGGCAAAACATATATCTCTAAGGGTCCTACATTTGTTTATGTTGTTTATATTCCAACTACTCCCTCTCGGGCATAGGCTGAGAGCCTGTACATTCTACAGCTCAACACGGTGAAGCCCGTGAGGTCTCGTTCCAGTCTAGGGAGTGAGACATGTGAAGCACTTAGAACTGCAAACAGCCTTCGCCATCTTGTCTTCGCAGACGCACAGCGCTTGATTGCCCACTTATGACACGAAGCAGCCCCATCTCTGAAGCTGCTTCACCTTTGTTCTTCACTGTCTCATCCCCAAGAATCTGACCCTCACTCTCAGAACGCCACCTATTGAGCAATTTACTCATTAGGCATTGCCCCCCTGTAGCATATTTTGAATAGGGGAATATTCATACAGTGCTATTTAATCACGGTACAATAAGGGTAATTTTTTGGCATTTCAGTGGGCTTTGTGGTAATGCACTGATACTAGGTATAGCACAAATTCCATCCCAATAATATCTTCCCATTGACATATCACGATTCGAACCTGGGACCATTGGATTACCAGTCCAGTGGCAAGACCACTTCACCACACCTCCCCTTACCTAATACTTAATGATAGCCAAAATACTATGAAAACAGCACCACATTTAGGAAGAGGGGAAGAAATATTGACCTTCCTATACTGTTACAGGGAGACGAGACAGTGTTGCTGGCAGGGAAGGTGGTGGGCAATACGACCAGTGGATGCTTCTCCTATCACCTGGGCCAGCCTCTAGCCTTTGCCTACCTCCCACCCATGCTCTCGGTACCAGGAACACACGTGGAGGTAGGGTTTTTCATGTTTGATTTAGTACCCCTTAGATGATGTGATGACGCATTTCTTTTCTGTTTTCTGGCTATTATTAGACGATTTTTTTCAGATTAGGTAGGGTATACGGAAGACAGAGGGTTAATTAAGATATTCTTTACCCTTATATTTCCCACAGATCCTTCCTAAATTGTATAAAATCATCTATTGATAGCCATAATAAATGTTCAAAATGCTCCATAGTCATCAGAGGGTAGATTGTTGCTATGACATATTTTCTTTCTTTCTATATTCCAACTACTTACCCTCTCGGGCATAGACTGAGAGCCTGTACATCCAACCGCTCAACACGGTGAAGCCTGTGAGATCTTGTTCCAGTCTAATAAGGCGTACGGTCCGGACGGTGTTCCTCCTGTTGTTCTCAAAAACTGTGCTTCCGTGCTGACTCCCTGCCTAGGCAAACTCTTTCGTCTCTGTCTATCCTCTAACGTCTTCCCTTCATGCTGGAAGTTTGCTCACATTCAACCTGTCCCAAAGAAGGGTGACCGCTCTCAACCCTCCAACTATCGTCCAATTGCTCTTATCTCTTGTCTTTCTAAAGTTTTTGAAACTATTCTTGCTTCCAAATTTCTTAAGCATTTCTCTTCTCATAATCTGCTCTCAGATCGCCAGTATGGCTTCCTTAAGGGTCGCTCTACTGGTGATCTTCTTTCATATCTTACTAACTCTTGGTCATCCTCCTTTCGGGACTTCGGTGAGACTTTTTCTATTGCACTAGACATATCGAAAGCCTTCGATAGAGTCTGGCATAAATCTTTAATTTCTAAACTACCCTCCTTCGGTTTCTATCCCTCCATCTGTGCCTTTGTCTCTAATTTCCTTTCCGGCCGTTCCATAGCCGCGGTTGTGGACGGCCATTGTTCACTTCCTCACTCTATAAACTCCGGTGTTCCTCAGGGCTCTGTCCTATCTCCTATTCTCTTTCTAATTTTTATAAATGATCTCCTTAACTGTACCTTAATTCCCATCCATTCATACGCAGACGACTCAACCTTGCACTACTCCATTAGTTTTTCAGAACGCCCCAGCCAGCAATCCCTCAACGACAAACGTAATGAAGCCATAGAACTCTTAAATTCTGATCTAAATACTATTTCCAATTGGGGCAGAGAAAACCTTGTTAACTTTAATGCTTCCAAAACCCAATTTCTCCATCTATCTACCCGTCAGGATCTCCCAGCGGACTATCCCTTATTCTTCAACAATACAAAAATCAACCCTTCATCTTCTCTCAATATTCTTGGTGTCTCTTTTTCTTCTGCTCTCATTTGGAAGGACCATATTACCAGTCTTGCTAAGGCAGCATCCCAGAAGCTGGGTGTGCTCAACCGCCTTAGGGGGTTCTTTTCCCCTGCACAGCTTCTTGCTCTGTACAGGGGCATAGTGCGCCCTTGTATTGAGTATTGTTCACATGTGTGGGGAGGTTCCTCTCACACTGCTCTCCTAGACAAAGTTGAAAGGAAGGCCTTTCGTATCATTAACTCCCGTCCACTCACCAACTCTGTGCAATCTCTCTCTCTCCGCCGCAATGTTGCATCTCTCTCGCTATTCTATCGCTACTATAATAATCAGTGTTCCTCAGAGCTATCCCAGTGCATACCACCTCCTTTACGTAGGGCACGTGGTACCCGTCTTGCAACTCAATCCCACCCCTACTCTGTGCAACTCTCCAACCCAAGAGTGAAACGTTACTCTCAAACTTTCTTCTACTCAACAGCTGAGCTCTGGAACTCTCTCCCAGAATCAGTCTTTCCCTCTTCCTATGACTTAAATTGCTTCAAACTCCGTGTGTCCAGGCATTTTGGCTCGAACGTCCCTTGATTTTGGCCCTGTCACTCTTTCAACTATGGGGGAGGCACTCGCTATAGGCAGTTATGCCTTTTGCCTCCCTCAATCACATAGAAAAAAAAAAAAAAAAAAAAAAAAAGTCTAGGGAGTGAGACATGTGAAGCACTTAGAGCTCCACTTGAAGCATCCCATCTCTGAAGCTACTTCGCCCTTGTGCTTCACTGTCTCATCCCCTAGACTCGGACCCTCACTCTCAGAACATCACCTATTGAGGAATTAACTCACTAGGCATTGCTCACCTATAGCATATTTGAATATGGGAATATTCATACAGTGCTATTTAATCAAAGAACAATGAAGGTATTTTTTTTGTTTTTTTTTTTGCGTTTCGGTGGGCTTTGGGGTAATGCACTGATACTAGGCACAACACAAATTCCATATCAATAATATCTTTCCATTGATATATCGGGATTCGAACCCGGGACCATTGGTGTGCCAGTCCAGTGGCAAGACCACTATTAGTTAATTCATTCTGTGTGCAATAGCTCTTTTTATATGTATATATATATATATGTGTATATATATATATATATATATATATATATATATATATATATATATATATATATATATATATACTGTATATATACTTTATATACAGTATATATATATATATTTGTTTTCTTCTCGTAAGTTCAAGGCATTCAGTGGACATTCTGACTCTCGTTTCCATATAGGTTGAGCTACTGGGACAGCTGTGCCCCGCTACAGTGCTACCAGGCCCTCCCCTCGCCACACACACCGCCCGGGCCAAGACCAACAAGTAAACCAGTACAGGGACAGTTGTAGATGTAATGTGGACAGACCGTAGAGTTCAAGGGGCAGTAGTGGCATTTTTCTGGACTCCCTTCTCCCTCATGTTTAGCCCATTAGTTTTGAGATTTTAAGATGTTCGCCCCATTAGTTTGTCGATTTGTAGACCTTTCACTCTATTTCTTTGTCAATATTATTACCTTTCGTGCCATTTAGGTGTCGATATTATCCTGGCGAGCTATAGCGAGCCTGTAATATTTGGAGGAAACAGCCTACGGCCGGGACATATTTCTACCGAAAAATGTACAAATTTATCCCAAATGGGGGTCTTGGGGGTGTTTTATATATTTTTAAAAGCTTGATGGAGGTCTAGCGAGGAAACTAAAAATATATGAATAAATAAATAGACCAAAAAAATCAACTCTACCCCTTACATCTTTCAGTATATGTATAGATTGAAGGAGTTCAGACACTTACTTCTTCAATAAGTGGATGGACAGAGATTAACCCCTTCAATATGTGGATAGATTATAGAGATAACCCCTTCAATATGTAGATAGATTGTAGAGTTTAACCCCTTCAATATGTGGATAGATGTAGAGATTAACCCCTTCAATATGTGGATAGATTATAGAGATTATCCCTGTCAATGTGTGGATAGATGTAGAGATTAATCCCTTCAATATGTAGATAGATTGTAGAGATTAACCCCTTCAATATGTGGATAGATGTAGAGATTAACCCCTTCAATATGTGGATAGATGTAGAGATTCACCCCTTCAATATGTAGATAGATGTAGAGATTGGCCACTTCAATATGTAGATAGATGTAGAGATTGGCCACTTCAAAAATGTGGATAGATTGTAGAGATTAACCCTTTCAATATGTGGATAGATTATAGAGATTATCCCTGTCAATGTGTGGATAGATGTAGAGATTAATCCCTTCAATATGTAGATAGATTGTAGAGATTAACCCCTTCAATATGTGGATAGATGTAGAAATTAACCCCTTCAATATGTGGATAGATGTAGAGATTCACCCCTTCAATATGTAGATAGATGTAGAGATTGGCCACTTCAATATGTAGATAGATGTAGAGATTGGCCACTTCAAAAATGTGGATAGATTGTAGAGATTAACCCTTTCAATATGTGGATAGATTATAGAGATTATCCCTGTCAATGTGTGGATAGATGTAGAGATTAATCCCTTCAATATGTAGATAGATTGTAGAGATTAACCCCTTCAATATGTGGATAGATGTAGAGATTAACCCCTTCAATATGTGGCTAGATGTAGAGATTCACCCCTTCAATATGTAGATAGATGTAGAGATTGGCCACTTCAATATGTAGATAGATGTAGAGATTGGCCACTTCAAAAATGTGGATAGATTGTAGAGATTAACCCTTTCAATATGTGGATAGATTGTAGAGATTATCCCCTTCAATATGTGGATAGATTGTAGAGATTAACCCCTTCAATATGTGGATAGATGTAGAGATTCACCCCTTCAATATGTAGATAGATGTAGAGATTAACCCCTTTCAATATGTGGATAGATTGTAGAGATTATCCCCTTCAATATGTGGATAGATTGTAGAGATTAACCCCTTCAATATGTGGATAGATGTAGAGATTAACCCCTTCAATATGTAGATAGATGTAGAGATTAACCCCTTCAATATGTGGATAGATGTAGAGATTAACCCCTTCAATATGTGGATAGATTTAGAGATTATCCCCTTCAATATGCGGATAGATTGTACAGATTATCCCCTTCAGCATGTGGATAGATTGTATAGATTATCAACTTCAATATGTGGATAGATTGTACAGATTATACCCTTCAGCATGTGGATGGATTTAGAGATAAGCCCTTTCAATATGTGGATAGATTGTAGAGGTAGAGATAGTTTATATATATCTTATGTATTAAATGAGTGGGGATATTGAACTGGAAAAACAAGAGACTAAATATTTGAAGTTTAAGGGAGAGAAGGAATAATGAATGAGTTGCATGATTAACCCAGGAAGTGCGATAGGTCTCACAAAAGGCACATTATTTAAACATGTGTAAAACAAACTCTTCAAATACAGTGCTGGTGCCAGGAAATGTCTCAACATTGGACGACACATAGACAATAGTATTATCTCCCTGTACCACATCCTCCACTATACCCCACATCCCCTCCGTTCCTCAACTTTATCTTTTATTTTGTCAATTTATTAGCAGTCCATGGGGTAAAGGAGATAAATAATTGATTCAGTAAATGATTGAATGTGAAAAATATAGAGTGAGAGACTATAATAGAAGAGAAATAGGATGAATAGAACAAATGAATGGGTGAAAAACTGAATGAAAGACGAGGTTGAACTAATGCGTAGAAATTGAAAGACTGGAGAATTTTGATAATGGAAGAGATTGAACGAATTGGATTAAATTATTTGAGATACGTTTAAGTTCGATAGATGATAAAATGTTTTAGCCTAAGTTTAGCCTTTCAGTGTTCAATGATGCGTTTCTTTATTACATTCAGGCTATTACTAGAATTTGTATGCAGTTTAGGAAAGATCACTAGGAAACAAAAGGGTAAAAACTATCTTCGATAACATTCTACCTCTCACAGGACCTTTCTAAGCTTAACAAAGCCGTCTAACCATAGCCAGACAGAAAGGTAAGACGCGTCAGTCATCGTATGAACCTTGAAAGGGTTATTGTTTGATAATTGCAAATTGTACCAATAATTCTAAGACAAACTATTGCAAGAATTGGCACCTAATAAAATAAGTACAAGTTTATACCGCTCTTATGTTATTAATCCATTGAAGATAATAACGCATTTGAACAGTTTATTCTGTCTATCATTAGAAGAGTTTAAACAGTTTCGGAAGGATCTGTGGGAAGTATATGGGTAAAGACTATCTCAATGTAACCCCTGATTTCCATATACATATCCTAATCTGAATACAATCGTCTAATAATAGCCAGAAAACAGAACGGAAATACGTAATCGGATTTTGAAAGGGTTAAGGGTAAGTTTAACTCCTTCAGTAATGGAGGACGCCTTTTGTCATAAAATGTTGGCTATCATTAGACGATCTTTATCAATTTAGAAAGGATATATGGGAACCAGAGGAGGGTTTTTGGCCCTTTGATTCCTAGAGATCCTTTCTAAGCTGCATAAAATCGTCAAATAATAGCCAGGATATAATGAAAAAACGCATCATCGTATCCTGAAAGAGTTAATGTGTTGAGTAATGTGAGTTTGGATTATGGATGTAAAGGAGATTAAAATAATTATGTAAGGAAATGCAAAATCTTTATTCCTGTTACAGCATAGAAAATTAGAAAGCTCTTCGGTACCTACTCTATGGACTAATCACTGAAATACTTTCTCCCTCCTGTTTAGTCCCATTAGTTTTTGAGATTAAAAGATGTTTGCCACATTGATTTGGCCATTTTATGAACTTTTGCACCATTTATTTGCCAATATTAAATACGTTCATGCCATTTATAGGTGTAATTTTGTTTTCCTGGCGAACGATAACGAGCCTGTAATTTGTGAGGAATCGGCCTTTGTCAGGATATTATTTTATCAAGAAATGTACAATGTGGAAAATGTTCACAAAGCTGCATTTTTGTCTCATGCATTGTATCTAAATATGAACATATCGTCCAATAATAGGCAAAATATTATGAAGACAGATGTTCTGAAATACCAAAGGGGTTAAATCTTATTGTAGGCTCACCAATAGAAAAACAAAAAGACGCCATTCAAAGTAGAAATAAGAACCCTGAGCAGAACACTATAATAGGAACGTGTGGGGGGAGTCCTCTTCCTACACTAACCAGTCCTGCCCTGAATGACACAATCTAGACCCACTTTACCCTATGTATGAGTCAGGGTCTCTGAGCACCCCTGAGGAGCTCGTGTGAATCCCCTCCTCCACTCTTCCCCTACAGTGTGATAGGGTTGTCTCTGGTGTTAGTGCTCCCCCTGTTATCTGATAGAGGACTCGTTTGCCTTGGTGGGCAGCCCATGTAGGGGAATAAACCTTAAGCAAATTACCGATGGGCGACACGTTAATCGGTACCACTTGCAGGTGGCGAACTCTATAACAGATAACTAGAGAACTCTGAAACTGAGGTCTTTAGTGGGGACAACATGGTCATAGGTGTCTAAAGTTGGCATCACACAAGAGTCTGTATCCGATACTAGGCTCGAAGTCCCTGCATCAGATTAAAAGTATACTAAGGAAAAAGCTATTATGTGACATTTTTCTACGGAAAAATGTAAAAATTAATCTTAAGCTTAATAGAGGTAAAGGGAGCAAGTTAAACCCCCTCCCCTTTAAGGCAATAATATCACATATTAATAGATCACATGAACCAGAATGGCTCATGCACTACCCTCAGGGTTGAGATTAATCTTGCCACTACTATATGCGAAAATCCTCTGGGAGTAGTGAGAATAAGCAAGAGATCTAATAGGTGCCTTCACACGAGCCCCATTTCCAGCATTGTTTGTTCGATATATATAATTATATACCCGGTATATATATATATATATATATATATATATATATATATATATATATATTATATATATATATATATAAATACAGTATATATATATATATATTTTTTATATATATATATATATATATATATACAGTATATATATGCATTTTTTTTTTTTTTTATTATTATTGGCTTGATAGCGACCAATTTCGGATATTACAAAAATCTTGTCAAGGCCCAACAATATAATATTTTAAGAACCTTTCTGTTTCTACTGCGGGCCACGGAATGGTCAGTAAAGCGTCTGTCTGCTGATCAAAGGGTTGGCAATTTGATCCCACCATTTGCTATCAGTGGACGTCAAGTGTTTGGACACTCAGGTCTAATGATGTATGGCAAATGGCCAGTCATGTCCCTGTAACAAGGGTAAGCCCTAGTCTTGTCAATCAAGGGAGTGTTCGGCATTTCAAGTCACTTTTCACTGCGGACACCTGAATTACTGCACCAAAATGGCGTCCGAAGAGGAAGCTGGCCGGTCCCTGTTACTACCGTATATCTAGTCGTCCTCCATGCGAATGGTGATGGTGAGCGGATTCTCATCCGGCACCACGTTCTTGGCCCAGGTCCGGCACACGATCGTCTGCGTCTCGTCTACAAAGAAAACAAAATCCAATATAATCCATTAATTTCCCAATTTTTGAATAATCATCAAAGTACTGGAATATGTGAAATCATTATCTTAATGCAACTTGTATACCATAAGATAAGATTTAGGCTTGGTGCTTGTCCTTACTAATATTATCAGCCAGTGTGGATAAGCGGTACCGCACTCGCCTCGTGCATAGGAGGCCCGGGTTCGTATCCCTGCCGGAGCACTGTAGGTTTATTGACCTCCGGGGAGAGCTTTCCATGCCGTAAGCTGCATTAGTGAACTTCTAGAGGTGTGGTACACCAGTGTCGCATATACACATGTACTGTATATGCTGGCATATACAGTAGGATCGAGCTTATTAAACACTGGTTACTGACTACAATCACATCCACAGCCATTCCAACAGTACAACAATATTCCACATGTACCCCCACACACTATACACGCCAATGGGCTGTTGGACTTAAGAAACTTTTCCCCAGCAAACAGGTACACGTTAGATAATCGAGTGAGTTGCCTCAGCATGTGGAAGCATATGAAGGCAATTCATTGCAGCCATCCACTCTCGGGGATTACGCCGTCTGGCAATAGATATATTATTATTATTTTGTTTTTAATACTATTATTATTATCATTATTATTATTATAATGCAATTCTTTATTCAGTAACTTAGGCCTACGTTTGTTTCACGTGTTATGATTGTATCTTCCTCTTGTTTCATGTGTTCAGACTGTATCTTACTCGTATTTCACATGTTTCAACTATCACTAACTTTCATTTCATATCTTCAGGCTCACTAACTTTCATTTTATTTATTATGACTGTCACTAACTTGTATTTAATGTGCTCTGACTGTCACTAACTTGTTCTTAACATGCTCTAACTGTCACTAACTTGTTCCAAGTGCTCTGACTCACTAATATGTATTACACGTGTTCCGACCGTCACTAACTTGTATTTCACGTGTTCTGACTGTCACTAGCTTGTATTTCAAGTGTTCCGACCGTCATTAACTTGTAATTAACGTGTTCCAACTGTCACTAACTTGTACTTGACGTGTTCCGACCATCACTAACTTGTACTTCACTTATTCTGACTGTCACTAACTTGTAATTCACGTGTTCCGACCGTCACTAACTTGTACTTGATGTGCTCCAACTGTCACTAACTTGTACTTGATGTGCTCCAACTGTCACTAACTTGTACTTGACATGTTCCAACTGTCACTAACTTGTACTTGACATGTTCCAACTCTCACTAACTTGTACTTGACGTGTTCTGACTGTCACTTACTGCCAATGTTAGATAGCTGTAGTCCCATGAGAGGGGAGATGTAGACCTGCATGTCCTCCATGTAGGGGAAGTAGTATTCCGGGAACCCGTGCCATGGAGTGTACATGAACGATATACCAGGTTTGGTAATATTTAACCCTTCCATCTCGACACTACACGATACCCACAGCATCTGCAAAAAAACATTAAATAACTAATTATATAAACGGATTGATATATAAACAAATCAATTTATATACGGATTGACTATTTGGTAGGAATTCAATAAGCATGTTCAATTATGTCGCCCTGTAATAATGTAGGAGTATGACATTTATTGATTTAATATTTTACCCGATCTTTTTTTCTTTTTTAGTATTTTATATTATCTCCATTTTGCAATGTAATTTTTGATGTTTTAATCCTTAAATGAGTAACTTGAGATTTCTTCTCTCTCTTCACTCTCGTAAGGGGTTTGGTGTTTCTTATTTGTTCATATAGTTGTTTCTTTATCAATATTTTCATTTCCTCCCTAGGCCTCCATCAAGCTTAGAATAAACACCCTCAAGATCCCCATTCGAGATTAAGTTGTAGCCTACATTTTTCGGTAGAAAAAATTCCTCCAAAATTACAGGCTCGTTATCACTCGCCAGAAAACAAATTCAACACCTATATGGTACAAAATGTCTTATAATGGACAAAAAAATGGGGCGAAAGGTCATAAAATTGACATTAGTTTTGATATTTTACAACGCTTGCCCCATTAGTTTGTTGATTTTAAGACCTTTTGTCCTATTTCTTTATACATTTTAAGACCTTTCGTGTGATTAAGGTGTAATTATTTTTCTAGCGAACGATTGCGAGCCAATTTAGGAGGGACCGGTCTTTGGCCGTGGTATTGCACAAATTGATCTCGAATAGGGGTCTCGAGGGTATTTTTTAAACTTAATGGAGGTCTAAGGAGGAAACTATAATAATAATAATAATAATAATAATAAATATAATAGTAAACATAATTTTTTGTGTATATACTCATGCACATACCCCATTGCTAGGGGTGGCCGACACGAGACAGAGCCCGAACAGAAACTACATTTAAAGTTCCTATTCTCAGGGTCCGGGACTACTTTCGTCGAGTAGGAAAATTATACAAAGGGAGGAGGATTCCTAGCCACCTGCCCCCAATAATTATAATAATAATATTAATAATAACAATAATACTAAAAATAATTTAATAAAAAATATTTAAAAAAAGGACAAACATTTTCCCCTTAATTCTCACGACCATACCCTATATATAGCGTCCAGTATTTGTCACTTACCGCAGGAACTCTGCCACCATTGTCCGCAGTTTTCATCTGTATGTGAGACTTTAGTTCCTCTGGCATGGCTTCTGGCAGCTCAACTAGGTCTTCGTACACTTCTGGGGTCCAGTCTGCTACCTGCGGACCAGGAGGGTCATTAGATTCATTAATTAACGCCCATATTATTATACATGTAGCAAGGCTGTTGACCTCTCCCATTAGTCTACCCGAGGATGTATATATAGTAATACTACACTTCATACTGTATAATTATGTATACTATATACTGTACAGTATGTATACTGTTTATAGATGGTCATTAGGCCGTATGTACTGTAGTTATATTAATATACTCCTAACTTTCTACATTTTCTATAACTATTTGGATGGTCTTCTTATACGTTTCGTGATCATTTGCACATGTCCATCCTTCCTCTTTTTCTTCACTCTTTTCTCACTTCATTCACTCCTTCCCAAGACAACCAATAAATCTCTATAATGTTTGCCGATTTTGTCCCAACATATATCTGCATTTCTAAGCCTATTCTATTTTCATCTGTCAAAATGCAGCATCATCGTCAAACCGTACCAGATTGGGGGATAGGATGAGGCACGGTCTCGCCCGAAGAAAGCCAAAGCGTTCGTTTATTTTGCAGGTGTCTGCTAGCCAAG
Organism: Paralithodes platypus; assembly: GCA_032716605.1. NCBI lineage: Eukaryota > Metazoa > Arthropoda > Malacostraca > Decapoda > Lithodidae > Paralithodes > Paralithodes platypus. The sequence continues at coordinate 32,831,370 of CM064499.1, forward strand.
TCGTTCTGAAGCGGCACGTATGGTTATGTGGTCGGGGGTGGTCTTCGGAGCAATCGACCATGCTCATACCGTGGGTGTCGATTTTTTCGTCATACTCTGCGGATGACAAAGAAATGGTTCAGGCAAAAGCTATATATAATTGTTCCGGCAAAAGCAATATAATATGATTCCAGCAAAAGCTATACACATTGGTTCCAGCAAAAGCTATATATTATTGTTCCGGCAAAAGCTAGATAAACATTTTCCAGCAAAAGCTATATATATAATTGTTCTGACAAAAGCTATATAATATGATTCCGTCAAAAGCTATATATAATTGTTCCATCAAAAGTTGTATAAAATGGTTCCAGCAAAGCTATATAATAGGTGCATTATGCGCTTTATCCTTAGCAGATATGATAACGCATTTCTTTGCTGTTTTCTGGCTATTAGTAGACGATTTTATTCATATTAGGAAGGATATAGGGCGGTCAGAGGGTTAATTGAGATGTCTTTATCCCTATAATTCCCACAGATCCTTCCTAAACTGTATATAATCGTCTACTGATATCCAGAATAAATTATTAAAAATCTACAAAGGGTTAATGTAGTCAATTTCATATTTTTAGCTTCAATGAATAAATATTTTTCTTTTCAGCAAACTAGCATAAATACACTTTCACAAACTGAATGTATATAATTGGTCATGCATAATTATATTGTTCTTACTAATAATAATAATAATAATAATAATAATCTTACTACTTCCACAATTAATGATACTAATAATGATGATAATTATTATGATAATGCTAATCATGGTTATTTGATTTAATCATTATTATTATTATTATTATTATTATTATTATTATTATTATTATTATTATTATTATTATTATTATAATAATAAGTGTTTTTTACCAACTACCAATAATGCACGAACTCACCTCTGATGAATAATTCCATGTCTTTTATAACCTGGCTGTCCTGGTCATTAGAGTTGAACACAATGTTGTCTGCTGGCTGTACAAGCAAATCTGAAAATATCCAGTATTCGATAAATGAATATATAATCGTAGTCATGTACTGTCTTGATGGTGTAATGGTTAGAGTGTTTAAGATCTGTATGTGGTGACCCAGGTTCGAATCCCGGCAGGATCACTTGCTTTCATTAATTTCATTGGGAGGTGTTCAGTGTTGGGAGTTAAATTCATTTATTAGATTTCAGTATATACTGTATATGGCCAGGCCATGACAGGTAAACCAACCATCCCCCTCATTAAGGGGAGGTGTTTAGTTTGGTCCCTAGATACCTTCAAGCTTAAGATTACACCCCCTTGAGCCCCTTTCAAGGTAAATTTGTACATTTTTCGGTAGACAAATTTCCCGACTGAAAGCCGGTTCCTCTTAAATTACAGGCTCGCTATCGCTCGCCAGGATAAAATCAACACCTAAATGGCACGATAGGTCTTAAAATTGACAGAACTGGGTTAAAAGTTCATAAAATCGTCAAAATAATGGGGCAAACGTTTTAAAATTAGAAACACAATGAGGCCAAACATGAGGGAGAAAGGAGTCCAGAAAAAAATCCCTCAAGTGGACATCTCTCCTTAACCTTTCAACCTTTTGTGTACCGGGGAGTTTTTTTTTTTCTTTTTCCAGTTACATTTAGACGATTTTATGAGGCTTAGGAAGGATATATGGTAGCTAAAAGGATTAACTGAGATAATCTGTTGCATTTTATGAGGCTTAGGAAGGATATATGGTAGCTAAAAGGATTAACTGAGATAATCTGTTGCATTTTGATGGGTAAACGTCCTTTCTAAGCTGAATAACATCGTACAATCATTGCCAGGTAATAATACAAAGGATGCCATCGGAAATGAAATTGTCTTGCGATTGTCTTTTTGCAAATATATCTATTTAGAATGGTGTTCAGATCAAATCAGCCACATGATAAAAACATTATGTATTTATTAATACATAGCTAATTTGATCTAAGCATCAATCTAAATGAATACATTTGTATACAGAAAATCGCAAGCCCCATTCCGTACCGAGGACATGATTATTATATATTTTATTCTGTCAATGATTAGATTATTTTATTCATCTTAGTAAGGACTTCTACCCCAAAACATAATTATGATCTCGGTTAATGTTTTTACCTACCATATATCCTTAGTATGCTTAGTATGCTTATTGCTTAGTATGCTTAGTATGCTTAGTATGCTTAGTATGCTTCATAACATCGTCTAAATGTAGGTGAAATAAAATAAAACAAGACGCCACCGATATGCAAAACGGTTGTAAGGTTATTAACCCTTTCACTACCGGTGCAGTCCTTTTAACTTGATTATGGCTACTATTAAAAGATTTCATTCAGTTTAAAAAGAGCCTCCAGCAATTAACAAGCTTCAAAATAACTTACTTAACCCTCTTTACTACCACAAATCCTTCTCAAACTATACACAATCGTTTAAATATAGCTAGAATATAATTCAAAAAATATAATTCAAAAGATGTTACCGATAGAAAGGTAGTAAGGGGATTTTTTTTTTCTGGACCCCCTTCTCCCACATATTTAGCCCCAGTAGTTTCGAGATTTAAAAATGTTTGGCCCATTAGTTTGGTGATTTTATGATCTTTAGCCCCATTTCTTAGTCATTATTAAGACCTTTCGTGCCATTTAGGTGTCGATTTTTTACTTGGAGCGATAGCATAATTATTTTAAGCTTGATTGATGTCTGGGGTAAAAAAAATCCCCCCCCTCCCCCCCCCCACACCCCACACCCTCCCCCCGTCATTTAAACTGTCCATCGTGTCTATCTATCTATCTATCTGTCTATATACAGTATATATATATATATATATATATATATATATATATATATATATATATATATATATATATATATATACAGTATATATATATATATATATATATATATATATATATATTCTTTTATTACATTAATTATATATTACCTGGTTGCGGAGAATATAGATGATATACTAGAGCTGCTGCCACCAACAGTACCAACAGTATTGCCACCACCGCTACCACCACTATCACTGTGGGAGGAAAAGAGGGGGTGGTTGGGAGGTCAACAACACACAATGTGGTATTATATATTATATTGACCATGTGTATCCGTGTGTGCACATGTGAACAATGTTCGCTGGTTTGTGTGTGAGCAGTGGGCGTATGTGTGCATATACTGTATGTTGTAAGCTTGTGATGTTTGTGTGTATACAGTATGTGTACCATGATGTTTGGGTGTGTGAGTGTGACTGTGTCTGTTGTAAGCATGTCTGTATAAATATTGATAATTATAATAAGTAACTTGGTTTATTGTTCAATTGTAACCCTGTATAATGAACATCTAGAGTTGTTCTTAACCAAAGTTCATCACAATGTTTACTTTATCATAACTATGAGGTCACATGATACCTTAGGTGACAGTGAGGTGAGGGATGTGTGCAGTGGTATGTGTGCTTGGAAGTGTGTGTCCATCTCTGCAATGGGGTGATGTGCACATTCTATATACCATCGTTACGATGAATGAGTGGTTGGTATATATATACCGTATATATATACAGTATATTCACATCTGTGCTACAGGGTTTTGTGACTCCCGTAGAGTTTACTGCCATAATGCAACCCTCTTGAGATCTCAGAACTACTCCTTACCCCGCACAGGGTGCAGGTATCTCGGCAAGTTCATATATATAGTATATTTGAATCAATGTTATTTTAGCCTTTGATTATTATAAACCACCGCATGCTGTTCGCTCAGGTGTTCTCTTCTTACGGAAAAATATATATTCTTTCAGTCTCTCATCGTAAGATATATTTCTGTGCGCTGAGATTATCTTAGTTTGTCTTAGATAAACAGAGAGAGAGAGAGAGAGAGAGAGAGAGAGAGAGAGAGAGAGAGGTGGAGGGAGGGGGTGAGTGAGCTCATTTTCAATTCCGATCCTCTTCCTAATACTCACCGCACCTTCTATTAGTCAGAGAGAGAGAGAGAGAGAGAGAGAGAGAGAGAGAGCGAGAGCGAGCGAGCGAGCGAGAGATGTGGACGGAGGGGGTGAATGAGCTCATTTTCAATTCCGATCCTCTTTCTAATACTCTCCGCACCTTCTATTAGTCAGAGAGAGAGCGAGAGAGAGAGAGCGAGATATCACTACCAGATCAGCTCATCTATCTCTTAAGGATATTTTGTTCAGTCATTGATATTATATATTATTATTACTATTATTACTATTACCGTACTATTACTATTTTTAGAATTAACGTTTTTATTACTATCATTATTATTATTATTGTCACTATTATTATTTGTATAGATATTATTATTATAATTATGTACAGTAGGCTACTGACCACATCTTTTATTAGTCTTCTTGGTACCTCCTTCTTCAGTGGCCACGGGTGTGAAGCTGCCGGTGTGGGTCATGGTTGGCACTCTGAAAACAATAACATTACAAGTTGCATCACAATCAATAACTACCTTATCTAGGATATTCTTCAACCTCGAACCACCAACATTCAGGACGAGTATTTATCTAAGGATAATGTCAGACAGGTTGGGAAAGAGGTATCCTGACCAGGATTCGAACCCACTCACTCCAGGTATTATTACAAGAGCTGAGCACCGTATTAACCATGAGCGCCATGGTAGAGTTACTAAAGCACGGACACTCGTACTTACCGTCGATGGTTCGAGCCCGGCTGAGAGTATATATATATGTATTTACATATAAATATTTAGCTTGAGTTGGGCCTGGGAATACTTATTCTAGGTGATAAAGTAAGTGTAAAATGCTTGACACCAGCAGCAAAGTCAACAGCACGCTATTATAGCAGCAACACACTTAACAGCACACTACAACAACTCTCTAAACGGCACACTGTTTTAACAGCAACACACTTAACAGCGCCCTAGTATATCAGCAAATCACAGCAAATCCCCCGCGCCAAAGGTGGCTTTCTAGGGCCTTTCCTAGCTGATGCAGAGAGGATTGGGTTCTAGTTATGTGGTGATGGGCTGGTCTATCAGAGTTGAGCATTCTATGCCATACCGGTACCCATAGCTTACTCTAACTGATCCTTTTACATATATATTTTCTAGATCTCAAGCGGCGGCGTCTCTTCTGTGGATTGACCTCTACCACTAACCTAGAAGTTGGCAGACTGGGAGCCAAAGCGTCATATTTTTCCTTTGCCCCTCATCTTTCCCTTCATAATTGTTTAGGGGCACAGAGCCTTGGGTGGGGTTTCAGTGTCCCTTGCGTTTCCGCACCCTCCTCAGCTCCTCGCCTGGGAACGGCTTCGGTCACCTGGGCATTCTTTTAGTGGTAAAGCAGGGAGAGTTTTGTGGGGATGCTTGGTTATGGCCTTGGCCTTGCACAGGACTCTGGGGCTGTTCGGTCAGACAGCCTGGAGAACAACAACAACAACAACAACAGCAAATCACTTAACAGCACACTGTTACAACAGTAACACACTTAACAACACCCTATTATAACAGCAACTCACTTAACAGCAACACACGCCGTTATAACAGCAACACATACCAGCAGCTATAACAGCAACCCGCGAAACAGCAGTTTTATCAACATACTTAATAGCAGCCCGTTATATAATAGCAGCACACTTAACAGCACACCATTATCAAAGCAACACACTCAACAGCACACTGTTATAACAGACCACACTTAACAGCACACCGTTATAATAGCACCGAACTTAACAGCACACCGTTATAACAGACCACTCTTAACAGCACACCGTTAAATCATCATTAAACACAATAAACAGCAACAACAAACTCTACAGCAGCCAGCAACACACTTTAACAGCAGCAGCACTGAAGAACCCGTGTGGTGTGCAGTTGTGGTATTTGACAACGCCGAAATGAACACCAAATGCAGGATTACCAACTCAAAGTCACAAATGCCGCTAGATTAGGTCGCTAGAATGTCACTAGACACCGGAAATTGAAGAAGACCCATATGAAACTGGCGAAAGTCTCTAGAACATTTATACAAACCTGACAAAAATCTCTTGAGCATCCCCTGAACACGGTTGAAATATTGTATGCCGCTAGATGTGAATTAGAACCGTTAGATAGAAGTAAGGGTCTCTAGATTTAGCGGTAGAGTCGCTAAATTGGAAACACTGATTGCATGCACCCAGTTGGTGAGTCATGCATTGGGATATTCACACCAACCGCATTACAGTTGCCGCCATATTGCATGCATGTAGCCCATGGGCCCGAATCCCGAAAATTCCCGAATCTCGTAGTCTAACCCATAACAAACCCACTCCAACAGCTTCTTTCTCCAACTTCTCCCCTCTCACCACTCTTCGGAAAGTAGATACGAGGTGCCGTACGTTGTAAAGGCTCCTCCCACAATACCTTCACCTGACCTGACCTGACCATATTTTGCTTGCTGCTTCTCTAAGGTGAAAACTGTAAATGGTGGGGTCTTACGGTGAGTCGGGTGTGTTGCTGGAGTGTTTATAGTTTCTCTGTATGGGTAACGTTGATTTAACCCCTTGCTCGAGGATCGTTACGGGTTTTGACTGCTTAATCTGGCTATTATTAGACGATTTTATACAGCTTAGGAATTATCTGTGGGCTTTATATGGCAATCGACTGTCTCGATGTCTGTGTATGGCCACCCTCGTAAGGGGAGTAAGGCGTCCGGCAATAGATAGATAGATAGATAGACTGTCTCAATTAACCCTCTGACTTCCATTTACCCTTCCTAATCTGAATAATAGCGTCCAATAATATCTAGAAGAAACTGCCAAAACGCGTCATAATCTTCCAGGAGTTGGTAACATATATGAAGGTTTTGTTCTGTGTGCTTTGTAGTTGGTCTTCATGGAGGTTACCTGCCTTTTTTTTTTCTCTTTTTCTGGCTTGTATCCATTCGGCCTCATTCAGCCTACTGTTTTCGCCTGTATGGCGAAAATAGTTTGGCTTTTGTTAGATGTCGTTTCATATTTTCTGGGATGATTACATTTGTAGATGTACAGATATAATCTAATTCATATATTTAACTCCCAACACCAAACACTTCCCAAACAAATTGATGAAAGCATGTGATCCTACCGGGATTCGAACCTGGGTTAACACATACAGATCTTAACACTCTAAGTATTACACCATCAAGACAGTTAAACGTTAAGTACATGACTACGATTCTATATCCATTTATCCAATACTGTACTCCTTGGATATATACAGTATATATTTGTCCAGGTGTATGAAGGAGACAAAAAAAAACTACCTGTAACAAGTGTCCCCTCCAAAGCTGAGAGATAGGGAGCCAAATTCGAGGTACGTTAGAGTCGAAATGTCTGGACACACGGAACTTGAAGCAGTTTATGTCATAGGATGAAGGAAAGACAGATTGAGGGACAAACGTAATGAAGCCATACAAAACTTATCTTCTGATCTAACTACTATTTCTAATTGGGGCAGAGAAAACCTTGTTGCCTTTAATGCTTCCAAAACACAATTTCTCCATCTTACTACCCGTCGGGAGCTCCCAGAGGACTATTCCTTACACTTCAACAATACAAAAATTAATCCTTCATCTTTTCTCAATATTCTCGGTGTTTCTTTTTCTTCTGCTCTCCCTTGGAAGGACCATATTACCAGTCTTGCAAAGGCAGCCTCCCAGAAGCTGGGTGTGCTTAACAGCCTCAAGGGGTTCTTTACACCTGCACCGCTCCTTGTTCTGTACAGGGGCACATTGCATCCTTGTATTGAGTATTGTTCACATGTATTGGGAGGATATACTCTCACACCGCCCTCCTAGACAAAGTAGAAAGGAAAGCCTTTCATATCATTAACTCCCGTCCACTCACCAACTCTCTGCATTCTCTCTCTCTTCGTCGTAATGTTGCATCTCTCTCGCTATTCTATCGCTACTACAATAATCAGTGTTCCTCAGAGCTCTCTCAGTGTATACCACCTCCTCTATGTAGGGTACATAGTACCCATCTTGCAACACAATCCCACCCCTACTCTGTGCAACTCTCCAACTCAAGAGTGAAAATATACTTCCAATCCATCTTCTATTCAACAGCTGAGCTCTGGAACTCTCTCCCTGAATCCATATTTCCCTCATCCTATGACTTTAATTGTTTCAAAATGCGTGTCCAGGCATTTTGGCTCTAATATTCCTTAATTTTGGCCATCACTCTTTCAACACTAGGGGAGGCACTTGTCACAGGCAGTTTTGCCTTTTGTCTCCCTCATCCACATAGGAAAACAAAAATAAAAAAGTTCCAGAGCTTACTTGTTGAATAGAAGAAAGACTGCTTTATGTGACCTATTATCATCCCTGGAGAGGTTACTGTGGGGCCTATTATGCTGGGGTCACACATTCCCGTATATTGCTCCCGACAGCTCCCGTCAGGCGTAATCGCCAATTTTTTGTTCTGTCGGGCGTAGTCCCGCCGTGTACGCCCGTATCACCACGATTATTGCATTTTCCCGACAGACGTACCGTGACGGGGCCATTGTTACGTCAGTCGTAATGTAGTCGTAATGAACTACGTACGTGTTTGCGACTTGCGTAAGCATGTCCCCGTTAGTCCGCATGGGCTGCCCGATTTGCGGAAACACAGGCCACGCCCATGCCCCTCCCCCACAAGACCTGCGTAGCTGAGGCCGTATGTCTTGGGAGTTTTTACGACTTGCCTCAACCGTTTCCGGACAATCGTTGGCACACCCTGTCTGTCCAAACACAGACAAAGACAGTCTTTGTCAACCACGTAGGTCTGGGTTGGAATCTGGGAACTACAAAAGGGCAGGAATGGCCACACCATTGCCATTCCCAGTCCTTCATCGGCACCATGAACAACATCGCGGAATTCATCCTGGAGGAGTTCAATTTTGTGAACTCCCTAATAAAACCAGAGAACAGGCATAACACGCAGCTAATGCAATGGATCCTTTCCTACATCGAAATTTTGGAACTACTTGCAATAGCAAACTTCATCTATCAAGAGGAACAAGAGAAGAAGGAAAGGAGCAAGAGGAGTGTGGGTGTGGCCATATCTGCAACGAAGGTTTGAACATGGCCATTATGAGAACCTGATGCAAGAGTTGGCCAGAGAATGTCCAGAACTATACAGGAACTTCACTCGGGTAGACAAAATTTTTTTTGATGAGATAGCGGAACTTGTCACCCCCCTCATTCAGAGGGATGGCAGGGCAGGTGAAGCGTGCAGAGGGTGGCAGGGTGGCAGGGTTGGCTGGAGGTGGTGGTGGTTGCTTAGAACATAAGAAAATGGGAGTCTGCAAAAAGCCGATCGGCCCATACAAGGCAGATCCCTGTCACACCCAACCGCAATTACAAGCCCAATTATAGGCTCAACTCACTAATACCTAGAGTACTGATCCCACCAGCAGTCGGAGATTAACACAAGATAACGGGGGTCTGCTGAGCGCCGATTGGCCCACACCTGGTAGATCCCCTCACACCCAATATTATTGTGGCCTTTATCTCTATCTTTCCTGGGATTGGAACCTGGGATACCACTTCCAGATCTTAACAACTAACCATTACCCCACCAAGACAGTTTACATTTGAATTAGAACAATGCCTTAGATTTTGTTTAGTGTGTTGTCGTTTCTAGTTTTATTTTGATGAATTAGTTTATTTCATCAGTAACATTTGAGTTAGTTCTCTAGTTTAAAATTCCCTTCACCGCTTCTTGCGGTGTGGTGAGAGGTGTGACGGCAATGCGTCCCGCCGGTCCTTATATACCCCCCCGTACAACGTTGCCGCGTCTTCCCGCCAACCCGCAGTGCGGTGTTGTTGCCAGATGCAACCGGACGAACGTAAACTTTCCCGTTTGACGGGAATTTTTTACGAATGACGGGAGCCGCTTACGTCTGACGGCAGAGCGTTTTACGTCTGACGGGGCTGCTCCCGTCAGACGGCCGTGATGGCCCGGACGGTCGTAAAATTTCCCGACTTTTGACATACGGGAGCGCGAGCCACGACCGTGATTTGAATTTCAAAGGATACGGCGCGGCCTAGCCCGCGCCCAGCACCTCCCCAACCCGCGTGGCTACTCCCGTCATGCGTACCAACCCCCCAGACTGTACACAATTTCACTTACGTTTTGCGTATTATGCCCTTACGTTTTACGTAATCGGTTGCCAACTACCAATAAACCTTCGTACGGGAGCAGTCGGGAGCATATACGGGAATGTGTGACCCCAGCATCAGTTTACAGTTCTTTGGTGTTTTATTAGTTTCCCTTCAGTCAGCATGTTCCCTGGTTTGGGTGAATTTATCTATGTTTCTCTCTCTCTCACACACACTCTCTATCTCTCTCTCTCTCACACACTCACACACTATATCTCTCTCTCTCAGCATGAGTGTCAGAGCACATAAGGTATTCAATATGGCGCCCTGTAACACAAATACAACAGTAACTCTCCTCATGAAAAGCCGTCTGTGACGTGATGCCAGCCGCTCCCATATCCCGGGGGTTGGCAGGGGTCACCACAAGCCAAACTTACGAAGCGTTACTGGGCGTTGTTTGCTTACGTTTCCGCTAAATTGGCATGTACTAGTTTTCAAATTATGCATAAGAAGCCCCTCAGATCGGATTAGGTACAGTGGCATCCACGTTCAACGTGTTATTGGTAATGTGGGGATATGTTGGAATTGTAAGCTGGCCTGGGGCTCTCTCTTTTTTTTTTTTTTTTTTTTATGTATCTTTTATATTTTGTTGTCAGGGTTTGTGCAACGCCGACTTGGTGACTAGTATTATCGTCATGAACCCTTTATAGCTCCCTGAATAATGTGTCCTTGGGCTTGAAGTTGGCAGTGCATGGTTGGTGGTGTGGTCTTGATGCTTGTTCAGGGCAGGTTTATATAGACCTCTGAGAGGGTTGAAGAGGTATAGAAGGTGATGGTGGTGTAGTGGTAGTGGTGGTGGTGGTTGTGGAGGTGGTGGTGGTGAAGGTGTTGGTGGTGGTTGTGGTAGTGGAGGTGAAGGTGTTGGTGGAGGTGGTGGTAGTGCCGGTGGTGGTGGTAAAGGTGGTGGTAATGGTGGTGGTAGTGAAGGTGTTGGTGGTGGTGGTAGTGGTAGTGGTGGTGGTGGAGGTGGTGGTAGTGCCGATGATGGTGGTAAAGGTAGTGATAGTGGTGGTGGTGGTGGTGGTGGAGGTGGTGTTGGTAGAGGTGGTGAGGGGGGGGGGGGGACTGTGTGTTTGTCGGATATAATAGGTGGTTCAAGGCCAGGAGAGAGAGAGAGAGAGAGATGGTATGTTTATTATGCTATAAAGGAAACATTACAAATACAAACATTAATGAGGTAATACATGAATACATAATCTATATTTGGTACATTTTTGATATAATAACTTTATGAAAAAGCGAATCAAATACAATTAGACACATAATGTCATATTCTCTGGTTATGATATGAATTATGAGTTGGTATAATCTCGTAACACATAATTTACCTTCTTAGACAAACATGATAACTACGTGCATTTCAATAAGCACTCTTAAAAATTTCCAATAACAGATGACAGGACGATAATTACACATTCAATCATAATAACAATCATACATCTCCGTATTTCAATGTCATTATGTAACTAAAGAGGCATGTATGTAGGTAGAATGTCTATGTTAGAAACTTGTGACCTTTAACCCGTCGAACGGTCTAGGAGGAGTATTCGGACAGACAGACAGACATTTCGGCCGGCATGGTACCACTATACGGGGGGGGGGGGGGGGGATACCTATTTATCTTAAAAAAAAACGTTGGAATCACAACGACGAGACAATTCCAAATATACCATAATCTTGAATAGTCGAAATCAGACCAAAATCATCGATTTTCCTGGGCTTAAATAAACCCAGGCATTTTTGAACAAATTTTTTCGACTATGGGAGAATGGCTGGTCGAAAATGAAATCTACGACCATGTATGTGGAAGAGTGCCCCAGGTTCTACAGCTATCGGGTGACGTTGCGTGAACGGGTCCGGAGGCTGGATCCCGGAGGGGGTGGATTGAGATTGCTCCTGGGTGGTACGGATGTTGATGAGGTCAGGAAGCTTGAGCTCTCAAAGTGTTTATAGCACGTATCTCCTGGCCACGGAGATAGTTAATATCCTGTAGAATAAGATCCCACTGACGACTCGTCTTACAGGGCCAAGCGAGTGTCTACCACCTGAGCGCCCTTCCAACCCCACAAGAACAAGAACAAGAACAAGAAGACTTTGGTGTGCTGGAGCACCCGGACACAGAGGGCCGGGTCCAGTCCACTGCCCCCCAACAGGACGGGGAGGGTAAAGTTGTAGACCCCAAGGGAGCGGAGGCTGCCGCGGAGGAGGGTCCTATGGGAATAGAAGCGAGGGCAGTGAAGCAGGCAGTGCTCTACCGTTTCATCCACCGTCCGGCACCACGGGCAGAAAGGGTCAGGCACCAGTCGCAGATGGAAGAGGTGAGAGGCCAGCCCAACATGGCCTATGCGGAGACGGACCAGGGCAGTGTCAAGGGGGCGGAGGGGGGAGCGGGACCACGGGTAAGGGGAAGAATCTAGCCTGTACTGACCAAGAGCGGTGCGGGAGAGCTCACCTCCGAGGGAGGCATCCCAGAGCGTCTGGCATTGGGCAAAAGCTAGTCTGGCAACTGAGGAGGGAAGGAGAGGGAGGGGTTCAAGGGCAGGGGAGGAGTGTGCAAGTGAAGCCGAAGCATCAACAATTACATTACCCCGGATACCAACATGGGAGGGAACCCACTGAAAATGGAGGGAAAAGCCGGACTGCCCAAGGGAGCAAAGGAGAGAATGGGCCTGAAAGACAAGGTAGCAATGAGATACGGGGTGCTGGGAGCTGAGGAGGGCAAGGGAGGATAGTGAATCTGAGAAAACTAGCCACTATTGACTGTGGGGGGAGGAAATCACGAATGAAAAGTAAAGCTTGAAGGATGGCATATAATTCTGAAGCAAGAACTGAATGGAAACCGGACAGCCGCCAAGCCCGACAAAGGGAAAGGTGCTCAACATAAATGGCGGCAGTAGAGGACTGGGGGGAGGAGGTGTGGGAGCCATCCGTGTAAATAGGGAAGTGAGTACTACAGCGGAGGGAGACAAGTTCTAGGAAAAGGGAGGGGGCACGGGAGCTATCCTGAGATTTGACGAAGGGAACATGAAGAGAAAGGTGGAACATAGAGGATAGGTCGGACCAGGGGGGGGAAAGGGGAGATGGAGGGGATATGGGAAGGGGGCGGAAGGGGCAAGGCGAGAGAGGATGAGGACAGGAGGGCATGGACGAGGAAAAGGGAACGGGAGCGGACAGGCCAGGAGGAAGCATGATGCAAGACGGGGGCATGAGAGATGAGGAGGCTATAAGGATGAGCAGGTGAGAATGACAGGGCATGATGGAGGGTGATGACGTTAAGGTGATGACGGTCCATAGCAAGGGGAAGAAGACCCGCCTCCGCATGGAGAGAGACCGCCGGCGACGAGCGAAAGGCCCCCAATGCGATGCGGAGCCCCGTGTGCTGCACCACATCCAGCCGTTTGAGTACCATGGGGGAGGCCGAGCCGTAGACGGAGCTACCGTAACGAATTTTACTGAGCAAGTACGCCGAATAAAACCGCAGGAGGACAATTCTTATATAGGTCGATTTTTCTATATTTTCGATGAGTTTTTTGGATTCGCCGGCCCTGATCCCTGATCCAGATTATGATGATGGTTGGGAGTATGACACTGTTGTGCGTCTGCCTGACGCTCACAGGTAGAACTAGCACTCCCACTGCTCACACACCTTGGCCCCAACGGTAACGACCCGGATCTCCCCTGGACAACAATAAGGAATACTCTTCGGATTATACATTTTGGTTTAATATTAAGGATCATTCCTCCACCACACTCCCTGGATTACTACCTACCTCTGGATCTACCTGCCGACATTCTGAGACATCTTTACCTGAAATTAAGGATCATTCCTCCACCACACTCCCTGGATTACTACCTACCTCTGGATCTACCTGCCGACATTCTGAGTCATCTTTACCTGCAATGTAAGTACGGTGCAATGTTCTACCTGCTATCTACCTCATCTTCTATTATTCTATCTACCTTCTAAACCTTCTTCAATCCTGGTGCAATGTTCTACCTGCTATCTACCTCATCTTCTATTATTCTATCTACCTTATCAACCTTCTAAACCTTCTTCAATCATGGTGCAATGTTCTACCTGCTATCGACCTCATCTTCTATTATTCTATCTACCTTATCAACCTTCTTCAATCCTGGTACAATGTTCTACCTGCTATCTACCCCATCTTCTATTATTCTATCTACCTTATCAACCTTCTAAACCTTCTTCAATCCTGGCTCCATTTTTCCCAGTTACTGTTAGGCCTACTACTCTACCTAACCTACCTCTACCTAATCTACCTCCAATCTACTCTATTTACATTCTCTAATGTTTTTGTTTATTATTATAATTATTATGTTGCTATTCACTGTGTACAACTTGATAATGGTACCGGTACTTACCTGTTTGCATGTACTTACCTGATGACTATGTACTTACCTGACTTACCTGGTGTTTGAAATGGGGAGCAATGTGGGTGGGAATGATGCACAATAACTTTTAGTGCTGCACTATAATGATTAAAAAGACGAAATCGCATTCAAAGTGATGGCAAAGTGAGTTTTTGTCAAAATCTCCCCTTATGAAACCTAGATAATTTTGGAAATAATATTCCTGCACAAAAACCCTGTTCAAATTTCAATTGCTGCACATACGATGAATTATCGATCTTTCATACAGCTTCAATCCAAATATGAACACTTACATTTACCGGGTTGAAAAGTTACACACGTCTAAACATCGGCAAACTTTGACCGCGATTATCTCGAAAGTAAAAAAATGGCGCTTTGTCGGGTTTGGATGCGACGGCCCTCGTATATTGTTTCTTTTTTTTTTTTTTGCTTAATACTGACCAATTTCGGATATTCCAAAAATCTTGTCAGGACCCAACAATATGTTTAGAACCTTTCTGTTTCTACTGCGGGCCATGGCATGGTCAATAAAGCATCTCACTGCTGATCAAAGTGTTGGCAGTTTGATCCCACCCTGTGCCATCATTGGACGTCAAGTGTTTGGACACTCAGGTCTAGTTATTTTTGGTAAATATCCAGTCAAGTCCCTGTAACAAGGGCAAGCCCTAGCCCTGTCAGTTAAGGAAGTGTATGGTATTAAACACTGCATTTGTACCATTTCAAGTCACTTTTCACATGACTCGAACAAAATATCCCCACGTCTGAAGGTGCCTATTGACGACCGATTGAATGAAGAGGGACCTGCTGGACTTCTGTATTATTCTAACGTTTCGGTCTGTGCTCTGAGGATGGGTGAAACGTTAGTGAATAAAGAAGTCATATTTTACTTGTTATCCTACTACCCAATTAAGGGGAGATTTTCACTTAAGGTTTTTGTTCTGGATCCCCTTATCCCTCATATTTTGAGATATTTGCCCCTTCAGTTTGGCGGTTTAAGACCTTTCGCCCCATTTCTGTCAATTTTAAGACTTTGTGCGATATACGGTAGATTTCATTAATTTTTTGGCGAGCGAAGGTGAGCCTGTAATTTAGGAGGAACCGGCTTTCGGAAAGGACATTCTTCTACCGAAAAATGTAGGCTGCACAT
This sequence comes from Paralithodes platypus, assembly GCA_032716605.1. Classification (NCBI taxonomy): domain Eukaryota; kingdom Metazoa; phylum Arthropoda; class Malacostraca; order Decapoda; family Lithodidae; genus Paralithodes; species Paralithodes platypus. The sequence continues at coordinate 32,847,073 of CM064499.1, forward strand.
TTATCTCGAAGGGGTGTCTTGGGGGTGTTTTCTTTAATTTTGATGGAGGTCAAGGGAACCGACTAAGAACCTCCCCTTAATCATGGATTGATCCCATAGCCTTGATGGACTACTCCATGCTAGAGTCCTTATAGTAACAAGAGATGAGCCAATGTAAGGGGGGGATTTCGTAGTCTGCTTTTCTTTTCTAATGTTCCTGGATTTTGCTGTCACCCCTCCTTATTATTTCTTGTTCATTCAATTATTGAGTTTCTTCCTTAATTAATTATTATGTTCTCTCCACTAACCAACTTTACTCCTAAACTCAATTAATGAAATTAACAAACACATGTGGCAGTCCGGGAATTCGAACCCAAGACGCTCACACCAAAAATCAACACACTTATGCATTGCACCACGAAGACAATAATGATGATTGGTCCAATTTATTACTCTGGTAGCTTAATGGCCGTTGCTTGCAAAGAAATACAGGTGAATGAATGCAAATTGTCTAAATGACACGGGATAAATAAAAACACAATATACCGTTTGGTATTACTTAACTATATTAAAACACTGTAAAGAAAAATACACTTTTCACTGTGATACACAAATCAATAGGATTAATACTTTAGTCAACCACGGAATATATCGGTATTATTGGCACAATGAACTACTTCTTATCACCACATCAAAGTTAACTAAAAACCTTCAAAGAGGTGACCCCAAGGCCACTACCCAAGTAAACACACACTTCAGTCACTAGGTTTATAAGGCGTACAACAACTCCCAATGGGGTGAAGGTTAGCTCAAGGCTCAATAACACCAACAGCATCCTGTCTCAGTACAGCCACTAGGTCATGCCCACTGGGGTGGACACAGGACTCTCTGCACCTAGTACTTCTCCCGGGACTTCGCTCCTGACCTGGGACCTTCAACAGAAGGTTTTATCTAAACACAACACAAAAGGAAATTTACACTGCGTTAGCCAAAATATCTCCCCTCACTGACCCCGAGGCTGGTGTCTGAGGGAAAGAAGGCACCTTGAGTAGGTACTAGGTAGGGCCCTGCTGTAGGACTCTGGGGTCAACATACTTTGTCATAACAATAACCTTACCTTGATTAAATGAGCTCCTCAATTTACTTACGAGTCTAATAAGACTTTCAAAGGATAATTGAATTACTTTTATATGATGTAAACGAATTTCAGGCACAAACATGTTAACTATTACTTACGATATCCAAGGTAGATTATAGTTTTTAATTAGGAGCTAGAACTCATAAATTTCGACCTGCAAAGCCCTCTTGAGGTGGGCACTTGTCACTAAGGCCTCAGAAACAAGGTATCACACTAGAGATTATGTAAAAGCAATTTTTAGGCTAAATCCCAGCAAATATAGTTGTTGTTGTTGTTGTTCCCTAAGCTGCCTGGCCGAACAGCCCCGAGCAAATATAGTAGATTCACAAAGTTAAAGTTATGCTCTATTATTAACATTATACACCTGGAAGTGATTACATGGCCAAAACATATCAATTTCATTCTAATTTCGAACCCTCGCTGGGGCATGACACAAAATATCAATTTATTAAGGTTCTACTTGTTTATCAGTGAGGCCTTCAATGTGCCCCAGATTACTTGTATCCTTCTCTAGTACTTAGTTGCTAGCGTTTGTGTGCGAGGTGTTTGTGTGTATGGTACCTAGCTACGTGATCACGAGTCGGAGCGGGTGGTGGCGGATGAGATATAATTCCAAATGAAGCCATTACTTTTAAGCTCCTCGGTGTTCTAGTTGGTTAGGTGCTGGAGTGCTGCACTACTGGCCTGGGTTCGAACTTTCGCTGGGGCATGACACAAAATATTAATACCAAACAACTAGATTTAATATATAAAGCTAGAATAATGACCCTCGTACTGTACCTATAAGACACCATTTGGCCTATTTAGTTGTTGTTGTTGTTTTTCCCCAAGCTGCTTGGCCGAACAGCCCCAAGGCCCCGAGCAAGGCCAAGGCCACAACCGAGCGCCCCCACAGAACCCTCCCCGCCGACCACAATAAAGCCTGGGTGACCGAAGCCACTCCACGGCGGGGAGCTGAGGAGGGTGCGGAAACGCCCGGGAAACCAAAGCCCCACCCAGGGCCCTGTGCCCCTCAGCAATTATGAAGAGAAAGTTGAGGGGCAAAGGAAAGATGTGACGCTTTGGCTTCCAATCTTGGTAGATTAGGAGGTCAATCTACGCAAGAGACGCCGTCACTTGAGATCTAGAAAATATATAAGTAAAAGGAACAGTCAGAGTAAGCTATGGGTATGGCATCGTTTTAATCATTACAATTTAATATATGTCAACTGATATCTTAATCACGATAATAACATAATACCGAACATTTCAACTAATCTCAAAACTGACTGGGTCATTATTGGACTGGAAGTGAGTAAACAGTAAATGTTTTGGTGTAAATATTGCCAAGATCAAGCCTAGTCAATTTAGACCCCTTACACCACCTCCGTCACTAACCTCTCTTTACACTAACACATCCATAGTTTGGTCTTTGGACCTTAATTCAGTTTAACCCTTTGAAGATTACAACGCATTTTGGCAGTTTATTCTGGCTATCATACGATCATTAGACGATTGTATACAGTTTAGAAAGGATCTGTGGGAATTATTTGGATAAAGACTATCTCAATTAACCCTATAACTTCCATATACCCTTCTAATCTGAATAAAATTGACTAATAATACCCATTACACAGAAAATAAATGCGGTCGGATCTTGAGAGGGTTAATCAAATACAAAATATCACCCCATTTTTTGATAATATTGGCGCTCTGGTGATTTACATTGCTATCCTCATATTCTTGTAGATGGGTTTGTTAACCCCTTATTAGCGGGGCCCGACTTAAGTCCATATCTAAAAACCTGGACTATGTGGCGGGGCCCGACTTTAGTCCGTGTGCAATTTTTGAGCAAGAATGGCAGAGAGAAGAGCGACGGGAGGAGCGTAGGTTGCCTCATGACCGCTCGGCCCGGACCCCGCACGCCTACTGACATCTACTCCACACAACTCCACCCTCCCTACCTCGCCACACAGGGAATTATATAAGGAAATTACCGTATTTTAGGGTTTTTGCACTCGTCTTGCACGATCGTTGCAAGAGAACGCGTGGTCGTAGAAGGATGGTTGTGGTGTCATTGGAAAGCTCAATTTACTCCCTTTCAGCGATATATAATTGTATTACTCTCTGGCTCTTGTTTATGCATGAAAAAGAGCTAACAAGGCCATTTAGGATAATAAAAAAACCCGCTTGGCGCGTAGTGGAAAAAAACTGACGGGCCTGCTCGTAAGGTGTTAAGGGGAGAAGGGCTTATACAGTATTTGCTTATGGTTTGATCGTTTTATTATTTTTTAGTTTCTTCCCTAGACCTCCATCATACTGTAACAAACACCCCCGGCTGAAGGCTGGTTACTCTTGAAGTTACAGGCTCGCTATCGATTGCCAGGAAAAAATTAGACACCAAAATTTCACAAAAAGTCTTAATACTAACAAAGAAATGGGGCGAAAGGTCTTAAAATCGCCAAACTAATGGACCAAACATCTTATAATGAGAAAACTAATGGGGCTAAACATGAAGAAGAAGAGGGGCCTGAAAAAACGGCCCATCTTCCCTTAATATGACTATACCTTTGTAAGGGTATAATACTGCGGACACCCGAATTACGGCACCAATATGGCGTCCAAAGAGGAAGATGGCCGGTCCCTGTTACTGCTGTATCTCTACTCGTCTTCCATGCTGATGGTGATGGTGAGCGGATTCTCATCTGGCACCACGTTCTTGGCCCAGGTCCTGCACACGATCGTCTGCGTCTCGTCTAAAAAGAAAACAAAATCCAATATAATCCATTCATTACACAATTTTTGAATAATCATAACAAACTGGAATATGTGAAATCATTATCATAATGCAAATGGTATACCTAAGATAAGATTTAGGCTTAGTGCTAGTCTTTACTAATACTATTATCAGCCAGTGTGGATAAGGGGAGGTGTGGCAGAGTGGTTTTGCCACGGAACTGTTAATCCAATCCGGGTTCGAATCCCAATATGTCATTGGGAAGATATTATCGGGATGGAATTTGTGCTGTACCTAGTTTCAGTGCATTACCACAGCACACCGAAATGCCAAAAAAATACCCTCATTGTTCCCTGATTAAATAGCATTGTATAAATATTCCCATATTCAAAATATGTTACAGGTGACCTAGTGAGTTAATTGCTCAATAGGTGGCATTCTGAGAGTGAGGCTCTGAGTGTGGGGGATGAGACGGTGAAGCGCGGAGGCGAAGCGGCTTCAGAGATGTCTCACTCCCTAGACTGGAACAAGACCTCACGGGCCTCACCGTGTCTCAGCCTATGCCCGAGAGGGAGTAGTTGGAATATAGAAGAAAAAAAACATAAAAGCGGTACCGCACTCGCCTCTTGTGTAGGAGGCCCGGGTTCGTACCCCTGCCGGAGCACAGTAGGTTTATTGACCTCCGGGGAGAGCTTTCCATGCCGTAAGCTGCATTAGTGGACTTTTAGAGGTGTGGTAGACCAGTGTCGCACTACACATGTACTGTATATGCTAGCACCTGATCAGCAGAATCGATCTGATTACACTGGTTACAGACTACCACCACATCCACAGCAATTCCAACAGTACAGTAGTATCCCATATTATACACACCAATGGGCTGTTGGACTTGAACGAACCTCCCCCATGAACAGGCACAAGCTAGATAAGCAAGTGAGTTGCCTCAGCATATGAAGGCGATTTATTCACGGCCACCCCCTCTCGGGGATTACGGCGTCTGGCAATAGATAGATTATTATTATTATTATCATTATTATTACTTATATTATCAACTCTGCATAAGCAGAGTGGTATCGCCCCCCGTATAGTGGTACATGCGAACCGAAATGTCTGTCTGTCCGTCTGTCTGTCCGTCCGAGAACTCCTCCTAGACCGTTTGACGGATTTTCACCAAACTTCACAAGAACCTTCGGTGCGTGAATGCGACGGTAATTAATTTTTTTTTTTTTAAATTGTGCAATAGTTATGATCTTGGGTCCTAAAACAAAATTGGCCCCCCCCCCACCCCCCCCAGCCCCCATTACGACTCTCACTAACTTGTATCTCACGTGTTCCGACCGTCACCAACTTGTGCTTGACGTGTTCCGATCGTCACTAACTTGTATTTCACGTGTTCCGACCGTCACTGACTTGTATTTCACGTGTACCCACCGTCACTGACTTGTATTTCACGTGTTCTGACCATCACTAACTTGTAATGACTTATTATGACTGTACCTAACTTGTATTTCACGTGTTTTGACTCTCGCTAATTTGTACTTGACGTGTTCTGACCGTTACTATCATGTACTTGACGTGTTCCGACCGTCACTAAATTGTATTTCAAGTGTTCTGACCATCACTAACTTGTACTTGAAGTGTTCCGACCGTCACTTACTGCCAATGTTAGATAGCTGTATTCCCACGAGAGGGGGGAGGTAGAACTGACTGTCCGCTTTGTAGGGGAAGTAGTAGGCCGGGAACCCTTGCCAGGGGGAGTACTGGAACTTGATTGGATTACTGGCTCTCGTATTATTGGACCTTTCTGTCTCGTCATTACACGATACCCACAGCCTCTGTAAAAAAAAAAATATATATATAACTAATTATAAACACAGATTGATATATATAACAAATCAATGAATACATTTATTTGGTATGGAACCAATAAGCATGTGTGATTTAGGAGTCAAAAAAATTCTAGCGAGCTATAGAGCCTGCAATTTAGGAGGGACCGGCCATTGCACAAATTTATCTCGAATGGGGGTCACGGGAGTATTTTTTTAAACTTAATGGAGGTCTAGGAAGGACACTATAATAATATTATCAACTCTGCATAAGCAGTTTGGTATCCCCCCCCCCTATAGTGGGTACCACCGGAAAAAAATATCTGTCGTTGTTGTCGTCGTCGTCGTCGTCCGTCTGTCCCGAAACTCCTAGACCGTTGGATGGATTTTCATCAAATTTTACACGAACATTTGTTGGGTGAATGCGAACGTCAGACAAAACAGATTTTTTGAATTTGTGCAATAGTTATGATTTTAGATCCAAAATATGGCTATACCCCCCCTCCCCCCCGCCCTGCAATGATGGCGTTCTATGTGTGTGTGTCCCGTAGGGGCTCACACACAGAACGCCTTCATTCTGGGGGTGAAAACATCTCGCCCCGCATTTGTTAGGTTAAGTTAGTTTAGTTGACATTACAAATAAAGTAGACGTGCCATTTTGCCCAAAATTAAAACGGCATACCCAACTCTGCGATGGGTTACCATCATCACTACTAATACCATCATCAATCACAATCACCATCATCACTACTACTGCCATCATCACTACAACTGCCACAATCATCACGACTACTGTTATCATCACCATTACTATGATCATCACTACTACAATTACAATCATCACTACTCCTGTCACCATTGTCACTACCATCTTAATCACTATCATCATTGATACTACAACTATCAACCATCATCACTACTATCTTACAATCATCATTACTACTGTTAACATCATCACTACTACTATAACCATCATCATTACTACTGTCACAAGTAGACCATATTTTGGACCTAAAATTATAAGTATTGCATAAATTCAAAACATCTTTTTTGACTGACCTTCGCATTCACGCAACAAATGTTCGTGTGAAATTTGGTGAAAATCCGTCCAATGGTCTAGGAGGAGTTTCGGGACAGACGGACGACGACAACAACAACGACGACGACAATTTTGTTCGGGGGGGGGGGGGGGGGGGGGTTACCAAACTCTGCGTAAGTTGATAATATATAACATATACAGTATATGTAATTCTCCCCTTAATTTTCACGACTTTACCCTATATATAGCGTCCACAATTTGTGACTTACCGCAGGAACTTGGCCTTGATTTTGGTTAAATGTGTCTTTTATGTGTTCCTTGAGGTCCTGTGGCATGGCATCTGGCAGCTCGTCTAGGTCTTCGTACACTTCTGGGGTCCAGTCTGCTACCTGGGGACAAAGAGGGTTATTAAATTAATTAATTAACGCCCATATTATCATACTTGTTGGAAGGCTGTTGACCTCTCCCAGTAGTCTACCTGAGGATATATACAGGTCTATCTATCTATCTATCTATCTATCTATCTATACGGTGCATATATATACTGTATATATTTTTTTTTTTTTTTTTTTTTTTTTTTCTATATTCCAACTACTCCCTCTCGGGCATAGGCTGAGAGCCTGTACATTCCACCGCTCAACACGGTGAAGCCCGTGAGGTCTTGTTCCAGCCTGGGGAGTGAGACATGTGAAGCATCCATCATGGCTCAAAGCAGCTCCATCTCTGAAGCGGCTGGTTGCTTCGCTCAAGTGCTTCACCGTCTCACCCTCCAGACTCAGACCCTCACTCTCAGAACGCCACCTATTGAGCAGTGAACTCACTAGGCATTGTCCCCCTGTAACATATTTTGAATATGGGAATATTCATACAGTGTTATTTAATCAGGGAACAATGAGGGTATTTTTTTGGCATTTCGGTGGGCTTTGTGGTAATGCACTGATACTAGGTACAGCACAAATTCAATCCCAATAATATCTTCCCATTGACATATCGGGATTTGAACCCGGGTCCATTGGATTACCAATCCAGTGGCATGACCACTCCACCACACCTCCCCTAATTATATATATATTATATATATTATACTGTTTATAAATAGTCATTAGGCCATACGTGACTATATTAATAGACTCCTGTTAACCTTCTATAACTATGTGGATGGTCTTCTTTTACGATTCTTGATGATTTAACTTTCTCTATTTGCAACTGTCAAAATGCAGCATCATCTTCAAACTGTACCAGATTGGGGGATAGGATGAGGCACGGCATCCCCGAAGGAAAGCCAAATTGTACGTGTTTATGGCAGTTGTCCTTCATCCATGTATCTTCGAAGCGACAAACCGCATTAGAGTTCGGTGGTCTGGGGTTGACTGAGCTGCAGTCGACCCAGTTGATGTTTTTGTTGCTGTAGCCATTTGATTCATAATCTGCGGATGACAAAGAAATGGTTCAGGCAAAAGTATTTTAGAGCTATATAAAGTAAAATGGTTCCCGCAAAAGCTCTATAAAATGATCAATGGTAAATCACTATCAATATATCGAGGCAAGCAAGGAATGGCTCCAGCAAAAGCTATATAAAGTGGTTCCGGCCAAAGCTTTATATAATCGTTCCCATAGAAGATATCTAAAATGGTTCCCACAAAATATGGTTCCGGTAAAAGCTATATAGAATGATTCCTGCAAAAGCTATATAAAATGGTTAATGGTTAATCACTATCAATATATCGGGATAACAAAGAATTGGTTCACACAAAAGCTGTTTAAGGATTATATATATATATATATATATATATATATATATATATATATATATATATATATGTTTTTTTGTCAAAGATATTGTAATCAATATTTTGATAATGATATACAATTAAAGGCGAGCTATTTTTGTACGCTTCCAAGATACAATAATGCAATTCTTTCTGTTTCCGGCTATTAGTAGACGATTATATTCATATTAGAAAGGGTATATGGAGGGCAGAGAGTTAATTGAGATAGTCTGTACCCTTTTGATTCCCACAGATCCTTACTAAATTGCATAAAGTCGTCTAATGATAGCCAGAATAAATGGTTAAAATCTACAAAGGGTTAATGATGTAGTTCATTTAATTTTTTAGCTTCTCATCAAATTAGCAGAACTACAATGTTACAAACTGAATGTATATAATTGCCTGACTCCTTCATGCAAATATAGTTATATTCAAATCAATCAACCTTTTCGTAAGCATTTAATTATTAATACTACTACCGGTACTACTGCTACTACTACTACTACTACTACTTTGATTTTTATTTAATATTGTACACACATTATATATTACAAACATCAGATATTCTACTATTACTACTACTACCACTATTAATAATATTAATAACAATACTAATAATGATAATTATAATGAAGGTGATTTTAATGATACAAATAACATAAATAATTATAATGATGATGAAGATTATAATAATGATAATAATGGTGGTTATTATTATTATTATTATTATTATTATTATTATTAGTATAAGTAATATTATATGTTTATTCATTTCTCTGTCTCGAGTCGGCCACCCCCAACACAAAAGAAAAAAGAAAGAAAGATGGGGAATGGGCCTGAATACATACATACATACATACATACATACATACAATACATACATACATACATTTATTTCACCAACTACCAATAATTTATGAACTCACCTTTGATGAATAATTTCATGTCTTTTATAATCTGGCTGTCCTGGTCATTAGAGTTGAACACAATGTTGTCTGCTGGCTGTACAAGCAAATCTGAAAATATATGGCCAGGCAATGACAGGGGCCCAGATAAACCAACCATCCACCTCATTAAGGGAGTCCACCTCGCTTTTTTTTTTCTCTCTTTGGCTTGTATCCATTCGGCCCCATTCAGCCTACTGTTTTAAGACGTTTACCCCCATCCAGGTGTCAATATTTTCCTGGCCAGCGGTAGCGAGCCAGCATATATATATTTGTTTTCACAGCAAACTAAATTTGTACCTTTTTCGATAGGAAATGTCTCAGGCGAAGCCGTGTTTCTCCATACAATGATGGCTCGCTATCGCTCGCCAGGAAGAAATCGACACCTTGATGGGGATAAATGTCTTAAAACAGTTGGCTGAATGGAGCCGAATGAATACAAGCCAGAGAAAGAGAGAAAAGGAGAGAAAGAAAACAAACAAAACAGGTGACCCCCTTAATTAACCCTTTGCGTACCGGTGACGTCTTTCTTATTTGATTTTAGGTACATTTAGACGACTTTATGAAGCATAGGAAAAGTATATGGTAGCTAAAAGTATTATCTGAGCTAATATGTAGCATTTTGATAGGTAAACGTCCTTCCTAAGCTGAATTAAATCGTCTAATCATTGCCAGAGAATAATGATAAGGATGTCATCGGAACTAAAAGGGTCTTACAATTGTCGTTTTGCATATACAGTATATCCGTTTAGAATGAGGTTCAGATCAAATATATATGTTCATACTGTATATCTATATATCTATAAAAACGTATTTAATTGTATATAGTTGATTTGGTCTTAATATCAATCTAAATTAACCCTCTCCGACATATGACGCGATTTTGAGCCGATTAGGGACACTTTAAAGCCTTTGTTACCATCAGGGATATTTAGAAACCTTTAGTTTAGTTACTTCAACCTCTGCAGTTGTCTTTGAGTTAGCTGTGGGCAGAAAACTAATTTTGGAGAGGTAATTATAAGAGTGAGAGAACTCTATTTCTTATTGCTAATCTGGCAACCTCTGCGTCAATTATCTATGAAGATAATTGCAATCTCCATTCACTGTCAGTGGCACCCTTTTCATAATACTCTGGTAATGATTGGATTATTTTATTCAGCTTACGAAGGACGTCTACCCATTAAAATACTACAGATGATCTCAGTTAATCCTTTTAGCTACCATATATCCTTACTAAGCTTAATCATATCGTCTAAATGTAGCTGAAATCAAATGCAAAAGACGTCACCTGTACGCAAAAGACGTCACCTGTACGCAAAAATGTTGAAAGATTATTAACCACATCTGTACCGGCGACGTGTTTTAATTTTATTCTGGCTACTATTCGACGATTTTATTGAGTTTATAAAGGTTCTCCAGCAATATACAGGCTTCGAACTATCTCACTTGATCCTTTTTACACCACATCTCCACAAAAACGTGCAAATATAGCTAGAATAAAACTAGAAAGACGTCGCAGGTACAGAAGGGGTTAAGGGGAGTTGGTTCACTTTTGGGGGGATTTTTGCATGTATTAATTATTTTTCTAGTTTCCTCCCTAGACCTCCATCAAATTAAAAAAAAAAAAATTAGATCCCCCTTCTAGACTAGTTCGTACATTTTTCGGTAGAAAAAATTTCCCGGCCGAAGGCTCACTATCGTTCGCCAGGGGAAAAATCGACACCTAAATAGCACGAAAAGTCTACTGTAAATATTGACGAAGAAATGGGGCAGAAGGTCTTAAAATCGACCAACTAATGGGGCAAACATTTTAACATCTGAAAACTATTGGGGCTAAGCATGAGGGAGAAAGTGGTCCAGAAAACCTGCCCATCCCCCCTTTAAACAGACATCCGTACATCCACACGTCTATCTGTGTGATGTCAAGCTAATCAGCAACCCCTTGTAAAGAGAGAAAGGTAATAAGGGGAGGTTTAATTTTCTGGACCCCCTTCTCCCTCCTATTTAGCCCCATTATTTTGGAGGTATTAAGATGTTCGCCCCATTAGTTTGTGGATTTTATGATCTTTTACCCTATTTCTTTGTCATTATTTAGACCTTTCGTGCTATCTAGGTGTCGATTTTTTCTTAGAGAGCGATAACATATTATTATGTTCCTTCCAACAACCAACTATACTCCTAAAATCGATTAATGAAATTTACAAACACATGTGGCAGTCCGTGGATTCGAATCCAGGATGCTCACACCGAAAATCAACACCTTATGCATCGCACCACGAAGACAGTTAAAGAATGGTGGACACTGCCTACAATTTATTATGCAACTTCGAATCCTGCATATCAATCTAAGCATGTACACACATCCCAACTGCAACTCACGTAGGCTATGCATATGTGAATGGAAAGAGCAATTAATGGTTTAAGTTTGATTGAGGTCTAGGGAGAAAACTAGTCCCCCCCCCCCCATCTCCCCCGGCCCCCATTAAAGAGTCCATCGTATCTATCTATCTATGTATCTTCACACATATACATATACTGTATATATACCATACTGTATTTATATAACAACATCTTCACACATATACATATACTGTATATATACAACACTGTATTTATATAACAACATCTTCACACATATACATATACTGTATATATACAATACTGTATTTATATAACAACATTTGCTACACTACTTAAGTCTTACTTGGTTGCGGAGAATATAGATGATAGACTAGAGCTGCTGCCACCAACAGTACCAACAGTATTGCCACCACCGCTACCACCATTATCACTGTGGGAGGAAAAGGAGGGCGTTGTCAACAACACACAATGTGGTATTATATATTATTGACCATGTGTATCCGTGTGCACATGTGAACAATGTTCGCTGGTTTGTGTGTGAGCAGTGGGCGTATGTGCATATACTGTATGTTGTAAGCTTGTGATGTTTGTGTGTATACAGTATGTGTACCATGATGTTAGGGTGTGTGCGTGTGACTGTGTCTGTTGTAAGCATGTCTGTATAAATATTAATAATTATAATAAGTAACTTGGTTTATTGTTCAATTGTAACCCTTGATAATGAACATCTAGAGTTGTTCTTAACCAAAGTTCATCACAATGTTTACTTTATCATAACTATGAGGTCACATGATACCTTAGGTGACAGTGAGGTGAGGGATGTGTGCAGTGGTATGTGTGCTTGGAAGTGTGTGTCCATCTCTGCAATGGGGTGATGTGCACATTATATAATTATACCATCGTTACGATGAATAAGTGGTTGGTTATAATTATGCGTGTAATTGTAATGTATGATATATACAGTATATATGTATATATAATTATATATACCAGTATATATATATATATATATATATATATATATATATATATATATATATATATATGCTGTCCTCTCAGGTTTTCTCTCATTATGGAAACAAATTCATTCACTCTTTCAATGAAAGATTTATTTCTGTTTGCTGGGATTAGCTTAGTTGATCTTAGATAAACGGATAGAGAGAAAGAGAGAGAGAGAGAGAGAGAGAGAGATGGAAGGATGGAGTGAAGAAGTATATGGATGAAGGCGGTGCTGGTTGGGAGGAGGGGCGTCGACTGACTGGGGACAGAGATGCATGGGGGCGGTTCGTTCGTGGCCACCCCTTCGGGGATCACGGCGTCAGGCAATAGATAGATAGATATTAATATCATTACTATTAGGGTAGTACTATTACTATTATTATTAATAATATTTTACTTATATTATTGTTATGATTATTGTTATTACTGACCACATTTATTAGTAGTCTTCTTGGTACCTCCTTCTTGAGTGGCCACGGGTGTGAAGCTGCCTGTTTGGGTCATGGTTGGCACTCTGAAAACAATAACATTATAAGTTGGTGAACAATCAAATATTTACATAAACTAGGATATTCTTCAACCGGAAAAAAATATGATTTATATATATATATATATATATATATATATATATATATATATATATATATATATATATACTGTATATATATATATATATATATATATATATATATATATATATATATATTCAAAAGGAAAAGGGTAGCCAAAACAAGGAAGATCCCCATCTTCATATTTATTGCAATATTTCGGACTCTGCGTCCATCATCAGGTCAGTACACGATCCTATAAAATGAAATTACCATACATAAATTTGTTATTCATGCGGTACTGGTGTTTGTTAACGAATTAATTTCATTTAGGTATTTTATACCCTAATTTACTTTGTATTTAAACTATTTTACGGGTCCTTCTATTTACAACATTTTATGTATGGTAATTTCATTTTATAGGATCGTGTACTGACCTGATGATGGACGCAGAGTCCGAAATATTGCAATAAATATGAAGATGGGGATCTTCCTTGTTTTGGCTACCCTTTTCCTTTTGAAAATACGTTATCCTGGAGGACAACTCACTGATATCATCATTAATATATATATATATATATATATATATATATACAGTATATATATACACACACACACACAATAATAATATATTGCTTTATAACTGCAACACAGTCAAGAGCTCCCCATTATAACAGTAACTCACTTAACAGCATACCATTATAACAGCCACACGCTAACAGCACACCATTATTGTATTATCACACTTAACAGCACACCATTATAACAGCCACACACTACCAGCACACCTTTATTGTATTAGCACACTTAGCAGCACACCGTTATAACAGTAACACATTCAACAACACACACTTATAACTGCAACACACTTAAACAGTGTAGGAATAGGTTTACGCCATACCCGCAAGAGGATTTATGGAGCTCCGATCTTACTCCCAACCATCTTAACAATTTTACCAACACACCTAAACTTCGTTAGATGCTGAAATAGCCTCTCGAAAATATGCTATGGCCTGGGATTGATCCCGGGACCCTTAGGCTATGAGGCAAACACTCTGCCAGTTACACCAAGAAAGATATCTCACTTGGCATGGTCGGCTCAAGTTATTTCCGCATCTGGTTCTGTTTTAGGCTAACCAATTTTTACTGACCGTTATAGCAACATACTTAATAGCACTCGGTTATTTCAGCACCACACTTAAAATTACCTTGTTTAAACAGCAGCACACTTGACAGCACACCGTTATAATAAGAACATAAGAAAATGGGAGTCTGCAGAAAGCTGATCAACCCACACGAGGCAGATCCCTGTCACACCCAACCCCAATTACAAGGCCTAATTATAGACCCAACTCACTAATACCTTAGGGACTGACCTCACCAAAACGGTCAGAGATGAACACAAGATTACGGGGTCTGCAGAGCGCCGAATGGCCCACACCCGGCAGATCCCCCCTCATACCCAACCCATCTCGTCCATATGCCTATCTAATTTTATTTTAAAGCTCCCTATCGTTCTCGATTCAACCATATCACTCGGTAGCCTATTCCACATGTCTACAACTTTGTTACCAAACCAATATTTGCCTATATCTTTTCTGAAACGAAATATATCTAATTTGAAACCATATTTGTTCGAGTTCTTTCGCTATCAGTGAGCTTCAGTACATTTTTCATGTCCCCTTTATTAATCCCACTAACCCACTTGAACACATCTATCAAACCCCCTCTAACTCTGTGTCTTTATTAATCCCACTAACCCACTTGAACACTTCTATCAAACCCCCTCTAACTCTGTGTCTTTATTAATCCCACTAACCCACTTGAACACTTCTATCAAACCCCCTCTAACTCTGTGTCTTTCTAACCCACTTGAACACTTCTATCAAACCCCCTCTAACTCTGTGTCTTTATTAATCCCACTAACCCACTTGAACACTTCTATCAAACCCCCTCTAACTCTGTGTCTTTCTAACCCACTTGAACACTTCTATCAAACCCCCTCTAACTCTGTGTCTTTATTATCCCACTAACCCACTTGAACACTTCTATCAAACCCCCTCTAACTCTGTGTCTTTCTAACCCACTTGAACACTTCTATCAAATCCCCTCTAACTCTGTGTCTTTATTAATCCCACTAACCCACTTGAACACTTCTATCAAACCCCCTCTAACTCTGTGTCTTTCTAACCCACTTGAACACTTCTATCAAACCCCCTCTAACTCTGTGTCTTTCTAACCCACTTGAACACTTCTATCAAACCCCCTCTAACTCTGTGTCTTTCTAACCCACTTGAACACTTCTATCAAACCCCCTCTAACTATGTGTCTTTATTAATCCCACTAACCCACTTGAACACTTCTATCAAACCCCCTCTAACTCTGTGACTTTATTAATCCCACTAACCCACTTGAACACTTCTATCAAACCCCCTCTAACTCTGTGTCTTTCTAACCCACTTGAACACTTCTATCAAATCCCCTCTAACTCTGTGTCTTCCTAACGAATGTATGCCTAATTTGTTCAACCTTTCTTCATATGATAGATTTATAATATTATAAATAATTTTTTTTCATTCTTCGCTGTACTCTCTCCAACGAATTTATGTCCATTCTGTAATAAGGACACCAAAATTGGACAGCATAGTCCATATGAGGTCTCACTAATGATACGTAAAGTTTTAAGAAAACATCGGCAGTTCTGTTACTCACACTCCTTGAGATGAACACGAAAATCCTGTTTGCCTTATTACGAACGCTTATGCACTGTTTTCTAGGCTTCAAATTGTTGCTAACAAACACACCTAACCCAAATCTTTCTCGCAGTCTGAGTTTTCTAATTCCGTATTAGCTAGTTTATATTTTGCATTAGTATTTGTCTTACCTATCTTTAATACCTTGCATTTGTCAATGTTAAAATTTATCTGCCAATTTACTGACCATTCGTGTAAGGTATCTAGATCCCTTTGGAGGCACTCTATGTCGCTATCTGAATCTATTATTCTCCCCATTTTGGTATCGTCTGCGAATTTACTTATCCTACAAGTTATACCTAAATCAAGGTCATTTATGTATATAACAAACAACAGAGGACCCAATACAGATCCCTTGGGGCACACCACTTTTGACTGCTCCCCATTCTGACTTAGTATCATTTATACTGACTCTCTGCTTCCTACCAATTAGCCATGACCTAATCCATCCCAACAACGGTCCACCTATTCCATGCGCCTCAACTTTTCTCATCAATCTCTCATGAGGGACTCTGTCAAAAGCTTTACTGAAATCTAAATATATTATATCATATGACTTGTCATTATCTACTGCTTCATATACCTCTGAGAAAAAACTAAGAAAAATTAGTAAGGCAAGAACGTCCCTGAGTGAATCCATGCTGAGAAGAATTGATTAAATTAAATGTTTCTAAGTGGTTTCTAATTTTCCTAGCAATAATTGACTCTATAGTAGCTTTCCTATGATTAGCAGCACACCATTATCAAAGCAACACATTTAACAGCACACCGTTATAACAGACCACACTTAACAGCACACCGTCACAGCGTCAATTAACACAATTAACAGCAACAAACTCTACAACAGCCAGCAACACACTTTAACAGCAGCAGCACTGAAGAACCAATGTGGTGTGCGGTTGTACCCTTTGACGACGCCGAATTCAGGTTTGCCAACTCAAAGTCACAAATGCCGCTAGATTAGGTCGCTAGAATGTCACTAGATACCAGAAACTGAAGAAGACCCATGTGAAACCTGGAGAAAGTCTCTAGAGCATTTATACAAACCTGACAGAAATGTATGTAGTACTACCTGAAAACGGTTGATTTTTTATGCCGCTATATGTGAATTTAAGTAGCTAGACATAATAAGGGTCTCTAGATTTAGCGTTAGAGTCGCTAAGTTGGCAATACTGACTGGTGAGTCATGTATTCGGAGATCACACCAACCGCCATATTGCATGCTCATACCTCCTAGGCCCGAATCTCGAAGGCTAACCCATAACAAACCCAGTCCAACAGCTTTCTCTCCCTCCAACGGGGCCCCGGTTTCTCTTTCTACACTCCTTGGAAAGTAGATACGAGGTGCCGAGTAAAGGCTCATTGCGCAATACCTTCACCTGACCTGACCTGACCAAATTTTGCTTGCTGTTTCTATGAGGTGAAAACTGTAAATGGTGGGGTCTTATGGTGAGTCGGGTGTGTTGCTGGAGTTTTTATAGTTTCTCTGTATGGGTAACGTTGATTTAACTCCTTGAGGATCATGACGGGTTTTGACTGCTTAATCTGGCTATCATTAGGCGATTTTATACAGCTTTGGAATTATTTGTGGGAATTAAAAGACTAATGATTCTCAATTAACTCTCTTACTTCCATATACCCTTCCTAATCTGAAGCGTCTAATAATAGCCAGAAAAAACTGCCAAAACGAGTCATAATCCTCCTGGAGTAAACAAAATATCTTTTGCTTTTATCAGATGTCCTTTCTCATTTTCCCTTCAATTTTCCCTTCAATCTCAATGTCCCTTGGTTTGAGTGAATTTATTTATATGTATCTCTCTCTCTCGGCTTGAGTGTCTTTTATGGATTTATTCCACTTAAGGATGTTAGACAGAGCACATGAGGTATACAACATGGCGCCCGGTAACACAAATACAACAGTAAAGCTCCCCATGAAAAGCTGTTTGTGACGTAATGCCAGCCGCTCCCATATTATGATATGGGCCATATCCCGGGGTTGGCAGGGGTCGCCATAATCCAAACTTACGAAGCGTTACCGGGCGTTGCTTGCTTCCGTTTCCGCTAAATTGGCGTATACTAGTTTTCAAAGTATGCATAACAAGCCCCTCAGATCGGATTAGGTACAGTAGCATCCACCCTCAACGTGTTATTGGTAATGTGGGGATATGTTGGAATTGTAAGCTGGCTTGGGGCTCTTTTTTATGTATATTTTATATATTTGTTGTCAGGGTTTGGGCAACGCCGACTTGGTGACTAGTATTATCGTCATGCCCCCTTATATCTCCCTCAGTAATGTGTCCTAGAAGTGGGCAGTGGTTGGTGGTGTGGGCTTGTATCTCCCTCTGTAATGTGTCCTAGAAGTGGGCAGAGGTTGGTGGTGTGGGCTTGTATCTCCCTCAGTAATGTGTCCTAGAAGTGGGCAGAGGTTGGTGGTGTGGGCTTGTTCTGGGCAGGTTTAGAGCGAGAGGGTTCAAGGGGTAAAAGGTGGTGTTGGTGGTGGTGGCGGTAGTGGTCGTGGTAGTGGTGGAGGTTGTGGTGGTGGTGTGTATGTGTGTGTGCGTGTCGGATGTAATAGGTGGTTCAAGGTCTGGAGAGAGAGAGAGAGAGAGAGAGCGCGAGAGCGAGCGAGAGACTGACTTAATAACCTTTGTTTACCGCCCACAGAGTGATGCGGAAAGACAATAATACCTTTCGATACACTAATTGTTTATGATGAAATAATTCTGTTATACTTGGGATTATACTTGATTTAGCTGGCCCTGGTCTATTTGGCACTGGTTGAGAGATAGTGGTTGAAATGGTCCACTGGTTGAGTTGTCTGGGAACCTAGAGATGTGCAACATGGGCTTATTTTGTTAATCATAACATCAATACAAACAATAGTCTCTTGAGAAAAAATGCAGAGAGAGAGAGAGAGAGAGAGATGGTGTGTTTATTATGCTACAAAGGAAACATTACAAATACAAACATTAATAAGAGGCATAACATGAATTCATAATCTTAATTTATACATTTTGACATAATAACTTTTAATGAGAAAGCGAATATCATACAATTGGACACATAATGTCATATTCTCTGGTTATGGTATGGATTATGAGTTGCTATAAGCCCGTAACACGTAATTCACCTTCTTAGACACACATGATAACTACGTGCATTTCACTAAGCACTCTTAATTTTGCAATGACAGATGACAGTTAAGGAAGGATCTGTGCGAATTAAAAGGGTAAAGACTAAGTCAGACTGTCTTCAATATACCCTTCCCAATCTGAATAAAATCGTGTTAATGTTAGCCAGAAAAACAGACAAGAAATTCGTGATCGTGTCTTTTTAGGGTAAACATCGATGTTTACGGCTCCAACTTCCTTATAGCCTGAAATGCAAGTGGTCAATTCAGACAACTTGTAAGCCTGACAGCCGTATTCTTAGAATAAAGTTTTTGGTTGTCATCCAGCTCATAATGAACGAAGATAATGGAACTGAGTGTTAATAAAGGGGAAGATAAATTGAAATCTCCGAAGTTTTAAACGCTAATAATTCATATTGTCTAAGTTCGTTCATTAAGGAGTAGGGTTTCACGGTGGGAAGGTTTAAGAATTCGGCTGTGAGACTGATATGAGCACAAAGGGACTGAAGTTCCCAAGGGAGTGAAGTTCTCGAAAAGGGGCTCTTGTCCTGACAATATTTTTGATTAATATCGTGCTGGCTTAATAATCCAATAGGGTTGATAGTCTCTGAAGTCCTATTTTAACTAACTAACTGGAGTTCTCGAAAAGGGGCTCCAGTCCTGACCTGACACTATTCTTGACTTGCAGTGTGCTGGCTTAATAATCCAGAAGGGGTGATAACCTCTGAAGTCCTATTTTAACTAATTAACTAACTGATATGAGAACTGTTACCCAGAGCTCTTGGTATGTTGTTGTTAAGGTTCAGGAGCTACTCAACCCATGAACTGCTAGAACATGTGCAAAATAAAACGCCAAACTGAAGGAGGAAGAGGGGGGGGGGGGTGAGGTATAAAGAGGGGAAGGAGTGGAGGGATATGGTATGGAAAGATGCCACTACTTTCTATGTGTCACCCAATTGTCAGACATTTCTCGGCACTGGTATGGTTTTTGCAGAGTTATTTTTACACATGTTTAAATACCGTGGCTTCCGAGAGGACCGTAGCAGTCCATTGGGTCAAGCACGTCGCCGCACATGTACCAGCCCCTCTTGGTATGTGTTATGAGGTATGTTATCCATGTACCAGCCCCTCTTGGTATGTGTTATGAGGTATGTTATCCATGTACCAGCCCCTCTTGGTATGTGTTATGAGGTATGTTATCCATGTACCAGCCCCTCTTGGTATGTGTTATGAGGTATGTTATCCATGTACCAGCCCCTCTTGGTATGTGTTATGAGGTATGTTATCCATGTACCAGCCCCTCTTGGTATGTGTTATGAGGTATGTTATCCATGTACCAGCCCCTCTTGGTATGTGTTTTGAGGTATGTTATCCATGTACCAGCCCCTCTTGGTATGTGTTATGAGGTATGTTATCCATGTACCAGCCCCTCTTGGTATGTGTTATGAGGTATGTTATCCATGTACCAGCCCCTCTTGGTATGTGTTATGAGGTATGTTATCCATGTACCAGCCCCTCTTGGTATGTGTTATGAGGTATGTTATCCATGTACCAGCCCCTCTTGGTATGTGTTATGAGGTATGTTATCCATGTACCAGCCCCTCTTGGTATGTGTTATGAGGTATGTTATCCATGTACCAGCCCTCTTGGTATGTGTTATGAGGTATGTTATCCATGTACCAGCCCCTCTTGGTATGTGTTATGAGGTATGTTATCCATGTACCAGCCCCTCTTGGTATGTGTTATGAGGTATGTTATCCATGTACCAGCCCCTCTTGGTATGTGTTATGAGGTATGTTATCCATGTACCAGCCCTCTTGGTATGTGTTATGAGGTATGTTATCCATGTACCAGCCCCTCTTGGTATGTGTTATGAGGTATGTTATCCATGTACCAGCCCTCTTGGTATGTGTTATGAGGTATGTTATCCATGTACCAGCCCTCTTGGTATGTGTTATGAGGTATGTTATCCATGTACCAGCCCCTCTTGGTATGTGTTATGAGGTATGTTATCCATGTACCAGCCCCTCTTGGTATGTGTTATGAGGTATGCTATCCAGACAACTTGTAGGCAGGGTGTCAAACCGGAGCAATTTTGTTGGAAGACTTGAATATTATGAGAAGAAATACAAGCATATTAACATGAAATAGCATTGTTTTGGTCATTTTATCACTTCAAACACATAATTTTAACTATAACCCATAATTTTAGCTATACATATACAATATATGCATACAAATACATATAAATAGAGTATACTCGGCTTTTGTTGACACCCCGCTTGTAGGTCTGGACAACGCTATCCAGAGAAACTGTAAGTCTGGATGTGATATAAGTCATGTTAACCCATACAGTACCAGTGTCGTTCTCCTCATTATATTCTGGCAACTATTAGACAAGGTTATTAAGCTTAATAAGTACGTTTAGCAATTAAAATGCTACTGACTGCCTTAATCAATCATTATAGCTTTCATAGATCCTTCCTAAGCTGCAGAAAATCCCATATATATACAGTATATATATATATATATATATAGCTGAAACCAATAAATAAACTTGTCACCAGTACTGCAAGGGTTGATCCGACAACTTGTAGGCCTGAGACTGATATGTTAAAGTCCAAGTCAAACATTTATTTGCCAAACACATAACATGAAATACATATACAGGCTACATATATACATATCTGGCAGGTTTGTTGAGGCTCATCTATGAAAATATATGCTATAATTTATTATAATATATCTGTTTCTGAATTGACCCAGTACTAAAACTATTACACATTGATGAAGATGGATAGTACAATATACTAAATAGGATTTATAAGTGTATATTTGATATTTTTTAATATTTGTGTGATATGACCCAGCCAGGGCTCGAACCCAGGCCGGTAATTCAGCACTCCAACACCTTAACCACTAGGCCACCGAGGAGCTAAAACAAATTAGGGGCGAAAGGTCTTAAAATCGACAAACTAATGGGGAAATCGTCTTAATAATGTGGATAAGTATGAGGAAGAAAGGGGACCAGAAAAACGGCCCCTTATTAATCCATTTTAATCTGGATCGTGGTCAGTGTGTCCTCCGGAGCGAGGTTCTTGGCCCACAACCGACACTCTATGATCACCATCGACGATCCTGGTTGGGGGGGACAGAGATCATCATTATTATAAGATAGTTAGGTGGATTAGTTAGCCTTATTTATATTCTAAAGATGTATCAGGTTATGTGGTATTCGTAGAGTAAATACTACACACACACACACTCACACACACCCGTAGGTGTGGATGCGGCACCTCTGGGCTCCACATCCTACCCCTTCTGGGGGTATGTAGGCGCCCTTGTAGTTGCATTTACAAGCTCGCTATCGTTCGCCAGGAAAAAATCGACACTTAAATGGCACGAAAGGTCTTATTATAGACAACAAATGGGGCGAAAGGTTAACAAATGGAACGAACGTCGTATAATCTCAAAACTAATATGCTAAACATGAGGGAGAAGGGGGACCATAAAAAGCAAGTACTACCCCCATAAACATTTATAAGGGTGTATAGATACTAAGACTCACGACTGAACATTCTAAGAGATACATCGTGGCCTAATATGAACCACTGAACCACAAAACGAACCTCTGAGCAGTTAATATTAGTTAAGGAATTAATGAGAAAATTCGGTTCAGTTCGGGATAGCTTTGACAATTGAAGGTCACGATTGATGTCTTAGCGTGTACACTCCGGTATATTGATTATGGCCTTTAGTTTGTGAAGATATCCCGAGTATAAACTAATATAAACATTTCAAGGAAGCAGAACGAGCCATAGTATATTGTATCCCTGAGTGTACACCTCCAATGAAATAGTTAAAATGAGACTTCAAAGGCTATCAACCCTTCTGGACTTTTAAGCCAGCACCTTCCCATGGTGAATCCTGGCTCGTTGGTAAACGAAATTTTATAAACATATATTTTCGAGTCATTGGATGATTTCAAGTATTATTTCGTATATCAGCGTAAATTTTCTAATCAGTGTTCGGCATGGTTTAGAGTTTTAGACAGCGCCAGCCCTCAGTGTCTGTTGTGCCTGTGTAGAGGAACCTTTACGTGTGTTGTGCTTAGACAGTTTTTATCCAATTGAAACCAAATCGAGAGGTGCGACCGTACTAAACTCCAATAATACCAAACTGTCCTGTATTCCTTTTAATATCCAATACAGTGGGGGTTCTGACGGGAGGAGGGTTAGGACAATAACCTTGAGTATAGTGCTGGGTTATTATTGTGTTTGAGTGGATCTTGGTCTGGTTGAGAAAACCCTGCAATAACAAAGTCTCCCCTAAATTGTTAGGATAGTGGGGCCATATATCCAAAACTAATTATTTCCTCTATAAATTAATGTCAAAATTGGAGGATACCGGTATATATAGTATAGTGTGTGTGTGTATACCGGTATATATAGTATAGTGTGTGTGTGTATACCGGTATATATAGTATAGTGTGTGTGTGTGTGTATAAACAATGAAACAAGTAGTTTTGATCTTAAAATACCTATGGACCATGTACTGCAATTAAAAACTAAAACTGTATAGGGAAGGAAAGGTGGTTAAATTCAAGCAACCTTTCACAGCGATATTCACACCCTCGCGGTCATGGCACTTTTGCATCGAATTTGACAGTTTTTGTCTGAAATCATCCCATAGCCAGCGGTTATTTGCCCTCTGCTGGCAATATACATGAAAATACATATACAATAAGTCTTGGAGGGGTGAGGAGCGGTTGAATTAGAAACTATAAGACGGTCGTGACCCAGAGTGTGAGAATCTCCGCGAAATGTTGCTTGAATAATACCCATTGGGTGACCTAACAAACATTGTGTGTCATAAACATCGTGTGTCATAAATTTCGGTGTCCTTAACATCGGAAGTCATAAACATCGGGTGTCATAAACATCAGGTGTCAAAAACATAGTGTCATAAATATCTGGTGTCATAAACAACGGGTTTCATAAACATCGGGTTTCATAAACATCGTCATAAACATAGTGTCATAAACAGTGTCTCGAGTGTCATAAACATCGGGTGTCATAATCATCGGGCTTAAAAAAACATCGGGTGTCATAAACATCGGGTGTCATAAACATCGGGTGTCAAACGTCGGGTGTCATAATCATCGGGCTTAAAAAAACATCGGGTGCCATAAACATCGGGTGCCATAAACATCGGGTGCCATAAACATCGGGTGTCAAACATCGGGTGTCATAAACATCGGGTGTCATAAACATCGGGTGTCATAAACATCGAGTGTCATAAACATCGAGTGTCATAAACATCGGGTGCCATAAACATCGGGTGTCATAAACATCGAGTGTCATAAACATCGAGTGTCATAAACATCGAGTGTCATAAACATCGAGTGTCATAAACATCGAGTGTCATAAACATCGAGTGTCATAAACATCGGGTGCCATAAACATCGGGTGCCATAAACATCGAGTTTCATAAACATCGAGTTTCATAAACATCTTGTGCCATAAACATCGGGTGTCATAACAAACAACGGAACTGGAATCACGGTAAGCTTAGATTGAATATTATATAATTTTACTTGACATTTTTGGACAAGGTTATCATGCGTCACCAATTCATGCACCTCGATAATTATGTGATCTCTGCAATCTTTATGACCCTTACATCATTTCTTTAGAGGTCATTAACATCGGAAATTAAAATGTTTTCATTAGACTTTGTTGGCTATATAAGGGTGAAATCTAGAGAGGCGGCCATCTTGAATCAGTGGAGATCTAATTTGTTTCCTTTTCCACCGTATGTTTAGTATTTTGTCATTCTCTACATCAGTGCTCAGAACAGCGGGGTCTGGGGGCAGCAACCGGTAAGATCCTGTGTAGCGGGAGGAATTGTTTTTCAGATGCCTATTTACTAAGAAACATTGAAAAATATGTTTAACCTAACCTAACCTAACCTAACCTAATATATTAGTGGATTATTTATGAATGTAAAATTTAAAAATATATTGTAACATTACCAAATTGGTGAGATATAAATACAGGTCGTCCCGCTACACAGGCTTATACCAATTTTCGATGGTAATGCCATGTATAGGAATGACGTATGGGTCATAAAGATTGACTATACGACAAAATTATCGAGGTACCTGAATTGGAGACATGATAACCTTGACCACTATTTTCTTTCTATTCAAAGCTTACAGTATGTGTTCGCAGAATGTAAATATCTTCTTGATTATTATTTACTATATCTATATTTACGCAATCATTGGAAATGTATTATCTATGGGTTGTATTTTTGTCTTCTTGTAGTAAGTGTTCGAGTTTAGTGGACTGACTCTTCATCAAGGTGATTATGTAAATTCGAATGGAATGTATTTATGTCTGAATGAATTTGAGGTAAATCTAAACGGATTCTAAAACTTGAGATTGAAAGTATACGGTATGCTTTCAATCAGTTCTATGTATGTGTTTCGAATGTGTGTTCTATGTATGTATTTCGAATGTGTGTTCTATGCATGTGTTTCGAATGTGTGTTTCCTTTCGTATCTATTTGGGTTTATATAATTTTGTCTCCTTTGCAAATTGCTAGCAAGCAATCTCTATAACAACCTCACATCCCGAGTGTTTTCCAGATATAAAAGTCATGATTACTCACCTGGTTAGCTACCCCAGCGCACATACAGTAAGTAGGTCAGGCTAATCGAGGAATGATTCAGGAAAACTGTATAAAGGGTAGCTCAAATCTGCAGATACCCCAGTATTATAAGTGAGCAGCTAGGTAATCATTTAGGTTGATAGCGATCATTTTTTTTTTTTTTTTTTTTAAAGTTGGGGATTTTTCATAATTTCCGACGTTTTACTCATATATAGCAATGAAGTACAGTCACTCATAAAATATCGTGGAGCTCACCTATTTCTAATTATGGAAGCAGGTGTCTGGAAACTAATTTATGAATATATATTTTTGTATTTCAACTACAAAACTATTTATACCATTTATTGAAAAGCAAGTTCCATAAACAAAATAATTAAGTTATATTTGCATAAAGAAGACCATTGGGGATCCACGGATTTTAATAAGTGACTGCACAAAGTGTAAATATTAAATTCTTACAGGCCACGATAATGTCGACGGCTTCGGACCCGATAGCAAACTTAATGAAAACCCAAAAACGTCCCCTTAACGGCACCAATCGTAAAATTAATACTTCCATAATAAAGCTAATAACTGTGTATACGCATTCACTTACTGGGCAGACCATTTATCTCCAGTCCCACTAACGGCTGAACGTACGCCGGTTTGTCCTTGTAGGGGAAGTACTGAAGGGGAAATCCAGACCAGGGATACATCTTGATATCCCCAGTGAAGGTACGGTTGGGGTGGTGGTCTTCCCCTGAACACCACATCCATAGCATCTGTGAAAACCGGTAATACAGGGCTAGGGTGACATATAAGGATACATACAGGGCTAGGGTGACAGATAAGGAGACATACAGGGCTAGGGTGACGGATAAGGAGACATACAGGGCTAGGGTGACAGATAAGGAGACATACAGGGCTAGGGTGACAGATAAGGAGACATACAGGGCTAGGGTGACATATAAGGAGACATACAGGGCTAGGGTGACAGATAAGGAGACATACAGGGCTAGGGTGACAGATAAGGAGACATACAGGGCTAGGGTGACAGATAAGGAGACCTACAGGGCTAGGGTGACAGATAAGGAGACATACAGGGCTAGGGTGACATAAGGATACATACAGGGCTAGGGTGACAGATAAGGAGACGTAGGCTACAGGGCTAGGGTGACAAACTATGAGAAATAGAGGATTATAGACCTAAGGTAACACACAGGGTGACAATCAGGCTGGTGAACAAGGAGAAATACAGAGCTAGGGTGACACACTAGGAGTAATACATAACTAGGGTGACAAACAGGGTGAAAATCAGGTTGTCAATTAGGAGAAATACAGAACTAGAGTTGACAAACAGGCTGACAGTGACAACCCAGGAGAATTACAAACTAGGATGACAATCAGGGTGACAAACTACGAGAAATACAGAACTAGGGTGATAAACCAGAAGATATACAGTGATAGGGTGACAAACCATCTGTACAGGGGCACAGTGCATCTTTGTATTGAATATTGTTCACTTGTGTGGGGAGGATCCTCTCACACAGCACTTCTAGACAAAGTAGAAAGGAATACCTTTCGTATCATTAATTCCCGTCCACTCACCGACTCTCTGCAATCTCTCTCTTCGCCGCAATGTTGCATCTCTCTCGCTATTCTATCGCTACAACAATTATCAGTGTTCCTCAGAGCTCTCTCAGTGTATACCACTTCCTCTACGTAGTACCCGTCTTGCAACACAATCTCACCCCTACTCTGTACAACTCTCCATCTCAAAAGTGAAAAGATACTCCCAATCTTTCTTCTATTCAACAGCTGAGCTCTGAAACTCTCCCTGAATCCATCTGTCCCTCACACAATGACTTAAATTGTTTAAAACTCTGTGTGTCCAGACGTTTTGACTGGAACATTCCTTGATTTTGGCCCTATCACTCTTTCAACTCTGAGTGAGGCACTCGTCACAGGCAGGTTTACCTTTTGTCTCCCTCATCCACATAAAAAACAAAACAAAGGCAAAACAAAACTAGGGTGACAAAGGTGACAAAGGTGACACACCACAGTGTAAACAAATATTTCATTTATTATATGGTACCAGGACAGACTGTGCAATTATATGGTACCAGGACAGACTGTGCAATTGTTAGCATAATACCGTAATGTCAACGGTCATAATTATATCTTATAAAGAATTGATATTGCTAAGTTTTTACGGTCTTAAGGGGAGATGGGGCGCTTTTCTGGTCCCCCTTCTCCCTCGTGTATAGTCCCATTTAGTTTTCAGATTGTATGACGTCCGGCCCATTAGTTTGGCGATTTTAAGACCTTTCGCCCCTTTTCTTTGTCAATATTTAGATTTTTCGTGTCATTTAGGGGTCGATTTTTTCCTGGCGAGCGATAGCGAGCCTGTAATTTAGGAGGAAGGTCGGGACATTTTTCTACCGAAAAATGTACAAGTATATCTTGAAGGAGAATCCTGTTTTTTTTATGTTTTATGGAGGCCTAGGGAGGAAAATAGAAAAATAATGCATACATGGAAAAAATCTACCAAAAACAGAACCATTCCCCCTTAATATCGTAAGCTAAAGACAGAGTACCGGTACATACCGGTACAAATAAAACACATTGCTGCATCGGTGAGCAAGGTGTACACTAGGATAAAATATAAGATACCTTAAGGTAAGATCCTGGGTAGCACTGCATATTTACTAAGAAACATTGAACATTATCTTTAACCAAAACCTAACCTAATCTAATCTAGTGTATTAGAAGACTATTTATGAATGTAAAATGTTAACATATATTGTAACATTAGCAACTTATTGAGATATAAATACAGGTCCTCCCGCTACACAGAATTATACCCCAAACACTTCCCAATGAAATAAATGAAAGCATGTGATCCTACCGGGATTCGAACCTGGGTTACCACATACAGATCTTAAACACACTAAGCGTTACACCATCAAGACCGTTAAGGGGAGGTTTTTAGTTTGTTTCCTACTCTTCCAGCAATCTAAAAATGTGACCCCCTTTCAAGATAAATTTGTACATTTTTCGGTAGAAAAATTTCCCGGCCAAAGGCCGGTTCCTCTTAAATTACAGGCTCGCTATCGCTCGCCAGGATAAAATCGACACCTGAATGGCACGAAAGGTCTTAATATGGGGTGAAAGTTCTTAAAATTGCTAAACTAATGGGGCAAACGTTTTATAATATCAAAAGCAATGGGGCTAAACATGAGGGAGAAAGGGGTCAAGAAAAAAATCCCTCAAGTGGAGATCTCCCCTTAAAGGTTAAGTACATGACTACGATTTTATATCCATTTATCGAATACTGGATATCCATCTAATCAGAATTCTTCACCACTTACCTCTATACCGGTAACTCGAAAACGACTACAGTAATCGAACTAATATTACTACCATTAGGAAAGAGTCAGCCAGGGAGTAGGGGTGGAAATATGCAGCCCATTTCCTCTGGTCTTTGTGTGTGTTTGTGTGTGTGTTTTTTTTTTTTTTTTTTAGTTCCAGAGGTTATGTGAGTCACGATTTTTGGCCTACCTATAACGGATGGACTTTTAGATAGGACACCTTTTTGGAAGTCTCTCACACCCACCTGAGGAAATCTGTCCTGCTCGTCCTCGAGTCTCTGAATGTGGTCCCTTAGTCCCTGCGGCATGGACAGTGGTAGTTCGTCCTGGTTCTCGTACACGTCAGGAACCCAGTCGGGGACCTGGAAGAATAACACATATATTAACAGAGGGAGAGAGAGAGAGAGAGAGAGAGAGATTTATATAGATACACTGGCCACACAACCCTTACGATCCCAGTAAGTTTGTCAGGACTTAATTCTAATTGAGATAACTGTAAATGTATACGTACATCGGTCATCAATGCATCAGGCTTTACTGTCTATTTCTACACGAGTGACAGAGAGCCAAATTCAAGGTACATTAGAGTCCAAATGTCTGGACATAGGGAGCTTGAAGCAGTGCAAGTCATAAGATGAGAAAAACACAGATTGAGGGAGAGAGTTCCGAAGCTTGACTATGCTAAGTTAGTTAGTTAAAATAGAAATTCAGAGGCTATCTAACCTATTGGATTATTAAGCCAGCACACTTAAAGTCAAGAATAACGTCAGGACTGGAGCCCCTTTTCGAGAACCCCAGTCCCTTGGGAGAGAGAGTTCCAAAGCTTGACTATGCTAAGGTTTAATGAATACGGCCAGGGTGTCAAACTGGAACAATTTTGTGTGAAGACTTGAATGAATATGTTAGGGAATATAAGAAAATTAACTGAAATACAAGAAAATTAACTGAAATACAAGAAAATTAACTGAAATACAAGAAAATTAACTGAAATACAAGAAAATTAACTGAAATACAAGAAAATTAACTGAAATAGCATTGTTTTGGCCATCTTATCACTTCCAAAGATATACATCGGATATATAAACCACAATTTTACCTTTGCATAGACAATAATAAAGACTAACTATAAATTATTGGGGTTCCGTTCCACACCCTGAATACGGCCGTAACTCCCACCTTGTTGGGGGTGATAATGACGCAGGGGTGAGAGCGGTCGAAGCCCCAGTTTTCCACCTTTGTACAGTACGAATTACTCGAACCCATCCAGAAAGTGGAGAACCTGCATATCCTGTCGGGGTCCTCGGAGGCTCGGAAGGTGGGCTGGCACTCGGTTATGTGGTCGTGCCATTGCTCCTCGATCTGGTCGTGGGCTGGAAGAATAAAGAGGCTGTGTGAGAGAGGAAAGAAGAAAAGAGAACGATAGAGATAGAGAGATAAATAGATAGGTTATATATATATATATATATATATATATATATATATATATATATATATATATATAGAGAGAGAGAGAGAGAGAGAGATATATATATATATATATATATATATATATATATATATATATAGAAAGAGAGAGAGAGAGAGAGAGAAGAGAACGCCACCTCAAAACATTATATAAGACATGATCTTAAAAAATACATGGAATAACGAACATTTTGTCGATTACATTCATTGGATACCTATATATACAGTATAATTGATTGAATTTAGGGGCTGATTATATGAAGTCATTTGCAAGTGAGATCAATGATTCTCCGAATTAATACATGACTGTGTGTGTGTGTGTGTGTGTGTGTTAAGAGGAACCACCCACCTCTAACAAACTCGTTGAGGATCTTGGTGTAGTCGTTCTGGCGCTGATCACTTCGGAACACTAATTTATCACCAGTCACCACTGTTATTCCTGCAGATAAATAGATGGAGAGTTGCACAGATCAATGCATATATATATATATAGATAGACATAAGGATTGATTTATCTACTGATTGATTAAATGGTTGATTCATTTATTTACTTATTGGTTGCATAGTTAATTGATTGATTGACCGATTGATTGAATTGTTGATTGATTGATTGACTTATTGGTTCGATGGTTAATTGATTGATTGAATGATTGATTGTTGAATGATTGATCGAGTCACTAATGGGTTGAATGGTTGATTGATTTATCGACTGGTTGAATGGTTAATTTATTGATTACATGAATGATTGATATTTGTATGAATGGTAGATTGACTGATTGTTTGAAAGGTTAATTGATTAATTTAATACTTAATTGACTATTTGGTTGAATGGTTAATTGCATGATTGACTAATTGGTTAAATGGTTAAATGATTGATTTGACTGAACATACTACTGTCCTAATTCACTCACTCCTTTTACTTCCATATTCAGCATCATTTGGAAGAACATAATTTATTTAGGAGACTATACCTACACATCGTCACCTGTTGCAAGATATACACAATGTCATTGTACTTCATATATGGGTTGTGTACAGATTATATACATACTAACCCCCCCCCCCCCATACACATCTGGTCTGACAGTTTAGGCAATAACCACACACACAGACACTATATACTTTGAGTACGGTACTACCACCACCAGTACTACCACACACACACACACACACACACACACACACACACACACACACACACTCTCACCTGGTCTGACGGTTGAGGCCAATACCACCACCACTGCCACCACAACCACCACCACCACCAATACCACCACCACTCCCACCACCACCACTGAGGAGATAATGGGTAATCAGTTATAGTCGTAAGTTGAGATGGCAGAATATTAACCCTGTAAGGATGAAATGGTGCGTTTCTTAAATATATTTTGGCTAGTGAAAAATTGGCTTGTTGCCATCATAATAATTACTCGGCTATCACGTCTTATAGCCAAACATTGTGTTAATTACGAAAACTTGGGAATGATATAATGCAGAGACATTGAAGTTTTTTATTATTTCCATCTGATATCGAGAAAGTAACTAAGAGTAAAATTTCCGCCAATTTAAAAAGAATAGAGTATGGTAAATGGTTTTATACAGCTTACAACGGATACCAAGGAATATACATGGTGAAATCTACGGTATCTTAATGAACCCCTGTTATCCAAAAATGTCTTCATTAACTAAATATATACACGGTATTCATATTCTGATAGCTTCAAAATAATCCTATACTGTACTCAAAAGTTTAAAAGGAGATGACTTATGTTTTTTTTCTGGCCGCCCTTCTCCCTCATGTTTAGCCCCTTTAGTCTTGACATTTTAAGACGTTCACCCCCATTTCTATTAATTTTAACCCCTACTAAGGCCTATTCGTGTGAGTTCAGGACTGGTCCGTCAAATGCAACACCCGAACGTTATGTTAGAGCTATATATTGTCACTGGCTTTAAACAGAGAGTCAAACCGGAGCAATTTTGTTTGAAGACTTGACTATGAGGAGGAATACAGGAAAATCAACACGAAATAGCATTGTATTGACCATTCGATTACTTCCAAAAATATAATGTGAACCATAAGCCACAATTATATCTTTACATATACAATAATAAAAATTACAAATATTGAACTCTGATTTCGTTTGACACACTGCCATTGGCTTAGTTGGCCCTGGTTGAAATACACTGGTTGAGTTATCTGGGACCACTCTAATATTATGGCCATGTAGACGCCCAAACTTCACATATGGTGTTTCTCGCAGTTATAATGAGCCTTCTACTCATATTTCTCACTATTTCACCAGGATTATATATCATCATCTCTTATCTCGTAAATTCTATATTTTGTATAATTCTCTACTCGATGAGACTGAAACTGGCGAGGGAGCGCGAAACTGGTCCCGGACCCTGAGAATAGAAACTTTAAATGTTTCTGTTCAGGCTCTGTCTCGTGTCGGCCACCTCCAGCAATGGGATATGTGCCTGAGTATATACATACATACTGTACATACATCTTGTAAATGTAATGTATTATTTCTTCCCACAGATTAGGATGTATATTTTGATATAACTTAAACTATATATTGAACAATTTATATAAAGGTATTATATGTATCTTTTCTTGAATGTACTCTCTATAGCAGTATCCTAATATTTGCATATACTGTTTATCAAAATATATTACTGTTCGATCAACTAGCCTACCTTAATACAGCATAAAGGTTTCACTTGCAAACATAAATACATTTGTCACACGGCTACACATGAATCATGGTAAACACAGATGGATTGTGACCATCGGCAGAACAAAAAACATCATACCCACTGCATAACTTATTAGTACACCTTCTGCTGCCGCCTCCTTGACCCCCTTCTACAGGAGTGAAGCTGCCCGAGTGTGTCATTGTGCCCACTGTTTGATGGTGTCTTTTACATGTAGGTCGTTTAGCTGTCTTTCACATGTAGGACGTTTAGCTGTCTCTCACACGTAGGTCGTTATCCAAGCACAGCAAGGGTCACACGAAGTTTTGTTGGTTGCTTTATTTTCCCTCACTTACATATAGGATATACTGTAACTATGCCACACACAGCCTCGTAAGGGTCAACGGATTATTGCTGCTCTTTCCTTTTATTGCAAGCTGATCGACAGTCACAGGCACACTCTTAATGATATTTTCCACTTGTTTTAATACCTTTTTCATAGTAAATAGAACGATATTAGTCACACAACCACGTTAGGATCAGCAGGTCTGTTGCTGCTTGCTTTCCTCTGTACTCTTAATTCCTCTTATTCCAAACAGATCGATTAACCGCTCGCAAGGATCAGCAGGCTGTTGTTACTTGTTTTCCTCCGTACTTCCGTCCTACACTGCCTGAATAGTTTGACGTGACTGGGGTCCTCTGGGCAGGGTTACCTTATCTCATTCACTAAAGATTGCTAGGTCAGTTTTCAAAATTCGCTAGAGTGTCGCCTGATTCTATAAACATCTAGAACTTAAAGTGAAATAGTTTAGCCGAAGCAGTACACAATGGTAGTATGGCTATACAAAAATATATGGCTTGGCCGAGCCATATGAGAGAACCTAATTATCATTGCTTAAGTGAACTAAAACACGTATTGGAATATAATATACTTGTGGAAATTAAATATCTATAGATTATACCGTGTATTTCGCTATAGTTACGCCTTTGAATGTTGAAAACAAAAAAAACACCTTGCCACTAGTAAAAAGTAAATATATCGAGACCTAGCGCAAAAAGTAGCTAAATTGGCCACCCTGTCTGTGGGTGGGCGAGACCATGAATGCTATAAAGCCACTCCCATGTTCCAGGACTGCAACGTATCGACGGGAAATACAATACAGAAGGATTTGTTTCATCCATTACCTGTTCCAGGACTTTATGTTCTCCTTTCCCGTTCGATTAGAGGGTCACCGGAAGTCGTGCGGAAGTGTCATGCGAATATTAAACCTGCCGATAAGTATTTCTTGGATGCCCCAAAGGTAAACAAAAGCTTCCCTCATTGCCAGGTAGTGTAATGCTTAGAGAGAGAGAGAGAGAGAGAGAGAGAGAGAGAGAGCAGCTTGGTTACGGTATTTGGGGGTGATGATGAGCGTTATAGACCATACTAACTTATATGCTTGCCTAAAGGAAGCATAAAGTAGCATTGTATTATCTAAGCAGATATACTGACAATGTGTAATTCCTGGCGTTTATGATTAGTTAGGATATCAGTGAACATTATACGTGGAATTACAAGCTCAAGGCCACTGAAGGAGTGTGTGTGTGTGTGTGTGTGTGTGTGTGTGTGTGTGTGTGTGTGTGTGTGTGTGTGTGTGTGTGTGTGTGTGTGTGTGTGTGTGTGTGTGGTGTGTGTGTGTGTGTGTGTGTGTGTGTGTGTGTGTGTGTGTGTGTGTGTGTGTGTGTGTGTGTGTGTGTGTGTGTGTGTGTGTGTGTGTGTGTGTGTGTGTGTGTGTGTGTGTGTGTGTGTGTGTGTGTGTGTGAACTTGTTGTGCCCGTGTGTGAACCTTGTGAACTTGTATTGTGAAGCTTTATGAGAGAGAGGTGGAAGGCCAGAGAGGAAGAGACAACCGTGAGTGAGATGGAGGGAGGAGGTCCAGAAAAAAACTCCCCCTTATGCTGGGGTCACACATTCCCGTATATGATCCCGTATGCTCCCGTACGAAGGTTTATTGGTAGTTGGCAACCGATTACGTAAAACGTAAGGGCATAGTACGCAAAACGTAAATTAAATTGTGTATAGTCGTGGGGGTTGGTACCCATGACGGGAGTAGCCACGCTGGTCCGGGAGGTGGTGGGTGCGGCCAAGGCCGCCCGGTATGTTTTTAATTTGAAATCACAGTCGGCTCACGCGCTCCCGTATGTCAAAAGTCTGGAAATCTTACGTCTGACCGGGCGAGCAGCTACGTCTGACGGGAGCAGCCCCGTCAGACGTAGCCGCTCGCCCGGTCAGACGTAAGCTGCTCCCGTCAATCGTAAAATATTCCCGTCAAACGGGAAAGTTTACGTTAGTCCGGGCGCATCTGGCAGCCCCGCCGCACTGCGGGTTGGCGGGAAAACGCGGCAACGTTGTATGGG
Source organism: Paralithodes platypus (assembly GCA_032716605.1). Classification (NCBI taxonomy): domain Eukaryota; kingdom Metazoa; phylum Arthropoda; class Malacostraca; order Decapoda; family Lithodidae; genus Paralithodes; species Paralithodes platypus. The sequence continues at coordinate 32,882,861 of CM064499.1, forward strand.
GGGGTATATAAGGACCAGCGGGGGACACTCCAGTCACACCTCTCACCACACCGGAGCAGCAACCAACAAGCCAACCCTGCCACCCTGCCACCCTCTGCACCCTGCCCTGCCCTGCCCTGCCCTGCCCTGCCCTGTACCTCCAGCCACCCTCTGCACGCTGCCCTGCCCTGCCCTGTACCATGCATAAGAAATTCGTGAAGAAGGCCAGGAAGGCTTCCCCTGCCACCTCGACGCCTGCCACCTCTCCGCCTGCCACCTTGACGTCTGCCACCTCGACGTCTGCCACCTCACCGCCTGCCACCTCGACGTCTGCCACCTCACCGCCTGCCACCTCGACGTCTGACACCTCACCGCCTGCCACCTCGACGTCTGCCACCTCACCGCCTCACCCCTCAATGCCTGCCACCTCTCCGCCTGCCACCTCACCTTTTGACCCCTCTCAGCCTGGCCCCTCCAACTCTGCCACCTCACCGCCTGCCCTCTCGACGCCTGATGAAGATGAAGTTATTATCGACCTCGGCCCCAATAGTGGAGAGTTCGACACTGTCGAAGAGGTTCCCGAGGATGAGAGTGAGGAAGACGAGGAGGCAGGCTCTTATAGGAATCACCCGTAGCGAGGAAACATAGGGTGATGGCCACCCGCAGACCAGGAGCAATGGGTTCCCGCCAGAACGTAGGTTTCCTCTGAATGAGGGGGGTGACACGTTCCACTATCTCATCAAATAGTTGTTTGTCTACCCGGGTGAAGTTTTTGTACAGTTGTGGACATTCTGTGGCGAACTCTTGCATCAGCTTCTCATAATGTCCATGTTCAGGCCTTCGTTGTAGATATGGCCACACCCACACTGTCCTCTTGCTCCTTTCCTTCTTCTTCTCTTGTTCATCTTGATGGATGTAGTTTGCTATTGCAAGCAGTTCTAACATTTCTATGTAGGAAATGATCCATTTCATGAGCCGAGTGTTATGCCTGTTCTCCGGTTTGATTAGGGAGTTCACCATCTTGAACTCCTCCAGGATGTATTCCGCGATGTTCTTCATGGTGCCGAGTCAGGAGTGGGAATGGGAAAGTTGTGGCCAGCCCTGCCCTTTTGTAGTTCCCAGATTCCAACCCAGACCTACGTGGTTGACAAAGACTGTCTTTGTCTGTGTTTGGACAGACGGGGTGTGCCTACGCTTGTCCGGAAACGGTCCACGTAAGTCCTAAACACTCCCAAGACGTACAGCCTCAGCTACGCAGGTCTTGTGGGGGCGTGGCCGGTGTTCCCGCAAATCGGGCAGCCCAGGCGGACTAACGGGGACATGCTTACGCAAGTCGCAAGCACGTACGTAGTTCCATACGACTACATTACGTCTGACGTAACACTGGCCCCGTCACGGTACGTCTGTCGGGAAGTGCAATATTCGTGCTCTATACGGGCGTACACGGCCGGACTACGCCCGTCAGAACACAAAATTGGCGATTACGCCTGACGGGAGCTGTCCGGAGCGATATACGGGAATGTGTGACCCCAGCATTAACCTTTTGAAGAGTATGACGCATTTGACAGTTTATTCTGGCTATGATCAAATATTACAACGTTCTTGTAGCCACAAAAATTGTTAATTTGGAAACCCTGACCATAATCACATTCTATATTGTAAAAAAAAAGACAGGTTCAGCTCTTATGTCTTATGTCTTTATTATCTTGGTCAACGGGGATTGCTGAGGTGATAATAATGCTTGTCACTGCTTGTAGAATAATTTGACTTCTCATAATCCTATATTAGTCAATTGTTGGTACCGTGAAAGGGCCTAACTTCGGACGGGGGGTATAATTCGGACATTTCTGGGTAAAATTATATGAGCTACAGTTGTGGGAAAATGGCTCTGCATTATGGAAGAACACCGCAGACATACTTGTTTTTCCATAACATCATGTATTTGTCCCGTAACTGCGGTTCATTATATATTTTTTTCCCGTCCGGAGTTACGTCATGTTACCGGTACTCAAATTTAACCCAATTTGCTTTTCTATTTTTATTTTTCATTATGATATATTTGTATAACACACACACACAAACACACACACATAGATAGATACTTTATTGATAAAAAAACAACAACATTTATATACCGGTAGGTAAATACAATATACATAATGTTCTAAATATAACATTTAGGACAAATAAATCTGACCACAAAACTCTTAAGAGTCTAAGCAATACAACGCTAATAACTAGAACTTTATAAAACTAAAACCTGAAACAATTAAACAAGAATCTTCACAGTAGATAAGGTATGGCATGGATGGGGTAAGGGGACACTGGTTATTTTGGGGGGGTCTATTTATATATTTTGGGGGGGTCTATTTATATATTCGTATATTATTTAGTTTCCTCGCTAGATGTTCATAGAGCTTTAAAAACCACTCCCTAGACCCCCTTTCAAGATAAATTTGTACATTTTTCTATTGAAAAATTTCCCGGCCGAAGGCCAGTTTCTCTTTAAATTACAGGCTCGCTAGGAAAACATCGACGCCTAAATGGCACAAAAGTTGTTGATAGTGATATAGAAATTGGACGAATGGTTTTCATATTGACAAACTAATGGGGCGAACGTCTTAACATCTTAAAACTAATGGGGTTAAACACGAGGAAGAAGGGGTACCGGTACCAGAAAAATGACCCATCTCCTCTTAATACATTTATGCATAGTATAGAGTAAGGAAACTTCTGAGATGAAGCACATTTATCATAATATGCTTCCCTCCTACCCTTATTAAATGATGGCGTTATTAGACTTGGATTAACCCTTTCACGCATTTATGACGCAGAAGTTGCCAGATTAGCAATACGAAATCGAGTTCTCTCACTCTTATAATTACCTCTCCCAAATTAGTTTTCTGCCCACAGCTACCTCAAAGACAACTGCAGAGGTTGAAGTAACTAAACTAAAGGTTTCTAAATACCCCTGATGGTAACAAAGGCTTTAAAGTATCCCCAATAGGCTCACAATCGCGTCATATGTCGGAGAGGGTTAATAATTATTAATTGTAATAATAGTAAAAAATAATAATAATACAATTACAACAATTGCTATTATTGTTAGTTTATTATGCAATAATTGCACTTCTGAGGCTGAATATCTACAGTTTTTCTTAACATTAGAAGCCTACGTTAAAATGCTTATTCTACTACATCACATTCGACCATTGGCGACCTTGAGGTGGTGGGAGTTTCAATCATAGTACAGAACGTTAGCGCTAATAAGTCATGTGTCGGCTGTCATTACGTTTGGCTCGCTCTGTACTGCATTAATGTCTGCCAGATGTTGAATAGGGTGGGGATTTGTAGGAACATGTCTGTATATATCACTCGAAATGAATACATCAAGTTTACATATGGCTCATACCAATTATTGATCAAAATATACTTAGTGCCGAGAAATCACTTATTTGGCTGATTGTACATGCACAAATATACATTATATTGGTGAAACTACGTGTGGGCTAACACAAACTGATGGCAGCTTGGCCAGGGAGGGACCACGAGACAATCTGTCTCCGTCGGGATGGCTGAAAAACCGTTCGTAGTCAAGGGGATTCGAACCCTGGCGTACTCTGGCCGTACCACCTGAATGGTTAACTGGCGCCTTAGTACGCTGGACCATCCAGACCCGGCCCTATATGTAATTAACCACTTGCAAATTTCAGGCTATAAGGAATTTGAAACCATAAATATCGATACAGAACAAAAATGCAATAATAATGTCGATTTCTGACTGACAGGAAATATAATAATTTGGTTTTGTGTATTTATATATGTACCGGTACTACGACCGTATTTATATATGTACCGGTACTACGACCGTATTTATATATGTACCGGTACTACGACCGTATTTATATATGTACCGGTACTACGACCGTATTTATATATGTACCGGTACTACGACCGTATTTATACATGTACCGGTACTACGACCGTATTTATATATGTACCGGTACTACGACCGTATTTATATATGTACCGGTACTACGACCGTATTTATACATGTACCGTATTTATATATGTACCGGTACTACGACCGTATTTATATATGTACCGGTACTACGACCGTATTTTACTTGTTAATTCTGCTAAAAGTCGTTACTTATAGCTCCAACTTCCTTATATCCTGAAACTCGCAAGTGGTCGATTAGGAAAGATTTCTAGAAGGACAAAAAAAAAAGAAAAACATTATACAACATAAAGTCTTTGGCTCGTCCTACTGTTCCAGCCACACTTCTCCAAACAACCAACTATTCCTCCATGGTAATTTGGATGGTGGCGGCTAGGTTGTCTTCCGGATCGATGTTCTTGGCCCAGACGCGGCACTCGATGGTCAGCTTCACTCCCTCTGTAGGAACGGAAAATATAGGGTTAACGAGAGGTTGGCTTATTTATTTGCTTAGTGTTTGGATTTTTTAATATTTTTTTAGTTTCCTCCCTAGACCTCCATCAAAATCTAAAAAACACCCTTAGGTACCCCCACTTCAAAATAAATTTGTACGATACATTTTTCGGTAGAAAAATGTCCCGGCCGAAGGCCGGTTAGTTTTAAAATTACAGGCTCGCTATCGCTCGCCAGGAAAAAAATTGATCAATAAATAGCACGATAGGTATTAATATTGATAAAGAAATAGGGCGTTAAGTCTTAATATCGCTAAACTAATGTGCCGAACATCGTAAAATCTAAACAAACAGTGGAGCTAAACATGAGGGAGAAGGGGTGGCAGAAAACCAACTAACTCTTCCTCCATGGTAATTTGGATGGTGGCGGCTAGGTTGTGTCTTCCGGATCGACGTTCTTGGCCCAGACGCGGCACTCGATGGTCAGCTTCACGCCCTCTGTAGGAACGGAAAATATAGGGTGAAGGGGAAATGGGTCGTTTTTCTGGTCCCCTTCTCCCTCATGTTTAGCCCCATTTATTTTGATATTTTAAGACGTTCGGCCCCATTAGTTTGGCGATTTTAAGACCTTTCGCCCTATTTTTGTTGCCAATGTTAAAACTTTTTGTGTCACTTAGGTGTCGATTTTTTTCCTGGCGAGCGATAGCGAGCCTGTAAGTTGCAGTTGGGATGTGTGTACATGCTTAGATTGATATGCAGGATTCGAAGTTGCATAATAAATCGTAGGCAGTGTCCACCATCCTTTAACTGTCTTCGTGGTGCGATGCATAAGGTGTTGATTTTCGGTGTGAGCGTCCTGGGTTCGAATCCACGGACTGCCAAGAGTGTTTGTAAATTTCATTAATCGATTTTAGGAGTATAGTTGGTTGTTGGAAGGAACATAATAATTTTAAGAAGAAATTTTTCTACAGAATAATGAACAAATTTATCTTGAGGGGGGGGGGGGGGTTAGGGAGTATTGTTCTAAGTTTGAGGGAGGTCTAGCGATAAAACTAAAAATATATATGAATACCGGTACATGAATTAATAGACCAAAAAAACAGCCACTGGCCCATTAACGTTTGCGGTGGTTGAGGCCCCATTAACGTTTGCGGTAGTTGAGGCCCCATTAACGTTTGCGGTAGTTGAGGCCCCATTAACGTTTGCGGTAGTTGAGGCCCCATTAACGTTTGCGGTAGTTGAGGCCCCATTAACGTTTGCGGTAGTTGAGGCCCCATTAACGTTTGCGGTAGTTGAGGCCCCATTAACGTTTGCGGTAGTTGAGGCCCCATTAACGTTTGCGGTAGTTGAGGCCCCATTAACGTTTGCGGTAGTTGAGGACCCATTATCATTATATAAGTTTCACCTGGAATAATATATTCTGTGAGAGTTAAATTAATGTTGGAGATGTTAAGTATTTTAAACCTTTGATTAATAGAGCTACTTTCTAAATCGAATGTAATAGTCTAGTTATAGCACAAATATAAGGAAAAACACCGTCATGATACTGAAAGACTATTAAGCATGACTGATCTTTGCAGGAATCCTTTAGTTTCTGCAGTCTTTTATGTTTTATTTGTTCTATCTCCTATGAACTTGCTTGTCCCTGCGTAGCTATGCAGAGATTGAAACATTGAATTCTTACTAACATGTACGGTCGAAGTTAATAAGTGTTGTCAAATATTTCACAAAGTTTCGGACACTGACTAATACTCTGAGGGATAAGCATTTTTCCCAGTAACTATAAAGGTACCAATAACACTTGTTGAGCGAAAACCACTGGAATCTATGACAACACTTAATACCCCCGATTGTACAGCTACTGACAAATGTTTGTGAGGTTTAGCGATTTTCTACATGCAGATATATCCATTTAGCTTGCTGTTCAAATAGAATAATCTACTGTGTATATAAATAAATACATACCAGTATTTATCATTTATTAATATATTATTATGCTTTTTCCACCAACCAACTTCACATCTAAACTCAATTAATGAAATCAACACATATATGTGGCACTCCAAGGACTCGAACCCAGGATACTCACATCGAAATTCCGCGCACTTATGCATTACGCTACCAGTTGTGATTTGGTCTGAATATCAATTTAGATGGCTATATTTGCATAAAGAAAATTGCAAGAGCTCACGAGCATTTGTCAGTAGCTGTACGATATTACAATATAATAATAGGATAGAAAAACAAAGCAAAACTACGTAGCCTAATTATTATGTTCCCTCCACCAACCGACTTTACTCCGAAACTCAATTAATGAAATCAACAAATACATGTGGCAGTCCAGGGACTCGAACCCAGGACGCTCACACCGAAATTCAGTGCATTTATCCATTGCGCTACGAAGACACCCCGTTCTTAACATTAATCCTCCATTACAAACCCCAATGCACTTGAATAAATGAATGAAAGCATATGACCCTGGTGACCCTGGTTACCCTGGTCTCTAGGTCTTCTCCTGGATGACGTAGATGTGTGTGAATTTATATTATGTTTTTGTGTGTTCATTGTTTTCTGTTGTGATGTCCTTATTCGGGCTCTGTCTTGAGTCGGCCCCCCAAAAAAAATAAAAATAAATAAATAAGGGAAAAGTGGGGCTTGGGCCTGAGTATATACATACATACATACATACATATACAGTACATATGATCCTCCCGGTGACTTACTTTGCAGGCCAGTCAGCGGTAAGCCCAACACAGGCTGCAGATAAGCTGGGCTGGTCTTGGCTGGGAAGTAGTATGCCGGAAAGCCATACCAAGGATGCAGGGTGAATGTTTGGCCAGTCGTGTCCCCTGCCTCAGAACACGACAACCATAGGGTCTGTAGAGAGGAAACACACACTTTAAGGGGGGATGGGTAATTTTTAGGTCGATTTTTTCATTTATTTATTATTGTTCTACTTTCCTCCCTAGGCCTCCATCCATTAGATTAATTTGTACATACTCTGGTTACCATTACACGATTTTCATTGGCATATGATCTACTAATAGGACTCAAAGGGGTAAACAAACTCTCATCTTAGACTTCATGAAATCGTCTATTTTTAGCCAGAATCAAAGATAACAAGCGTCATGGTGCTGAAGGAACTAAGAGGTGCTGAGAATAACAGGGAAGAACATTTGTTAGTGGGTCCGGGAACAAGGAAGAACGTTTTTGATTGGGTCTGGGAATAGGGAAGAACCTATTTGGTTGGGTCTGGTAATAAGGAACATTTTTGATTGGGTTTGAGAATAGGGAAAAGCATTTTTGAGTGGGTCTGAGAATAGGGAAGATTTTTTTTTAGTCGGTCTGGGAATAGGGACGATTTTTTTTTAGTGGGTCAGGGAATAAGGAAGACATTTTTGAGTGGGTCTGGGACGAATATTTTTGAGTGGGACTCGAAGGAAGATGGAAGCACATGATTGAGTGGGGATGGAAAGAGGGAAGTATTTCACATTTGTGAGTGGGTCTGAGAAAAAGAGGGAAGAACATTTTTGAGTGGGACAAGGAAGAGGAGAGTTTAATTATCAGTTGACTAGTTAGATGAGTTAACCACTGCATAAGAAACTACACTTGTAATGCGATCATGCACATTATATTTCATTATATTTTCCTGTTACTCTTTCTATTAATTTCTGCAACATTCGCGGATTTTCCTCTAACTTTCACTCTGTTGAGCACCATCTCTCCTCCTACAAACCTGATCTTCTCTTCCTCACCGAAACTCAGGTGTCTGTAGCAACATCCAGCAGCCCCTTCTCTGTATCCTCCTACTTTCTCTATCCTAGTTTCAAAGCCAAAGGCGGATGTTGTGCATATGTGCACAACACACTCACTTGCTCTCGTGTTCCCGATTTCGACTCCTCTGAATTCTCAACTTTATGGCTCAAACTTTCCTGTCATTCTCTTACTAAATATTTCTGTGCTGTCTATCTTTCCCCTAACTCTACCAACTTTCCCAAATTCTTTGACTATCTAAACTCTACAGTGGAACACATTCTATCCATTTCTCCTCTCAGAAATCTCCATCTTAGGAGATTTCAACGTTCACCACCGCCAATGGTTCTCCTCTCACACTACTGATCCACCTGGTGAACAAGCCTACGTCTTTTTTATCCTAAATGACCTAGAGCAGTTAGTTCAGCAACCCACCCATATCCCGGATCGCATCGGAGATCGGCCCAACATTCTTGACCTGTTTCTAACTTCTAACCCTTCTTCTTATACTGTCGATCTTTTCTCTCCTTTGGGCTCCTCCGACCATAAACTTATCTCTGTCACCTGTCCTATCTCTCCAGTACGGCCACCCGATCCTCCTAGCCGGCGGCGCTTGTGGCACTTTGGCGCTGCCGACTGGGAGGCTCTTCGGCAGTACTTCTTTGATTTCCCATGGAATGATTTCTGCTTCCGTGGCCGAGGACCCTCGGAGAGTGCTGAACGCTTTACCGAGGTAATCCTATCGGGCATGGAAGCATACATTCCATTCCCTTTCTCTCAGACTAATGCTAACAAATCTTGGCTTACTCACGCCTGTTCTACTGCTGTCCGCAATAAGGAGGAAGCATTCAAACGGTATCGACGCCTTAAAACTCAAGACTCATTCTTCATATGTTTCTGCCCGGAATCAAGCCAAATCCGTTCTTCGACTTGCCAAACACTCTTTCATCAATAATAAATGCACTGAACTATCCAACTCTAGCTCTTCCCAAGCTTTCTGGTATCTAGCCAAAAACCTCTCCAACAATTTCTCTTCCTCGTCTTTCCCTCCCCTTTCCCACTCTGATGGCACAACCATCACTTCTTCCTCTGACAAAGCTAATCTCTTCGCTCAAACTTTTGCTAGAAACTCGACCTTGGATGATTCCGGTGCTATTCCTCCCTCTCCGCCCTTCTCTCTCTTACTTATGCCTAATATCCTAATCTCTTCTAAAGATGTACTTTCTACCCTCTCTGGGCTTAACACTAATAAGGCATACGGTCCGGACGGTGTTCCTCCTGTTGTTCTCAAAAACTGTGCTTCCGTGCTGACTCCCTGCCTAGGCAAACTCTTTCGTCTCTGTCTATCCTCTAACGTCTTCCCTTCATGCTGGAAGTTTGCTCACATTCAACCTGTCCCAAAGAAGGGTGACCACACTCAACCCTCCAACTATCGTCCAATTGCTCTCATCTCTTGTCTTTCTAAAGTTTTTGAAACTATTCTTGCTTCCAAATTTCTTAAGCATTTCTCTTCTCATAATCTGCTCTCAGATCGCCAGTATGGCTTCCTTAAGGGTCGCTCTACTGGTGATCTTCTTTCATATCTTACTAACTCTTGGTCATCCTCCTTTCGGGACTTCGGTGAGACTATTTCTATTGCACTAGACATATCGAAAGCGTTCGATAGAGTCTGGCATAAATCTTTAATTTCTAAACTACCCTCCTTCCATTTCTATCCCTCCATCTGTGCCTTTGTCTCTAATTTCCTTTCCGGCCGTTCCATAGCCGCGGTTGTGGACGGCCATTGTTCACTTCCTCACCCTATAAACTCCGGTGTTCCTCAGGGCTCTGTCCTATCTCCTATTCTCTTTCTAATTTTTATAAATGATCTCCTTAACTCTACCTTAAGTCCCATCCATTCATACACAGACGACTCAACCTTACACTACTCCATTAGTTTTTCAGAACGCCCCAGCCAGCAATCCCTCAACGCCAAACGTAATGAAGCCATAGAACTCTTAAATTCTGATCTAAATACTATTTCCAATTGGGGCAGAGAAAACCTTGTTAACTTTAATGCTTCCAAAACCCAATATCTCCATCTATCTACCCGTCAGGATCTCCCAGCGGACTATCCCTTATTCTTCAACAATACAAAAATCAACCCTTCATCTTCTCTCAATATTCTTGGTGTCACTTTTTCTTCTGCTCTCATTTGGAAGGACCATATACCAGTCTTGCTAAGGCAGCCTCCCAGAAGCTGGGTGTGCTCAACCACCTTAGGGGGTTCTTTTCCCCTGCACAGCTTCTTGCTCTGTACAGGGGCATAGTGCGCCCTTGTATTGAGTATTGTTCACATGTGTGGGGAGGTTCCTCTCACACTGCTCTCCTAGACAAAGTTGAAAGGAAGGCCTTTCGTATCATTAACTCCCGTCCACTCACCAACTCTCTGCAATCTCTCTCTCTCCGCCGCAATGTTGCATCTCTCTCGCTATTATAATAATCAGTGTTCCTCAGAGCTATCCCAGTGCATACCACCTCCTTTACGTGGGGCACGTGGTACCCGTCTTGCAACTCAATCCCACCCCTACTCTGTGCAACTCTCCAACCCAAGAGTGAAACGTTACTCTCAAACTTTCTTCTACTCAACAGCTGAGCTCTGGAACTCTCTCCCAGAATCAGTCTTTCCCTCTTCCTATGACTTAAATTGCTTCAAACTCCGTGTGTCCAGGCATTTTGGCTCGAACGTTCCTTGATTTTGGCCCTGTCACTCTTTCAACTATGGGGGAGGCACTCGCTATAGGCAGTTATGCCTTTTGCCTCCCTCAATCACATAGATTTTGTTTTGTGTTTTTTTTTTATAAGCCCATAGAGAGGAACAGAACTTATGTGAGCAACTGCACATTAGAGTTATGGTATATAGTGTTGGCCTAACCATAACCTTGCAGATATAATATTGTTGACCCTGTTATTTGCTTAACTGTAAAATAGCAGGATACCTCTCTTCCAACCTGTAAAATAGTGTTGATTTTAATGTACAGTATGTATCTTATTGATCTTGATGTATATGCTTTTCTTTAACCTGCCCCCTCCTTGATTTTAAACAAAAAACTCTTTTACAAAAATATCACACACTGACCTTAGAAAACGTCTTGTTTTTCTGATAATAGGTTTCCTCTATGTGGTCCTTCATACTGTGTGGCATGCTGTCTGGTAATTCCTCTAGCGTCTTGTACACCTCGGGCTTCCACATAGGATCCTGTAAATAAGGGCATTAGTTGTGGGGGATTTTTGAATAGTGAGAGCCTCCCAAATATTCGATGTAGATGTTAGGTAGATTCAATGTAAGCTGTCTCGTAAGGATCAGTAGATATGTTGTGGATTGATTCAATGTAAGCTGTCTCGTAAGGATCAGTAGATATGTTGTGGATTGATTCAATGTAAGCTGTCTCGTAAGGATCAGTAGATATGTTGTGGATTGATTTCCTATGACGTACAATAACACACTTTAATGTACTATCCAACGTAACTGCAAGCAGCCCAGGAATGTTGCCAGAATTTGATCAATGGTAAAATATTGCCAGAATAAAACGCTTGATAATAGCCATGTCCCAGTCTACATCACTCGGCTAATACGAAGATTGTATTGCAAAATATGTTTATTAATTATGATAAATTGATATTAACATGATGCAGAGACATGTTGGTGCCGGTATCAAATTTTCGAAGTATCGAAAATCACCTGTTCAAGGATACATTTTCCGCCCAGTGAAAACAAATAGACTATAGTGAGTTCATTATAAGTAGGCTAGCAATCTTACCCCCCCAAACCTCTATAAGGCGGTGTCACACGAGCGATTTTTCCGTCCATTTTTACGGGCAATTGTAGTCTGGCAGCTATAAAATTAATTTACGTTCGGTAAGAACTAAACTTCCTAACATAATCTACCTTCGATCTAGTTTCCGAATCCAATGTGAAAGCGTCTCAAAATAGTACGAGCAAAAACTTGCTATCGAAAATTGCCGGAAAATGGGCTTGTGTGACACCGGCTAGAGCAAACGAGGCTGTAAATTTCCACCCCTATTAACTGGCTGACTCTTCCCAAATTGTAGACATACTAACTATATTACACGAGTCTTTTTTGAGTTATAGAGGTTAGTGGTCACGATTTCTGGAGAAATCCAGATATTTTTGGTTGACATTGCTATACTTAGCAATAGGTATAATATCTTGAGTTAAGGGATGGGGTAGGGAGTTTGGGGATCCTTTCTCTCTTATTTGTAGCCCCATTAGTTTTGAGATTTTAAGAAATTTGTCCCTTTAGTTTGGCGATTTTAAGATCTTTCGTTCCATTAAAGAGCCTATTTTATTCCTGGCGAGCGATGCCGAGCCTGCAATTTAAGAGTATATGGGACTATAATTTATGTATGTACGTATGTATAATACTCAGGCACATACCCTATTGCTGGGGGAGGCCGCCACAAGACCGAGCCCCAACAGAAACATTTAAAGTTCCTATTCTCAGGGATTATAATACATTACCTTAACGGGGGTGACGATGAGACAGGGGCTGGTAGTGTTAAAGCCCCAGCGATCGGCCGAGGAGCAAGGGGGTTTATTAAGCCAGGACATCTGGAAGATACAGATGGCGTCCTCGCTCACTGGGGTGGTGGTCTCGCAGTTGGTCAGGTTGGCCCCGTACTTGTCCAGAATCCGTCTCTGCTCTGAGAAGGAGAAAGTGGCTGTAGTCGTTTCAATTTAAGGGGAGGTATGCCATATTTTTCAATTTAAGGGGGAGGTATGTCATAAGGGGGAGGTATGCCATAGTTAAGGGGGAGGTATGCCATAGTTAAGGGGGAGGTATGTCATAAGGGGGAGGTATGCCATAGTTAAGGGGGAGGTATGTCATAAGGGGGAGGTATGCCATAGTTAAGGGGGAGGTATGCCATAGTTAAGGGGGAGGTATGCCATAGTTAAGGGGGAGGTATGTCATAAGGGGGAGGTATGCCATAGTTAAGGGGGAGGTTTGCCATAAGGGGGAGGTATGCCAATTTAAGGGGGAGGTATGCCATAGTTAAGAGGGAGGTATGTCATAAGGGGGAGGTTTGCCATAAAGGGGAGGTATGCCAATTTAAGGGGGAGGTATGCCATAGTTAAGGGGGAGGTATGTCATAAGGGGGAGGTATGCCATAGTTAAGGGGCCATTAGTTTGTAAATTTTCAACCTTTAGTCCTATTTGTTTATCAATATCACGACCTTTCGTGCCATTTAGGTGTCGGCCTTTGGCTGGGCCATTTTTTTTTTTACCGAAAGATGTACAAGTTAAAGTTTAAGATGTTAACAGCTTAAAACTTAATGGAATGAGAATCATGAGATGGATATGTAAAGCTAAGGGGGGTCACCTGTTTTTTGTTTTCTCTCCTTTTCTCTCTTTCTCTGGCTTGTATCCATTCGGCCTCATTCAGCTTACTGTTTTAAGACGTTTAACCCCATTCAAGTGTCGATATCTTCCTGGCGAGCGATAGCGAGCCAGCATTGTATGGAGAAATCCGGCTTTGCCGGAGAAATTTTTCTATTGAAAAATTTAAACATTTTGCCTGCTGACAAAAACATTAAAAATATGCTGGCTCGCTGCCGCTCGCCAGGAAAAAATCGACACCTGGATGGAGATAAACGTCTTAAAACAGTAGGCTAAATGAGGCCGAATGGATACAACCCAGAGAGAGAGAGGGAGAGAGAAAAAAACGAGGTGGGCCCCCTTAATCTGAAAGATGAGGTACCCTACTGGTAACTAGTGTGGAGCTAGGAGGCTGGATATGACTATAGTAACTAATTTCTAACTATAGGATCTCTAGGTATGACAAATATCAGTGAACGGATGAGTAGGAGCAGGATTCGTTGGTTTGGGAGTGTGGGTTGGATGTATGATCAACATTGGGTGACGGATTGTTAGATTATGAACGTTGTCAATAAAGTGCTCCTCCTCATATGGTGTTTATATTCATTTTATCAACTTTACGAGTTTATTTCTATCGTCTCACCTGTTACGAAATCATCCATGGCCTTAGTGTACTTATTGTCCACCGTATCAGTCCTGTACACTATCTCCTGGCCAGCCACCACATTCAGTGCATGGGGGGTGTTGCCCCCTAGTTTAAAACCCAGCACCGCGGCACCAATCCCCAAAATCGCCAAAACACCAACACCAACAATAGCTGGAAAGATCATTGATAAATTAATACATACAATAGAAAAAGTACAATAGATATATACATTAAAGTAAGAGTGCCGTTTTGCCCCAAATCAAAAAGGCTTGCCCAAATCTGCGATGGGATACCATCATCGCTTGTACTATAGGTGGCGCCAAGGAACTTTACAATAATTTCGATCCCTGACCTCTTCGTAACTCAAAAGGGACTATAGCACACTGGCTGTAAATATCCATACCTATTACCTGGTGGATTCTTCCCAAATGAGAGGAATTTCAGCGCGATTTCTTTCATTCATTTCGAGTTACAAGAAGTTAAGGTGTCAAGATTGTTGTCAAGTTCGTTGGCGCTACCTATACCAATTTCCTGTATACTATTGTCACCATCATCACTACTACTGTCCCCCTCACCACAAATACTATCAGTTTCCTTTATACTATTGTCACCATCATCACTTAAGAATGTAAACAGAGAAACTGATTTGGGAGTAACAATATCGAGTAACCTAAAACCGAGTCAACAATGTTCAGAAGTTGTTAAGAAGGCAAACAAAATAATTGGCTTTATAGGCAGGTCATTTGAGCATAAATCCAAAGAAGTTATCCTAACCCTTTACAATTCCTTAGTCCGCCCTCTTCTGGAATACTGCGTTCAATCCTGGTGCCCTTATTACCAAAAAGATATAAACAAGCTAGAACGAGTTCAACGTAGAGTTACCAAAATGATACCTAGCCTAAAGAACAAACCATACGAAGAGCGTCTTAGAGAATTAAATCTATTTCCTTTAACCCAGCGCAGATTAAGAGGCGACTTAATTCAAGTGTTCAAAATCATCAAAGGCATCGACAATATGAACTGTAGTAAGTACTTCACTATCGACCAATCTAATTACACGCGGGGAAACGGTTGCAAAATTATTGGTAAATCTTTTAACTCGCACGAATCTAAGAATTTCTTCTTCAATCGAGTTGTCAACTTGTGGAATGGGCTTCCCCGAGACGTTATAGACTGCAGCACCGTTGATTCATTTAAATTCCGCCTAGACAAATATCTCGCATCAAACCCGCGACTGACTGCGTTTGTAAATGAATAACTTTATCCTCCCCTCAGTTACTAACCCATATGTCCCCTACTAACTTCCTAGTCCTGCCACGTTAGTGGCAGGGCAGTAGTTCCCTTTCCAATGTTCCCTTACCCACTCTAAACCACTGTTTGGACACTTGATCCTCAGTGTTTTGGAGGACAAGCAACCTAGAAGGGTCACTAGACCTGTTGTTGCTTGATTTCCTTTGTACTCCTTTGTACTCCTTTGTACTACTACTGTCCCCCTCACCACAAATACTATCAGTTTCCTGTATACTATTGTCACCATCATCACTACTACTGTCCCCCTCACCACAAATACTATCACTTTTTGCTTTATATTATCTCACTGCAGATATATTGGGGCGTTATTTCAGTCGCTTTCTTTCTGGATACCCAATCGTATTGTTGGGTATGCAGCATTCTTTACAAAATGGCAAAAACTGAACTATTATTATTAGTATTATCATTATTAGTATTAGTATTATTAGTATGATTATTATTATTAATTTA
The DNA here is from genome assembly GCA_032716605.1 of Paralithodes platypus. Lineage (NCBI taxonomy): Eukaryota > Metazoa > Arthropoda > Malacostraca > Decapoda > Lithodidae > Paralithodes > Paralithodes platypus. The sequence continues at coordinate 32,898,770 of CM064499.1, forward strand.
TTATTTTTAGTAATATATTTATTATCTCTGCCAAATAAACGTTTCTGGATATTTTCTATGTATGTGTGTGAGCCAGAACTATAGTGCATACAGTATGTGTGTGTATTTCTATGTATGTGTGTGAGCCAGAACTATAGTGCATACAGTATGTGTGTGTATTCCCTAATATTTCGAGAACAAATTAATGAAGATTGATCAATCTTGGCCATTATGGTACCGATATTAACTTCATTTGAAACGAGATTATACGCCTTTTAACCCGTTCAGTACCGGTGACACCCTTTTGATCATATTCTGGCAATGATTAGACGATTTTATTTCGTTTAGGATGGACCTCAAGCAATAATAAGGCTTCGAACTATCTCAACCAACCATTTTCAGTACCACAGATCCTTCTTAAGCTGCATAATATGTCTTAACTATAGCTAGCACGAAATATAACACGGCGCCGCTACAGACGGGGTTAACTTTCGGGTAACATTAGTTTATTGACAGATATTGTTCGACCAATGAATTTCGATTGAACAAAGCATATTTTAATCATAGTAATCATTATTACGTAGTTGCGATTATGATGAAAAAAGTAGCCAACATATTGACAATTATTTGCTAAATATTGCAATTATTTCTCATTGTTTAATTGCATAGTATTAAGGTCACCGTTTTTTTTTTTTTATCTTTCTCTCCTTTTCTCTCTTCCTCTGGCTTATATCCATTCGGCCCCATTCAGCCAACTGTTTTAAGACGTTTATTCCCATACAGGTGTCGATTTCTTCCTGGCGAGCGATAGCGACCCAGCATTGTATAGAGAAATCCGGCTTCGCCGGAGAAATTTTTCTATCGAAAAATGTACAAATTTAGCTTGCTGTCAAAACAAAAATATATATATATGCTGTCTCGCTACCGCTCGCTAGGAACATATTGACACCTGGATGGGGGTAAACTTCTTAAAACAGTAGGCTGAATAGGGGCGAAAGCCTGGGTGACCGAAGCCACTCCATGGCGGGGAGCTGAGGAGGGTGCGGAAACGCCCGGGAAACCAAAGCCCCACCCAGGGCCCTGTGCCCCTCAGCAATTATGAAGAGAATGTTGAGGGGCAAGGGAAAAATGTGACGCTTTGGCTTCCAATCTTGGTTCAAGCACTTTAGTAACTTAACCCTCTCTGACATATGACGCGATTTTGAGCCTATTGGGGATACTTTAAAGCCTTTGTTAACATCTGGGGTATGTATAAACCTTTAGTTTAGTTACTTCAACCTCTGCAGTTGTCTTTGAGTTAGCTGTGGGCAGAAAACTAATTTTGGAGAGGTACGGTAATTATAAGAGTGAGAGAACTCTATTTCTTATTGCTAATCTGGCAACCTCTGCGTCATAAATGCGCGAAAGGGTTAAGCTGGCCACAGATCGTTTTCCTGCTTTCCCCCCCCCCCCCCTACTCACCCCATCTCTCTCTCTCTCTCTCTCTCAAGGCCAACTAGCTGACCACAAAACGTTTTCTGGCACTAACCCCTTCAGTACGATATAGTCTTCCTTTATCTTTGGCTACCATTAGAAGCTTTTATTCAGCTTAGGAAGGACTATTGGGAGTTAGGGGGTTAAATGTGATAGCTTAATCCACTTAGCTTCTTATAACATCTTCAAAAGATGAGTAAAATCGTCTAATTATAGCTATGACACCAGGATAGAAGGCGTGATGGGGTGACGTCACTGCAGGGTTTCCTGTTGTTGTTGTTGTTGTTGTTCCGCAGGCTGCCTGGCCGAACAGCCCCAAGGTCCCGAGCAAGGCCAAGGCCATAGAGCGCCCCCACAAAACCCTCCCTGCTTACTACTAACGAAACCCAGGTGACCGAAGCCACTCTAAGGCAGGGAGCTGCGGAGGGCGCGGAAACGCCCGGGAAACCAAAGCCCCACCCAAGGCCCTGTGCCCCTCAGCAATTATGAAGGGAAAAGTTGAGGGGCAAGGGAAAAATGTGACGCTTTGGCTCCCAATCTGCCAACTTTTAGGTTGGCAGTAGGGAGGTCGATCCACGGAAAAGATGCCGTCACTTGAGATCTAGAAGATATATAAGTAAAAGGAACAGTCAGAGTAAGCTATGGGTATGGCAGAGATCGCTCAGCTCTCACTCTGATAGACCAGCCCATCACCACACAGGGTTTCCTGTGATACTGGTTGGCTACACATCCTTTGATCGTCAAGGGTGAGGTATTTGCTTTTATGGACTCTCTTCTCCCTCATATTTAGCCCCATTAGTTTCATTATACGTAACCTCCTCCGTAACTAAAAAAGGGCTAGGACAAAATTGAGCTATACATTTCCACACCAATTTAAGAACATAAGAACATAAGAAAATGGGAGTCTGCAGAAAGCCGATTGGCCTAAGCAAGGCAGATCCCTGTCCCACACAACCCCAATTACAAAGCCCAATTATAGGCTCAACACTCTAATACCCTGAGGATCATCTTACCAAAACGGTTAGAGATTAACGCAGGATTACGGGGGTCTGCAGAGCGCTGATTGGCCCAACCCTGCTGATCCCCCTTCACACCCAACCCTTCTCGTCCATATGCTTATCCAATTTTATCTTAAAGCGCCCTATCGTTTTTAATCCCACTATAGCACTTGGTAGTCCATTCCACCCATCTACAACTCTGTTACCAAACCAATATTTGCCTATATCTTTTCTGAAACGAAATTTATCTAATTTGAAACCATTGGTACGAGTTCTTTCGCTATCACTGAGCTTTAGTACATTTGTCATGTCCCCTTTGTTAATCCCACTAACCCACTTGAACACCTCTATCATATCCCCTCTAACTCTGCGTCTCTCTAACGAATTTTTCTAATTTCATGCCCGACTCTTCACAAATGGTAGAAATAGTAGCTCGATTACTCAAGTCGTTATTTGGTTTTAGAGGCTTGTGGTCAAGTTTTTGGACCTGCTTATAATGCAAAGGCTAAACAAAGCTATGATACATTTTTTTTTTTTTTTTTTTTTAAAGTTGGCGAGAAATTGGCTTGTTCCCATCTTAAGGGGGTAGTGCTTGGTTTATATACAGGTATTATATTTATTAATATATTTTTGAGATTTCTCGCTAGACCTCCATCAAGCTTAGAAAAACAAACCCTAGACTCCCTTTCAAGATTAATTTGTAAATTTATCGGTAGAAAAATTAGAGGCTCGCTTTCGTTCGCCAGGAAAAAATCGAAATCTAAAGGGCACGAGAGGTCTTAATATTGATAAAGAATGAGGCGAAAGGTCTCAAAATCGCCAAACTAACAGAACGAACGTCTGAAAACCTCAAAACTAATATGCTAAGCATGAGGAGAAATGGGGTCCAGAAAAACCGAGCAGTACCCCCTTATTACTCTGCTATTTCAACGCTTTTATAATTATCCAATATGTTTTGAATTTCGAAAACTTGGCAATCATATGACGCAGATACATGGTAGTTTCTAATTCATTAATAGTCCTCGAGAAATGAGCTGCTAAAGGAGTAACATTTTCGTCATGTAAAAAAAAAAAAAAAACACACACACACACACTTACTATTTTGATATTCTGATTGAGATACGAATTAAGATAAATTACTTAATATTTAATCTTGTTATTAACCCTCTCAGGGTCCGATGATGCATTTCTTTTGTTTTCTGGCTATTATTAGACGATTTCATTTAGATTATGAAGTGTATAATTATGGAAGTCAGATGGTTAATTGAGATGATTATTGTTTTGTTTTCTGGCTATTATTAGACGATATTATTTAGATAAGGAAGTGTATATGGAAGTCAGAAGGTTAATAGAGATATTCTTGACTCTTTTACAGCTTCCTCTCTCTCTCCAAAACCCTTTCTACCCTCTCTACACTCTTCAGAAAAATAGGAAAAGTAGAATGTAGATACGAGGTGCCGTTGTAAAGGCTTATCCCTCAATACCTTCACCCGACCTGACCTAACTCTCACAGATCCTCCCCAAACTGTATATAATCGTTCAATGATAGCCATAATAAACTATAAAAATGCCTCATAATCTTCAAAGGGTTAACAATTGTATTCCTAACCACTATTTTACATATCACTTCCATAATAATATCGTGTTCATCCTTTTTAGTTTTCATTTGGATCTTATATGCTTATGAGCAGGATTTCAAAACACTATAATGGTATTCAACTTCAGCACACCAATCATTCACTTAACTCATACAGTACCGGTACCGATGACGCCCTTTTCATTATCCTCTGGCAACTATTAGACGATTTTATTCTGCTTGAGAAGGACCTCTAGCAGGGTACAAACTATCTCAATCAACCCTTTTAGCTAACACAGATCCTTCCTAAGCTGCATAATACCGTCTAAATATAGCTAGAATATAATATAACACACGTTGCTGGTACTCAAAGGGTTAATGAAACACTCACTTGCGTAGTGCAAACCTGACTTCGTATTAAACAAGCCTATCCTATATACAGCGGAAATGGCTTGATAACATAATTCTTGGTTTCAATAAAATACATCAAGAAGCAGCCACTCCTTTATAAAACAAAATCCGACTTGATACTCACCGATACAGATATTCTTCTTATTTTTCCTGTTGCCCAATCGATCACTTTGTACCGGAGAATATGATGAGACCTCTTGCGAAGACATGATGACTTAAACTGGGGTACTGACGACTGTGCCGCCTGTGCGTCGCGTTGGTCTCTCACTCATGTGCATCACAATTACCTTAAATATCCTCTGAAATGTCCTTAGATTTAGGAAAATTACCTTAAATGTTTAATTCCGTCAATATTGGTTCCTACACTTATTGGTTTACGTCAGGATGAAGATCGGGCTTTTAGCTACAGTTATAATCAACAAGACATTATTATTTCTGTTGTGGAGGCATTATTTCAAAACGATAACCTTGGTCAAAGAGTTAATTCCCATATCATTTAACCCTTTGAAGAATATAGAGATATATTCTGGCTATCATTAGACGATTGTATACAGTTTAGGAGGTATTTGTGGGAATTATAAGGGTACAGACTATCTCGACTAAGCCTCTTGCTTCCATATGCTCTTCCTGTTATGAATGAAACCGTCTAATAATAGCCAGAACACAGCAAATATAATTATGCATCATCGTATCTTCTAAGTCGAGTCGTTTATCGGAGACGGTGTTGACAGTTGAAAGTATGGAGCACAGCTCTATACTTTATACTCCATACTTTATAAATGTCCCGGCCGACATTTTCCATCGAAAAATGTACACATTTATCTTGAAGGAGAGTCGTGGGGGTGTTATTTTAAGCTTGGCGGAGGTCTAGGGATTAATCTTAAAATAAAGATGAAAATATACGGTATATAAATGAAGAAATTCTGTATATACGCCCATCCCCTTTAACGTTAACTCTTGCCATGTAACCTTTGCCGGTTGCGCTCATGGAGTTGCAAGATGTTCCTGTTTTCTCTATTTTTATTTGAATGATTTATGTTTGTGAAAGTGTATTGTCTAGGTTTAGGTTTGTGTCCTTTCCCAATTGGCTGCTAATAAATTGTGAAGTTAGACTATTAGCTGTCTTCACCTGATTAAGGCCAGATACTTGATAATCCTTTCGGGACTTCGGTGAGACTTTTTCTATTGCACTAGACATATCGAAAGCCTTCGATAGAGTCTGGCATAAATCTTTAATTTCTAAACTACCCTCCTTCGGTTTCTATCCCTCCATCTGTGCCTTTGTCTCTAATTTCCTTTCCGGCCGTTCCATAGCCGCGGTTGTGGACGGCCATTGTTCACTTCCTCACTCTATAAACTCCGGTGTTCCTCAGGGCTCTGTCCTATCTCCTATTCTCTTTCTAATTTTTATAAATGATCTCCTTAACTGTACCTTAATTCCCATCCATTCATACGCAGACGACTCAACCTTGCACTACTCCATTAGTTTTTCAGAACGCCCCAGCCAGCAATCCCTCAACGACAAACGTAATGAAGCCATAGAACTCTTAAATTCTGATCTAAATACTATTTCCAATTGGGGCAGAGAAAACCTTGTTAACTTTAATGCTTCCAAAACCCAATTTCTCCATCTATCTACCCATCAGGATCTCCCAGCGGACTATCCCTTATTCTTCAACAATACAAAAATCAACCCTTCATCTTCTCTCAATATTCTTGGTGTCTCTTTTTCTTCTGCTCTCATTTGGAAGGACCATATTACCAGTCTTGCTAAGGCAGCCTCCCAGAAGCTGGGTGTGCTCAACCGCCTTAGGGGGTTCTTTTCCCCTGTACAGCTTCTTGCTCTGTACAGGGGCATAGTGCGCCCTTGTATTGAGTATTGTTCACATGTGTGGGGAGGTTCCTCTCACACTGCTCTCCTAGACAAAGTTGAAAGGAAGGCCTTTCGTATCATTAACTCCCGTCCACTCACCAACTCTCTGCAATCTCTCTCTCTCCGCCGCAATGTTGCATCTCTCTCGCTATTCTATCGCTACTATAATAATCAGTGTTCCTCAGAGCTATCCCAGTGCATACCACCTCCTTTACGTAGGGCACGTGGTACCCGTCTTGCAACTCAATCCCACCCCTACTCTGTGCAACTCTCCAACCCAAGAGTGAAACGTTACTCTCAAACTTTCTTCTACTCAACAGCTGAGCTCTGGAACTCTCTCCCAGAATCAGTCTTTCCCTCTTCCTATGACTTAAATTGCTTCAAACTCCGTGTGTCCAGGCATTTTGGCTCGAACGTCCCTTGATTTTGGCCCTGTCACTCTTTCAACTATGGGGGAGGCACTCGCTATAGGCAGTTATGCCTTTTGCCTCCCTCAATCACATAGAAAAAAAAAAAAAAAAAAAAAAAAAAAATGTCAGGCATATACATGTAAAAGTAAATATATATACAGTATATATATGTATTTATGTATATGTCTTTATGCATGTATTTAATTATGTTGTACATGGACGGTACTTATATTTTTTGTCTGTTGATCTTTAACCCCTTATGTACCGGCGACGTAATTTTAATTATTTCGTAGCTATTATTAGACGATTTTACTCAGTTTTAAAATGGCCTCCAGCAATTTACAGGCTTTCAACTATCTTACTACCATTTTTACTACCACAGACACAACATCGTCTAAATATCGCTAGAATAATATTAATAACACGTCGAAGGGGTTAATTTGTATTCACATTTAATGGCTATACACCGACCTTTTCCTGATAGTGCTTTGTGTAATGAAATAGGATAAACGTGAAGGATGTGCGTCATGTGACCATATCCTGTCATATATTTCCTAGTGTCTCAAAGAAAATGGCTCTTTATGCTAGCACCATCACAGAAAACGAAAAGTTAACACCTAGGACTTGTACAATTGCGAAGTTTTCTTGTGTATATGTATAATAATAATAATAATAATAATAATAATAATAATAATAATAATAATAATATTTATTCAGTTAGCATTTTACAATGTTGGTACCACATAATATGTAATGTTACAAATATGACTTGTACCAGCTTTGCATAATTCCAACTTAGGATAGCCCAATAAGGCCGTTAGGTGTATTTCCTTTGGGGTCCTTGTGGGAATAGGTTAGCTGGGGAAAAAGGGAGAATAGCAAATTTAAATGAATATGATTAGTAGATACTTTAGAGAAAGTATTTCTAGGGGGTTATATTAAGATACCTTACATTCTATAGTTGGACTGGTCAAAATATTTCAGTAATCATTTCAGTTTGTTTTGCCTATCTCTTATGTCGTATTTACTAGTAGACATAAGCTTGGTGCTCGCTTCTCGCAGCTGTTCGGTTCAGGTGCTCCTTCAAGCTACGTCTGAAGGAGTACAATGTGTTCTCTTTTCACGGACTGACTGGGGTAGGTTGTTCCAGTCTTTGATGACAGTGAAGAAGAATGTTAATTAGCTTACCCTATCCTTGGATTCCCGGGACCGTAAAATTATACATTCTATATTCTGCATATTGTGTCCATTCCTTTCATTTGCTTTAACAAAATCAAATGAAAGGATTTATATATATATATATATATATATATATATATATATATATAGTATATATAGGTGTGTTCCTCGGGAGCCGTAGTTTAAGTAGGAAAAGAATTACCAGCGAGGCAGCGAACATCATTTTTATTTTCATTGTAGTGGATCCAAATGTTTCGGCATAAAGCACTACGCCATCAGCTGTGGTCTAAAAGTAAAATTAAACACTTAAAATAAATTGCTATAATATTGCTAATTTGTTTAAAACACAATCTTATACATAATATAAAGGGAAGTGGATATAATTATATTTAATTGCGAGTTTTGTAATACAAGTATGAATTAAATGACGAATGAGATAGTCTAGCTTTTTAAATGCATAGACGTCCTTCCTGAGTTGTACAAAATCGTCCAATAGTTGCCAACTATAATGAAAAGTACATCACCGGTACAGAAGGGGTTAACAATGCAGGCTAGACCATTACAGCATCCGATATCAAGGCAACTACTCCATTGTTATGTGGATGGTCTGCACGTTGTCTTCAGTGATGATATCCTTAGTCCAGAGTCGACACTCAATGGTCAGCGGCACTCCCTCTGTAGGAACATAAATAATAATTAAGCTGTGTTGTATGTAAGTTTAATTACGCTTATACTTTAATTAATCTTTATGTACTATATTAGTCTAAACTAAATTAATAATAATGTAATTTTACTCACACTTAATTTAAGAAGCAAAATCAATATCGGTTCACTATACAGTATTCTAACTAAAAAATAACTAGTGTTAATTTGAGGTAATATTGACATAGGCTAGTTTGCTTTTACAGGACGGTTAGTAGGAAGTTAACCCCATCTTCTGAAGCTGTATTAATGGTAGACTGACACATTAGTGGTTAGGTTTGTTTAAGGGGGGTCATCTAATTTTGTTTAAGGGGGGTCATCTACTTTTCTCGATGTGAGTAGCAAGGCCGGTCCTTAGTGATCTTGGCCCCATTCAATGTTATTTACTCTCACTAAAACGTTACGCTTTCCATAATGCAGTTTGGTCTGAGTACATGATTAGATTGACATCCAAAATTCAAAAATGGATATCAATCGTGACCGTGTACTCAAGCTTAAACTGTGTTGGTGGTGTAATGGTTCAGGTGCTTATGTTCTGGGTGTGGTGTCCCGAGCTCCAATCCCGGGAGGATCATATGCTTTCATTAGTTTATTCAAGTACATTGGGGTTTGTAGTTGATGATTAATGTTAAGAACGGGATGTTACTTGTTGCTGGGGAGACATACAGCTTCCATAGGCCATACTTACCCAGTCTGCTAGTCAAGGTTCTTCAAAGAATCTTTCAAGACAATTATGGCTATCTTGCCTAAGTTGGGTTTGCTAGCAAGTAGTCACGGTGAATTGACCACCTGCGAGTTTCAGGCTATAAGGAAGTTGGAACTGTAGACATCGATATTTAGCAGAATTACCAGCAATAATCCTGTTTTAGTACATTAATAAATACATAAACCAAATCCGATATATATACTATTTATCCATCAGAAACCTACATGATTACTGTATTTGTGTTTATTGTGGATACTTACAGGCCGAACTTCCTTATAGCCTGAAACTCGCAAGTGATCAATTGGCTGGAGTCATATTTAGGTAGAGTTTGTGGAAGAAGGGCGCACATGAAGCAGGGAAGTGGCCAGCTGATGTGTCGTTCCTGCTTCAGTTTGTGCCTTGATAGTCTTGGGTCACCCAATGTCTCCGTCAATAACAAGGCATATTTGTTCTCAAATGGCAAATCAGAAGACTAATTCATGTTTTTTTCACCAACCAACTTTACTTCTAAACTCAATTAATGAAATTAAACAAAAAATCACTTATAGATTTTATAAAGCTATAAGCGAAATGTTTTCAATATACAATACTGCTCCTCCTCACAAGGTGCTTTTATCCACCTATAGTATTATATTTTGTGACCTTAAATGGAAACTTACTTTTAAGGCCTGAGACGTGCAAGCCCACGACTGGCTGTATGTAAGAGTCGTTTACTTGGTAGGGAAAGTAGTACGATGCAATACCTTGCCAGGGCCCCAAGCTTACCCGACCATCAAAGCTTGCATTGTCTGTGTCTTTTTTGGCATCACAGGACACCCAAAGGAACTGCAAAGAGGAAGGAAAAGCTATTTTTGTTTAACCCTTCATAAATACGATCTACTTACTTTGTAGACCCAATGTATAATTGATAAATATGACTTTAAAGCCCACTGCCACTTACTAACTAACCTTATGGATGCCACACTATTGAAATATAAACATGTAAAATGAATACCTCTTACAGCTGACTGTGTGTTATAGTAGCTAATACTATATACTAAAAAGTAGTTGATATACTCTCAACATTATTCCATCACAGCAATGGTGATACAATCTTGAAATTAGTCTCAGCCAAAAAATTATAATAACAAAAATAAATAAATATATAAATTAAAACAAAACATAACATATATATAAATACATTATTTTAACCCTTTCACTGTGGGAGCCATTCTGGAACATCCTGGACATAGCCTGTGGAGACGAGCATGAGTGATCAGGAACGCAGCAAGCCCCCGTTTGCACAGCGGAAGCCCAGCCACAGCACTGAATCTCTTCCCACGTCTCGCGAGATGATTTCAGTATTGTCAAAGGCAAATGTAGCGGAAAATTGCTTATTTTTGCCGAATATTGCCGATGTCTATTGTAACGTTGCGCCTGAACCCCGCGAGCTAGAGAGATTGTTCTGATGTCATTTGAAAGCTCTTTTCTTCTAGTGTTTTTTGCTGTAAACTTTTAAATTAATTCAAGCAATTGTTTAAGTAAACAGGAGTGCCTGAATAAGCCCTATTATAGCGAAAAATCCTCCAGACTGAAAGGGTTAAAACCAGAGCTCTACATTCAATCACTACCCTAGCTCCCTACTTCAGAATCTGCCACACACTCCATCCCTCTATCTCTGATGCTTTACTCATCTTCACCCTCTTCAAAGCATCACACGTTTCTTATCTGATCCCCTCCTTCTCCTCCACGGCTTCTCTTCTTCTCTCTCCCATTCTTCTTCCCAACATTTCCCATCCAATTATGTTTGCATATCTCTCATGCTATACATTAAACAATGCATCGAAGTGTTCTCTCTATGTTGCGACTTTCTCTTCTTTCTCCACTAGCACTCGCCCATTTTTATCTTTCGTACTATTACTATAGTTAGTTTCTTTTCAACTGACGGTAAATGCAAAGTTCCCACCATAGTGAAATATGGTACTAATTATATAAACGTGGCCTTAATATGATGCAGTGACATAGTAGTTTAATATTTTGTCCATTAAGTATCGATAAGGGATTCAATTTATCATCAGCTGAAAAGAAACAAAGTATGTTTTTTTTTATAACCCTCCTTTACTTCTTTCTTGTGGTGATGGGCTGGTCTATCAGAGTGAGAACTGAGCGATCTCTGCCATACCCATAGCTTACTCATGACTGTTCCTTTAACTTATATATTTTCTAGATCTCAAGTGACGGCGTCTTTTCCGTGGATTGACCTCCCAATCTACCAAGATTGGAAGCCAAAGCGTCACATTTTTCCCTTGCCCCTCAACTTTCTCTTCATAATTGCTGAGGGGCACAGGGCCCTGGGTGGGGCTTTGGTTTCCCGGGCGTTTCTGCACCCTCCTCAGCTCCCCGCCATGGAGTGGCTTCGGTCACCCAGGCTTTATTGTGGTCGGCAAGGAGGGTTCTGTGGGGGCGCTCGGTTATGGCCTTGGAATTGCTCGGGGCCTTGGGGCTGTTCGGCCAGGCAGCTTGGGGAACAACAACAACAACAACAACAACCACTTTCTTCACCCCTTCCAAAAGAGTTTCTTACAATCCCTCCTCTTTTCACTGAAGTTCCTTCCAAATTCATTTCTTACTCTCTCACTATTTTCTTCACCACTCTTTTTCTCTCCATATCCTCATTCCCTCCACTGCTCAACCACTCCCTGTATGCTATAGTTTGCTCTTCAACTGCTAGTTTTACCTCCTCAGTCCACCACACTGTTCCTTTCACTCTTTTCCCCCTTCTCCTACCACCACATACTTCATCACATGCTGCACTTATATCTCTTCCTTAAACACTTAGCTTACCTCTTCAACTTCCTCCATTTGCTTTAAGTCGAACCTACCTATCTGTTTTCTCCACTTCTCATAAACTTCTCCCTAATTCTCTCCTCCTGTAACTCCTGACTTCCTCTACCTCTCCTCACCCATTTCTCTTGCACTCTTATAATTGAAACTACCACATAGCGATCGGACAGATCCCCCTCCAACTCCTCTATATGCCCTAGCATCTAACACTGATTTCTTCATTCAATCAGCTATACACACATAATCAATGAAGTCATCTTTCACACTTTCCACTCTGTCTTCTCTTGGTTCATTTATACACACAATCACCCACATCTGTATTCCCTTTTTTATTCTTACCCACACAATCCTCGAACCCACAGATCCAAACCCCCTAACATGCTCCTTCCACCTATTATATATAAACAAATTAGCCACCTGCATTCGCGCTCTCATTCTCACTCGCTCTAGTACATTACACTGCCATTCTTTCAATTTGTTTCAGTCAGTCCACATTCATCCAGCTTGTTATATTTTAGCAGTCCTAGAACCTCTTTCTCTTTCATGTCATCATTATGCCCTCTTACGTACCAGGTCGCCAGCCAAAAACAGCTCATTTCCGGTCCTAGGTCGTCACCATTTGGGCCATCCAAGAACTTGTCCTACCAATAAACAAGCATATATAATATTGTTAACCCTATTATTTGCTTAACTGCAAACTAGTGTTGATATTAATGTACCTTAATGATAATGCTGTATAAGATTTTCCTTAAACCTCCCCCGCCTTGATTCTAAAAATACTCGTTCCAAAAAATAAATAAAAATCAATAAAGACTAAAATCCAACACTGACCTTAGGAATCTCATTACTGTTAATTTTATAAAACTGCAGTATCTTGTCCTTGAGGCTCTGTGGCATGTTGTCTGGTAAGTCTTCAAGCTCTGTGTACACGTCAGGAATCCAGTCAGGTACCTGCAAGAAACAAAAGGAAACCATTGCAGTAAGGGGAGATGGGCAGTTTTTCTGGACCCCTTTCTCCCTCGTGATTAGCCTCATTTGTTTTAACATTTTAAGACGTTCGGCCCATTAGTTTGGCGATTTTAATTCCTTACGTCCCATTTCTTTGTCATTATTAAGACTTTTCGTGACATTTACGTGTCTATTTTTTCCTGACAAACGACAGCGAGCCTGTAATTTAAGAGATTTTGTTCTATACATTTTTTTACAAATTTATCTTGAAGGTTCTTTGGCGGGTATTTTTTAAGCTCGATGTAGGTCTTGGGAGGAAAGTAGAAACATAATATATAAATGGAAAAGATAAAATCAACCAAAAAGTGAACCATCTCCCTTTAAGTAGTATCTGCAAAGGAGTAGAACCACATGAAATATGCACTATCTTTGTTGACATATGCATAGTCATTTGTAGTAATCTCTGCACATTTCTTGTGTTTCCATCTTTAAAGGTAATGTCACACAAACTCTTTTTCCGTCAATTTCTGATGAAAAATGTTTTCTCCTAGTAATTTTTGGTATTTTCGAATTGGAATCGACGACTAGACTGAAATTAATTGATTTTAAGAGACTGACAAAATATATATTTATAACTTAAGAAAATACCTTGCATGAGAAAATTTACGAAATAAGCACTTGTGGACACCGCCTTGCACCAGTGACTGCATCCTTACCGTCCGCAAGTCCTTCTCTGTATTTGGCAAATATTAATTTATGCAACACCCCGTTCTTAACATTAATCATCAATTACAAACCCCAATGCACTTGAATAAACTAATGAAAGCATATGGTCCTCCCGGGATTCGAACTCGGGACACCAAACCCAGAACATAAGCACCTAAACCATTAAACCACCAACACAGTTAAATATGACAGATTCCACCACTGTAGTAACCTGATTCAGTATCTTTAGAACCTACCGATCAACAATTGCCGACTTGCGAGTTTCGTTCTATAAGGAACTTGGAGCTGTAGACAACGATATTTAACAGAATGTACAGCTAAAATACGGTCGTAGTACATTTATAAATACATAAAACCCAATTCAACATAATATTTATCCATCAAAAACGTACATTATTCTTGCATTTCTGTTTAATATCGGTGTTCATGGCTCCAACTTCCTTATAGCCTGAAACTTGCAAGGGGTCAATTGGGCACTTGTCATGGCATCTTCCTTGAACACTTCTTCCACCATCACATCCATATGTTCCATACTGACAGGTAGATGGATTGGGTGGAGAAAAAAACACAGGAAAGAGCTATGATTCCTTCTTGTATTCATTGTATTCGTCCATACCTTTTCAAACCCTTTCCACACCTTCTGGGAGGCATACAGTATATCAATATCTGAGAGGGATCTGCCTTCTGTGGGCCAATCGGCTTTCTGCAGACTCCCATTTTCTTATGTTCTTATCTCTGTCATAACATTTATTTATATATCTATATTTACATATTCTTCCCCTCTCTCTGTTTATCCTCCCTCCCCATTCCTTTTTTCTCTTTTGTTTTCTATCCTCTCTATCCTATTCTTCCCTTCCTTCACCTTCTAGGAGACGACTCTGACTCTCACTTCCTGGAATCTCTCATCCTTCGCTATCATCTCTGTCCTTCTTTCTTTCTTCGTCTGTCCTTCCATTTTCTCTATGTATTCTTCTTCACCATTTCCGTTCTTTATTTCCTCCCTTTCTATTTTTATTTTGTTTTTGTACTTTATCCTCGCTTCCCTTTCAAGTCTTCTTTTATCCATCTCTATCACATTTATCTCGCTGTGCTCTTTTCTCTCTATTCGTCTTTCCTCCTCCTATATCCTCTTTTCTTCTCACTTTCTCCTCTCAATTTACACTATGGTCCTGCTAGTTCTCTCTATATCCTTCTTTCTTCTCTCTCCATCCTTTTGTCTGTCTCCTTTCTTCCCCTAACTCCGTTTTCTGGCAGACAGTGCTATCGCTCTCTCTCCATTCATTCTTTTCTTCTTTCTTCTTTATCAATTTTCCTCTTCATATATTTTCCTCGCTATCCTTGCTCCCACTTCCCTATCTCCATTCTTTCCTTCTTCCATTACAGTAATTTATTCTTTCCTTTCATCCTTTCTCCTCATTGTTTTCCTCGCCATTCTCTGTTCCTCTAAGACTAAGTTGAGAATCCCATCGGGGCGACATGTTCAAACTCTCATAGGTACGGATACACTACACACACTCCCGCAGCACACGCGAGAGTTTATGTTTATGTGCGTTGGATTGCAGTGTACCACATAGGCCTGTAGACCTATTGTCTGCTCTAGATATGCTGAGGGTATCATCTATACATATGGCCACACCCACCACACCATCATCGCGGCCTGGATTGAGCACTAAATTGTACAAAATTGAGCGCAAATTTTATCACGTAGCAGCTACGCAGTCAATTGTATGTGCACATTACTGTAACTACTTGTTTTACGTAATTGATGCTCCTTGGGCTAAATATTGAATTTCTTTACATTTGTTTGGCTCTTGTGACAAATATATAGCCTAAAATATATATTCATTACAAATATTATTATTATTATTATTATTATGCCTTATAATAATACTGTGAATTACTGTGAGTAATTCAGGGCAGTGATGATAATGTTAAAGCCCTGTTATTATTGTCATTATTATTATTATTATTATTATTATTATTATTATTATTATTATAGTACCTTATTCGGGGCGATGAGGAGACAGGGGCCGTTACTGTTGAAGCCCCAGTGCTCCTCTTCTGTGCAGGCCTTGATACCGCCCAGCCAGTGCGGTTGGAAGCTACAGAAGTTCTCTGGTTTTGTCACAGGGTCGCATGAAGTTAAGTTGTACTTGTTGATGATCTTGCTTTGCTCTGGGGGGGGGAGGGGGGGGGGGAGACAAATGTATTACTACACTCTGCACTGTATACAAGTATGGATACTAAATTGGCCAAGAAACATTTGGTATATTGATAGCGCTTTTTCCTTAATTTTTGATATATCTATTTGATAGGTTTATCACTTCCAATATTAATTTAAGGGTTGAAGTAATATGAACAATTAAATTACCCTTTTCATTCTTTCTGTAATTTCGTATCTTTTTACAATGTTTTGATATATACCCTATGCGGACATACATTATAGTTGATACCCAGACCATCAATCCTCTCGTTCAACTGCTACACAACCGTAATGGTATTCATATCGTAAATAGGAAGATAACCATAGCCTTCAACTCACTTTACTGGTTCACATATTTTTCTAAGATATAAAGGATATAATCATCTAGTGTCTACCATGCACCAAAGGGAAAGACATTTCCAGCACACCTGGACTCTGGCAAGCTGGTCGCTAGCAAACCATTCCAACTTCTCTCCCTGGACATAATAGGCCCTCTACCTGCAGTTAATAACTTCAGGTTCATTGTCACCCTAGTAGACACGTACCGGTATTTCGGTTTCGTAATTGCAGCCGCAGCAAAGGAACATTTACCTTCAGCCGTCACCCAAATCCTCCTGGATGACAGTCTTGCCAATTGTGGCCTATTCCCGTAGAACTTTCCTGATTACAGCCAGAATAAAAGAAAGTGTCGCCTTATAGAGAGGTTAAAGAAGATGGCTGCGGTGACCATATAATTGTCTCTGCCCCATAAAATACGCACTTTGAAAGAACTCGTTAATTTGTGTGGCGTATGGGCTGTCCTCCAGTTGCTGGTACACGATGTTGTTGCTGGGGTACGCGGTCAGGCCTAAGAGACAGATGAACAAAATATATAATTTACACATTGTACAGTATAAAACAGAATGAGAGAGAGAGAGAGAGAGAGAGAGAGAGAGAGAGAGAGAGAGAGAGAGAGAGAGAGAGAGATAGAGAGAGAGAGAGAGAGAGAGAGAGAGAGAGAGAGAGAGAGAGAGAGAGAGAGAGAGAGAGAGAGAGAGAGAGAGAGAGAGAGAGAGAGAGAGAGAGAGAGGAGAGAGAGAGAGAGAGAGAGAGAGAGAGAAGAGAGAGAGAGAGAGAGAGAGAGAGAGAGAGAGAGAGAGAGAGAGAGAGAGAGAGAGAGAGAGAGAGAGAGAGAGAGAGAGAGAGAGAGTAATGTATATAACAAATATAATGAATTGTGATTATCAAGTCTAACTTCTACTGCAGGATTGACTGAATTTATGTATACTGTATATCCTTTTGACATTCAGTCTATAATTATACAGTCTACCATAAATATGAATGATGCAGAGTATTTAGTTTAAATTAGTTATTGGGTTTGGTGAGGTACAGTTACCCACATAAATTCGTGGACTCCCTAGTTATTCTTTATGCAACTATAACTATTTGGATAAATTTTGAGATGAAACTTGCTTGTCAATAAATACTATATATTGTTTCGAAGATGATATATATATATATATAAAATTACATTCATAAAATAGTTCCAAGAGACATAATTCCATGATTTGAAATAGGTGAGGGCCGCGAATGTTTATGAGTGACTGTACTATAAAGTCTATTCATTATATCTAGATATCGTGAATTCGTGATCAATATATCCTGTTCAAAAAAGCATGCCAAAACTCTTGAACTTCAACCTCTGTAACTCACAAACAACTAGAGTAATCGAGTTAATATTTCTACCATTTTGGAAGAGTCTGCCAGGAAAAAGGTGTCGAAAATTACAGACTATTTGCTCTAGCCCTTTTTCAATTATAGAGGCTAGGGTTCACGATTTCTGGCCTATCAATTTGGAACAGGGTATTGCCTACTTAACCCTCTCAGTATTCTAGGAAGCATGCTCTGTGTTAGTTCTAGCTATACATATGACTATGTATTAAGCTTAGGAAGAATTGTCTGAATTGAAAGGTTATTTGAAACATTTTTAAACCCTTAGCTGCATAAATTTCTCTTATAAGAGCAAGATTAAATTTAATCCTATCAAGACTCCACAAGTCCCACCTTAATAAAAAATCAGTACATTTTCGGTAGAAATCAGCCAAAGGCTGGTTCTTCCCAAATTAGAGGCTCGCTATCGCACACCAGGAAGTAATCGACACCTAAATGGCACGAAAGGTCTTGCAACTGATAAAAGAAATGAGGCGAAAGGTCTTAAAAATGCCAACTAATGAGTTAAATGTCTTAAAATCTCAAAACTAATGGGGAGAAACATGAGGGAGAAAGTGATTCAGAAATTCCCTCAACCCTTCCTTGCGGGCTTTCTATAGGGAATAATCAACTCATGTGGTCATTTTCTCGCTAAATATACATCACCCTAGCGCCATATCCGTAACAATGGGCAAATTGAAAATGGCTCAAATGAAAAGATTTGGTCGAACGTCTCCCTATAACAGTCACCACCCCCTCCCTATCTCTCCACACCACCCAGGAATATCAACTTATCCTTTGAATCTTTCGTCGCTGACTAGCTGGCCCCGCACTATCACTTGCTAGAGAAAATATAAAATGGTTATCCTTCAATTCCACTTGCGATAACCGCTAACCGATAACCGGATGAAAATTTGTTATTTTATCATTTACTGGTATTTTGTTTACAAGACAGGATGGATGTGGAAATAAAGATGAAAAGGAAACTCATTATCAAACCTGGCACAGAGCTGTCACTATTACATTGAAAAGTGTCCCTGTTTTAGTTTACTTTCAGCTTTTAAATCACCTCATCATTGTATACACATCCTCCCTCAACCAATGCACAGAGCACACTGATCTTACTATGGGTGGCAAGCTTAGAATCTCCTGGAAGCATCTGGTAAGAAATGGGCTGGGTTGGTGCAACCAACTTCACCGGTAATATCAATGCATATATATACGTTGGCAGCAGTGTAGGCATTTTTTACATAGGATGTATACCGTACTGTATATAAGTTGGCCGCAGTAAAAGGGTTAATGTATAGATTGTAGTATTGGTAAGAATGCCACTTACTCTATTGTTTATCTTATACTGTATATACCGGTACTGTATATTCTCTCTCTCTCTCTCTCTTTTTCGCTATCATTCTCTCTCTCTTTATCTCTCTCTCTCTCAAGCACACACACACACACACACACACACACACACACACACACACACACACACACACACACACACACACACTTACCAATTTCAGTTCCGTGAGGCCCCTGTCCCAACATAACTCCAAGGACGACTACAAGAACCAGTACCACCACTCCCACCACCACTCCGATGACTGCAATTATAATAACATTGTAGTGATAATAATAATAATAAAGTTGTTAATAATAATAATAACGTTGAAAATAGTAAAGATAATAATAGTAATGATAATAAAAATAGCGATAATAAAAATAGTGCTGATAATAATAATAAAATAATAATAATAATACAGTAATATTTATAGTACCGGTCAATAATAATATCACTTATCTTGAGGGTCTAGTACTCGGTTTTTCTGGACCCCCTTCTCCCTCATGTTTAGCATATTAGTTTTGAGGTTTAAAGACGTTCGATCGTTCCGTTATTTTGGTGATTTTGAGACATTTTGCCTCATTGTGTTAATATTAAGACCTTTCGTGCCATTTAGTTGTCGATTTTTTCCTGGAGAGCGATAGCTAGCCTTAAATTTTAGAAGGAATCGGGCTTCGGCCGAGACATTTTTCTACCGAAAAAATGTACAAATTTATCTTGAAAGGGAGTCTAGTTTTTTTTCTTTCTAAGCTTGCTGGAGGTCTAGCGAGGAAACTAAAAAATATATAAATAAATATATCGTATAGACCAAAAAACAAGCACTACCCCCTTAACCCCTTCATTACAGGTGACGTCTTATGTATATTATTTCAGCTACATTTAGACGATTTTAATGACGCGTAGGAAAGATATGTGGTATCTAAAATGGTTAATTGATATAGCCTGTAGCCTTTTAACTGGAAGACGTCCTTGCTAACCTGAATTAAATCGTCTAACAGTTGCCAGAATATAACGAAAAGGACGTCCCCGGTACTGAATTGGGTTAACCCCTTCTGTGCCAACCCGGCCTTTTAACTTTATTCTGGCTACTGTTAGACGATTTTATTCAGCTTAAAAAGGGCCTCCAGCAATTTACAGGCTTCGAACCATCTCACTTTACCCTTTTTACTATCACAGATCCTTCGTAAGCTGCACAAAATCGTCTAAATGTAGCCAGAATAAAACTATAAAAACGTCCCCGGTACAGAAGGGGTTAATGATAGCCAGAATGGCGACCTAAACTACTGAAGAGGTTATGAAGGTAGGTGGAGCCTTAAGAGGGGTCACCGTTTTTTTGTTTTATCGTTCTCTCCTTTTCTCTCTTTCCCAGGCTTTTATCCATTCGGCCCCATTCACCCAACTGTTTTAAGACGTTTATCCCCTTCCAGGTGTCGATTTCTTCCTGGCGAACGATAGCGAGCCAGCATTGTATGAAGATATCCGGCTTCGCCGGAGACATTTTTCTCTCGAAAAATGTACAAATTTAGCTTGCTGTCAAAACAAAAAATATATATGCTGGCTCACTACCGCTGTATCTGCGAGATATTTATATTTATTTACCAACCAACTTTACCTCTAAATTCAATTAATGAAATCAACAAATACATTTGGCACTCCAAGGACTCGAACCTAGGATACTCACACCGAAATTCCACGCATTTATGCATTACGCTATCATGACAGTTAAAGAATTAAGCACAAGCCTACGATTTATGATGCAGTTTCGAATCCTGCATATTAATCTGAGCATATACTTGACAAAAATATATATCCCAATATATTTTCTTAGCGGAATGTGAGGTGTCCTTTTGTTAGTGGCTGAGCGTGACTCGTGCAGTTCTTGGAGGAGGGGAGGATCCCCGACCTCTGATGACCTTCCTCCAACTTCTGAGTCTCACCTTTATTCGTCTTCTACACACTCCTCACCATCTATGCTAGAAATCGTGCCCCCTCGCCATGAACCTAAGTCTTGTACTACTTGCGCAGTTATCTGGGGGCTACATCCCTGTGGACATTGTGCATCGTTGTGAAGAAGAAGAAGTTTCAGATTTCAATGCAAGAGACTCAAAATACGGCGAAAACAAAATTGCTCACATATAGCTATACTTACTCATGCGTGTGTTTCCAGCCATTCTTCCTCCTCCTCCGGTGTTTACGTTCTTGGTGTCTTGGCCTGTGAGCTTGGTTTCGGGGCCTGGGTCTTCTTCTGCTGTTGTTTTTATCCGAGGAGGAGTGTGACATCCGTACTAACCTGTGGCGCTGTAAATACTTACGCAGTGTAACGCTGCCCCGTCACTAACGCAGACTAACGCTACACTACTACCAGGGTTACCAGTATCAAACTAATACAGGGCCGCTAGAGATGTTTTAAAAGCCGCTAGATAATGCTTGTTCGGGGGTTAAACCTTTGCTACGGTCCCCCCTAATCAATTTGTCTGAGCTCTATTTTTCTCTTCCTTTTTCTTGATAGTGGTGAAGGTGGTGAAGGTACTGAGGGATAAGCCTTTACAACGGCACCTCGTATCTACATTCTACTTTTCTTATTTTTCTGAAGAGTGTAGAGAGGGGAGAAGGGGTGTCGGAGTGAGGAAGCTGTTGAAGTGGCTTTGTTATGTGCGTTATTAGTCTGTATACGTCGTCGATTTCAGAATAGACTCTAGAATGTTGGTTGATAATGACACAATCTCTAGAATATCATCCATAAATGGCTCAAATGTCAAGAAAATATCTAGAATGTTGGCGGTGTAAATAATTACCGCAAGATCGAAGTAAATAATTATCTATTATAAGGGAGGACACCGGCTTTTTTTATCTCCTTTTCTATTTCTCTCTTTCTTTGGCTTGTATCCATTCGGCCCCATTCAGCCAACTGTTTTAAGACGTTTATCCCCATCCAGGTGTCGATTTCTTCCTGGCGAGCGATAGCGAGCCAGCATTGTATGGGGAAATCTGGCTTCGCCGGAGACATTAGCTTGCTGTCAAAACAAAAATATATATATGCTGGCTCGCTACCGCTCGCTAGGAAAATATTGACACCTGAATGGGGTAAACGGCTTAAAACAGTAGGCTGAATGGGGCCTAATGAACACGAGCCAAAGAGAGAGGGAGAGAAAGATAAAAAAAAAAGCGAGGTGGGCTCCCTTAAATCTAGCAGCAGCGTAGCTAAATTGGCAACACTTTTATTGTTTCATCTTTGCATGGTCCGCCTCACACACACACTCTCTCTCTCTCTCTCGCTGACTCACTCCCAGGAAACGGGCTGAAGGTTGTGCCTGAAGAATTTATACTCCAACCTATCTAATTTAACTCCAATCTATCTAATTTGAGGGCAAGCGACCTAATTATAATAATGTCGACATTAATCATTCTTACTAGCCTACTACTACGAATAATAATATTAATATTAATTAAAACTATATATGCCGAATTGCATATAGTGCATTTGGCAATTTTATGTCTAAAAGTTTATATGAGGTGCCCTTGTAATATTGTCCTAAATACCTTCACCTGAGCTGACCTGAAGTTATAATTGATGCTCCATCTATATACTACCTGTTAAAATGAAATAACCGTGGCTACTTTCACCTTAATTCACGAAGAAAATACACATTTACTAACATTAAAGTCTGGAACCCCAACAAATGTTAGTCTAAAGCCTAGTTCACACATTCAGGAGTGTGAGGATGAGTTTCCAAGAGCCCACAGTCTTGGTTAATCGGGGAAAAAAAGAGGCAGAGGGCGAAAAATACCAGGAGTTTACAAGATTGTCCTAGAGTGTCCAGGAGTTATGTCGAGTAACCCCGAGTACATTCGGGGACATTTGGAGTAATTACCGAGTCATTAACCCACTGAGCCCCAGCTAGTTATTAATAAATGTACCACCAGGGACCAGTCGGTTTTGATTTTTTTTTTTTTTCCAGAAACAATAGCGAATGGGTTAGGAATGAAGGAAAAACCACAAAAAAACGATCAAAAAGGTCAAAAATTGGTCCTACGGAGCCCCCGAAAACGGATTTTACAAGAGTAAAAAATTGAAGGCAATAACACCCAAAATTCCGGATTTTGCACGCTCACGCGCATGCAGTTGGACTTTGAGAGTTTTCAACCATTTGTATGGTTGCGTGGGATACTTACACAGCTCCCATACAAATCTGAGCCCTCTAGGTGCCATAGGACCGAAGTAATTGGGACCGGAGTAACACTGACGCAACTGTTGCATCGCTGGGGTTTAGCGTTACATACATTGCTGACGCAAATGCTGCGTCGCTGGGGCTCAGTGGGTTAAGAGTGTGCTGAGAGGGTGTGGAAATTTGAATTTTAACGGTCATTTCTGGTTCCCGAGTGCATCCGAGTGTGTAAGAGTAATCAAGAGTTATTCCGAATGTAACTCAAGTGTTGCCGAGTTATCGCGAGTGTTCACGAGTATGTCTACGAGTTCGTTGAGAGTAAGCCCAGACTGCCTCCCATTGTGCCCCTGGGATGTACTAAAACACATTTTATGTGTAGTCATGTATTATGTAACTTTTAATTATCATATATACACACACACACACACACACACACACACACACACACACACACACACACACACACACACGAGTCCCCATTTTGACCCTTTCTGCCTTCCTTCAGCCGACTTATATTACATTATACCACCAACATCACATATGTCATAACATGGAATACATTAAGCATCAATAAGAACTTTTTAGACCTGTTACTGATTTGTTTGTGTGGATTGATGTGTTGACGTCGGTATATTTCCCCACCCCTGCACTCCCTTTGTATTGTATTATATTTTTGTTCATGTTATTAATCTATTAGTTCTCATTTTTGACCATGTAGTTTTGTCCCCGAGTGTTAAGGAGTTAAACTGAGTATTGAGGAGTAATTCTGAGTTGTTAAAAGTGACTTTGAGTACTCGAGGGTTATTTAGAGTGTTCCCGAGTGATCTCGAGTCTCTTGAGGTTGAGCTGACTCGGGGCCATATTTTCTAACATGTTTGAAATTTGGGCTGCCCGAGTGGAGTTCCCAGGAGTATCAGAGATTGACCTAGAGTGCCCATGGATGCATGCAATCTTCCAAGAGTCATTATGCGAGTTTCCGAGACTGTGGACTCTTGGAAACTCGGCCTCACACTCCTGAATATGTGAACTAGGCTTAAGAGTCTAAGGCGCTGCTCCTACCCAGATCCCGGAGAGAGTATGCACCGGGGTACAACCAGACCAGTGGAATATCAACAGGCTCGGTAGGCCTTAAAAAGTGGGGAGCCACTTCCACCGGGTACAGGCTGAGCCAAATACGAACTCACCTCTTCCTATCTTGAGCATCTCACTAAACTGTGTAGCTATGAAAATTCAGGCGCTGTCCACTGGGAATTGTGGGACGCATGACTCTATAGGCGTTGGTTGCCGGAATCAAGTTCTTATTAGATGGGATGAGGTCAGTGTTGGTCACTTAGGTAAGACGTTATTACTCAAGTAACATCTGGTATGATACACAAGACTCGAGTAGCATCTGGAATGATATTTAACGTAAGGGGAACTAAGATTGTCTAGTGTTAGTTCAACTCTTTTTTTCTCACTAGTGTTGGTTTTTAAATTTTAGCTTTCCAGCCTTGCATGTCCTTATGAGCATTGATTCTTGAATTTTTCAACCATTAGGTACGGTAGCCAAGTTACCACCCGGGACGCCTAGGAGGATTTGCAATCCCCCGGCGGGAGGGAGCAATGGATCCAAGTGGGCATACGTTTTGTTCCGAACTTGGCTGTGCAAACCTTGCTGTGTTAGGACATAAACTGTGTGTGAAATGTGGAACCTGTTGAGACAGGTCAAGAGGTCGGTGGCTATCTAAATCGTGCCCACAGTGTTCAGTTCTTCGCAATGGCTTTCTCACCTACTCGGACAGTAAATGTAAGAAAATTTTACTACATATTAGATTCACTTTCGTACTGTATTGCAAGAAAGTCGCCCATACATCTCTTCAGTTGGATGATCCTTTACTAGACGATTTGTTGAAAACAGTGCCAACTTCTTATATAACCAGTAGTTCTCCTGTGAAAAAGACAGTTCCGAAATCCTCCGATAACTCTAGCGGTCGTGATGCTCCCTCCCGCCACCATAAAAGACCCAGGAACTCTGACGGGCCTGCGCCGGGGTCACCTGCTCCGACCTCCCGGCGCGCTCAGTCACTTTCCCCGTTGGCTAAGCCCAGGTCTTCATCACCTCTAATTCTACAAGAGGGGAAAAAGCACCGTCCCGACTTTACTTCTTGCCTGGCATCGGGCGATGGAAGGTTATGAAAGTTATGGCAAGTTGGTTGTTGCAAAGCTTCTTGTCTATCTTTTATCTTTTTCTGAGAGCATTCTTGCCTTCCGTAGCGTAGGAAGGGTTGTAATATAGGATTTTATGTAAAAAGTACTTAGCTAGAACGCATTTTAGTACCTTCTTGGCACTTCATCAGTATCTTGGAAGTGAATGAGAATTGTGAGGTAGTGAGCTTGTATACCATACAACTGGGAGGAAATCTAGTCAAAGAAAATTGTCTATCTTAGAAGCTCTATTCATAAAAGAGTTATCCCCCAACTTAAATATACTGTACAAGTCAAAGATCTTCAAGCCCTTTCCAACATGAAAAGATCCTACCTCAATGAAGCAGGGAGGGCTACTGATGATGTGACAGCGGCCAACCAATGAGAGAGCAGAATTAGCCAACCCATGGCTAGCCAATCAGAAGTCTATACACTAGATTACTTCCCAGTTTTATGGTATACCCTCTGTGATGGGACTGATTTTCACTTGGCCTATAAATAAAAATGATCTCTCTCACACAACTGAAAAACAAAACAAAACAAAAAATGAATTATAGACAAATTAAACTGATATTTACATGTGACTGATTCACTGGCATATGTGTCTGATTCACTGGCATATGTGTCTGATTCACTGGCATATGTGTCTGCCTTCGACTCTTTTCATCGTAATCGTAATACTCTTGTCTTAGAAGCGCGATCAAAGTACAGTACGAAGAAATTCTAAGAGACGGAACAAAATTTGTTTTATGGATATCATCATGTTGGTCTCATTACATGATAGGGCAAATGAATTAGCCAGGACATACTCTCTAAATACTGCTATTGATCGCAATCTCGACCTTTCGCGTAAATTTCTTAATTAAAACGATAATTCACGAATAACATGAAAACTTAAGTACCGGTATGTTAAGATACATTGAAATAAATATAAGCATCTCTGTCTATTAAGGGATTGGAGTTCTCGCAGGAAGGCTCCAGTCCTGACGTTATTCTTGACTTACAGTGTGCTGGCTTAATAATCCAATAGGGTTGATAGCCTTTGAAGTCCTATTTTAACTAACTAATCGGTTTATCATCACTCGATCATGCAGGAAGAATCGCATGTACAATAATTATAGGGTTCCACAAACAAGATAAGTCGAGTGCTAGATTTTACAAGAGCTTTCATTCGATTTGGTTATAAATATTATTGGCAATATATACAGTATACCATCAGATGTCAATAAAACAATATGTAAGCTACGCAATCATATATTTTAAGCACACGCATTGTATGATTATGTAGTGGAATATGAAAACATTACACAATTCAGAAGCCCATCAATAACATATTTTTAGAGATATAGTAAAGTATTTAATACATCATGATATTTCGAAAGACGGCAAAACGTGTACATGTGCGATATAATGGGGTATAGAACACGTCTCGTGTGTGTGTGAGTTTGTGGGTGTGTGTGTATATATATATATATATACAGTATATATATATATATATATATACATATACAGTATATCTATATATATATATATATATATATATATATATATATATATATATATATATATATATATAATTTGTAGAAACAGTAGGAATTGTATGACATTCATAGGCCACCTGGATTATCTACTAAGCCCTATATCTAGCCATCAATCAAATCTGATAAAATGCCGACATGTACTCCGTGTGGGGTCTCCTATTATCACACCTTTACTGCTGGACTACGTTAGGCCTTTCATGGTGGTGAAATAGTTTTCTTTTTGACAAAGGAATGTTGTACTGAGAGACTCGTTCATGAGAATGGCTATTGAAACATATTCACGTAGGTGATTATAATTGTCAAAAGTTAGCCAGCATAAAGGATAAAAGGCATCATCGTACTGAGAGAGTTAACTCCTTCTTTACCACGATGTAATTTTAACTTTATACTGGCTACTATTAGACGATTTTATTCAGTTTAAAAAGGGCCTCAAGCAATTACCAGGGTTCGATCTATTTCACGTAACCTTCTTTTACTTCCACAGATCCTTTTTTAACTGCACAAAGTAGTCTAAAGATGACTAGAATACAATTAAACATACGTCACCGGTACAGAAGGGGTTTATGGGTAAGATAAGAATGATAAGTATAGTCTAAGATGGATCTGTTGGTGGTGTAATGGTTTAGATGCTTATGTTCTGGGTGTGGTGTCCTGAGTTCGAATCCTGGGAGGACCATAATATTATGCTTTCATTAGTTTATTCAAGTGCATTGGGGTTTGTAATTGATGATTAATGTTAAGAACGGGGTGTTGCTTAATTACTACTATTATCCAAAAAGTATTCCAAATTTACAAAAGCTAGGCCTATTGAAAGAGTCCTACCACGTCAGTACAGAGTAGCACCTTGCTTAGTAAATATAAATTATCAATAAGGTAGAAATGTACTACCACGTCAGTACAGAGTAGCACCTTGCTTAGTAAATATAAATTATCAATAAGGTAGAAATGTACTCCTTAAATTTACATTACATTTTTTGACTACATATAATCAACTCTATAATATCACAAACTTATAATTATCTCTCTCACTCACTCTCACACACACACTCTCTCACTCACTCACTCACTCACTCTCTCTGCATATATAAATAAATACATAAATATACTGTATATATATATATATATATATATATATATATATATATATATATATATATATATATATCAATCTATCTATATGCTCAGGCCCAATCCCCATTTTGGGGGTAGCCGACTCAAGACAGAGCAAGAACAGGGAAAACACAAAAACTACATAAAACTAAAATAAACACAGATAAAAAACACAAACTCTCACACATCCAGGTCACCAAGGAGAAGACCCAGAGACCAGGGTTACCAAGGTCGCTCCAGCACTCCCCCGGCCCCCGACCACCCGGAGAGGTTCCGATCTCGGCAGGCAGACACGCAGCGGAGCCAAAGCCACAAGCCCTCCCACCACACTTCCAGGCACACCCTTCATATTAATCGTCTCCCCAGGCCAGGCGCCTGATGGACTATTATCTAGTCCAACTTGCGCCCGACCCCTTACTCCAAATGACCACGTGTTCACTCAACTATTCACAAGCATTCTCCATTCACTCCTGTCCACCACCACTTCCCCTGCCTGATCTATAGTCATTCCTCTATCATCCAAAGCCTTTCTTACACAGTCTCTCCATCTCAATGGGGGTCTTCCTGCCCTTCTATCTCCCCTTGTACCTGACTCACATATTCTCTTTGTAAGCCTTTCATCTCCCATTCGTTCAACATGACCATACCAGCTCAGCACCCTTCTGTCCACTCTGGCTGACAAATGTTCCTGCTGCCCCACTCTCCTACGTATCTCTTCATTCCTCAATCTGTCTCTACGAGTAACTCCACACATACTCCTCAAGCAGCTCATCTCCATCACATCCAGCCCTCTTTTCTCCTTTTTCTTCAGAGCCCATGTCTCAGCCCCATACATCACTGTTGGCACAACAATTCCTTGATACAGTGCACTTTTTACTTTCACTCCGAGATTTCTCGTCTTTCACATATATATATCGTATATATATATATATATATACTGTATATATATATACAGGTATATCAATATAAATATATATATATAAATATATATATATATATATATATATATATATATATATATATATATATATATATATATATATATATATATATATATACCAATTGTCATATCTACAATGTAATTGACAGAACCTTATCAGCATGATCGGTCTGATTACACTGTAACAAGAAACATCACTGATAACCATAGATTATTCATAATTATATCCTATATACTCCTAATATATAGATTTCATTAATATATACCAACATATATAATTATATAATCGTACAGTAAAAGCTATAATGCATGCCTGTGATGAAGACGAAGCCCTATGAATGGCCAAATATGTTATAATGAATGTTATAGTTGTTATAGTTGATGTTATAGTTGATGTTATAGTAGTTATAGTTGTTATAGTTGATGTTATAGTTGATGCTATAGTTGATGTTATAGTTGTTATAGTTGATGTTATAGTTGATGCTATAGTTAATGTTATAGTTGATGTTATAGTTGTTATAGTTGATGTTATAGTTGATGTTATAGTTGTTATAGTTCAGAAGTGGGCTGAGGAGGACGAAACTGAATGGCAGCCTATTAATTAACCCTTTTAGTAATGGTATCGTTCTTTTGGCTTTATTTGGGCTGCTATTAGACGATTTATTCAGTTTAGAAATGGCCTCCAGTAATTAATACGCTTGCCCCAGTAGTTTTAAATTACTGGCAATTTTAAGACCTTTCGCGCCACTTACCTGTTGATTGTATTACCGTATTTAAACTACAATATGATAAACAAACTGACGTCTCATAGGAACTCCGTAATCATTTATGGGAGCCCACCTCGCTTTTCTTCTCTTTCTCTCCCTCTCTCTTTGGCTTGTATCCATTCGGCCCCATTCAGCCTACTGTTTTAAGACATTTACCCCCATCCAGGTGTCAATATTTTCCTGGCGAGCGGTCGCGAGCCAGCATAGGCCTATATGTATTTTTTTTTTGACAGCAAGCTAAATTTGTACATTTTTCGATAGAAAAATTTATCTGACAAAACCGGATTTCTTCATACAATGCTGGCTCGCTATCGCTCGCCAGGAAGAAATCGACACCTGGATAGGTATACATGTCTTAAAACAGTTGGCTGAATGGGGCCGAATGGATACAAGTCAGAGAGAAAAGGAGAGAAAGAGAAAACAAAGCAGGTGACCCCCCTTAATAGGCAACAACCGCACACCCAACCCTGAAAACCTTACAGTTCTCTGTGACAAAGTGAAGGATTAATCAATTGTTCATATTCTGCTGAGGCTATTTACAGCTATCTATCTACTGTATGTACTGATATCTATCTATGTACTGAGATGCTGAGCTGAACATTGGCCGTAATATACACACGGTTCATAGAAAGCACATCTAGGCACATAGATATAATTTAAGGGGGCCCACCTCTCTCTATCTCTGAGTTGTATCCATTCGGCCCCATTCAGTCTACTGTTTTATGACGTTTATCCCCATCCAGGTGTCGATGTTTTCCTGGCGAGTGGTAGCGAGCCAGCATATTTGTGTTTGTTTTTGTCAGCAAGCTAAATTTGTAAATTTTTCAATAGAAAAATTTCTCCGGCGAAGCCGGATTTCTCCATACAATGCAGGCTCGGTATCGCTCGCCAGGAAGAAATCGACACCTGGGTGAAGATAAACGTCTTAAAACAGTAGGCTGAATCGGGCCGAATTGATACAAGCCAGAGAAAGAGAGAAAAGGAGAGAATAAAAGCAGGAGACCCCCCTTAATGCAGGTGACCCCCCTTAATGCAGGTGACCCCCCTTAATGCAGGTGACCCCCCTTAATGCAGGTGACCCCCCTTAATGCAGGTGACCCCCCTTAATGCAGGTGACCCCCCTTAATGCAGGTGACCCCCCTTAATGCAGGTGACCCCCCTTAATGCAGGTGACCCCCCTTAATGCAGGTGACCCCCCTTAATGCAGGCACACAAAGCAGGTGACCCCCCTTAATGCAGGTGACCCCCCTTAATGCAGGCACACAAAGCAGGTGACCCCCCTTAATGCAGGTGACCCCCTTAAAATAATGCAGGTGACCCCCTTAATGCAGGCACACAAAGCAGGTGACCCCCCTTAATGCAGGTGACCCCCCTTAATGCAGGTGACCCCCCTTAATGCAGGCACACAAAGCAGGTGACCCCCCTTAATGCAGGTGACCCCCCTTAATGCAGGTGACCCCCCTTAATGCAGGTGACCCCCCTTAATGCAGGCACACAAAGCTCAATGTGATGAATTACAGAACACTGAAATACAAATGGAGGGTGAGAGTGAGGAATCTGAAAATGTTTAGTTAGCTCCGTAAATGTTCAGATAAGTAGTTAAAAATACACAAAGCTAAATATGGTGGTCATATATATATATATATATACGATTAGGAGGAACTGGCACTTGGCCTGGGCATTTTTCTATCGAAAAATGAAAACAAACTATCTGGAGAGGGGTCTTGTGGGTAATATTATAAGCTTGATGGAGATCTAGGGAAGGAACACAAACATAAAATAAAAACAATTAAAAACAATTCCCCTTACGCCGAAAAATGCATAAATGTATCTCAAATGGGGGGGGGGGGAGGGAGGGAGGGATCTTGTTTTATATAGATTTAATGGAGGTCTAGGGAGGAAACTAAATACAACAAAACTAAATACAAAACAAATATATACAACAAGTTCTCACCCTCACTGTATTTTACAACTAAATTATTGGGCAGTAAAGAACAGTGATTAGATAATATATATATATATATATATATATATATATATATATATATATATATATATATATATATATATACATAGGTATGCTTATAACTGCTGAAATTATGGCATTATGTTGACAATACTGCTGCCTATCTCCTCACCGTAAAATACAAATGGAATATATTCTTAACCCATACAGAACCAGTGACGTCCTTTCCTATATATTTGGCAAATGTTAGACGCCTATATTTAGCTAAGGAAGGACGTCTACCCACTAAAAGGCTACAGACTATCTCGATGAATCCTTCTAGCTACCACATATCCTTCCGAAGCTTCATAAAATCGTCTAAATGTAGCTGAACACAAATAAAAAAGACGTCATTGGTACGGTAAGGGTTAACAGTGTATACAGACTAGATCACATTGTCATAGTTTATTGGCATGCAAAGATTAATTAATGACATTAATTAACCTTTGCATGCCATAAGTTAATGGTGTCCACAATCAATCTAACCTTTTAAGGGAGTCATGGGCCGGTTTCTGGTCCCCTTTCTTCCTCACGCTTATCCCCATTAGTTTTTAGAGTTTAAGAGTTTTGCCCAATTAGTTTGTCGATTTTTAAACCTTTCACCCCATTTTTTGTCAATGTTAAGACATTTCGTGCCCTTAAGTTGTCGATTTTCCCCCCTGTAATTGTGGAGGAACCAGCCTTCGGCCATGACATTTTTCTACCAGAAAATGTATAAATTTATCTGTGAAGGTCTAGGGAGGTCCATTAAAATATATGAATATATAAATATACAGTATAGACCCTCAAAAATATTCACTGTCCCCTTCAAGGTATGGTGGTGGTAATAAACCCATCATATACAAGCATATTATAGAAAGGTAAATTACCATTAGTATACCTTATGATACCTTATGATGTGTTCGCCACTCTTCTAGCGGCACCAAGGAGCACGACGCCCCTCGTTTTGGGTGGTGATTTGGTGCAGTAAACTGTTTGAAGCGACAGCTCGCTCCCTTGCGAGGATGGGCTCGTCTGGCACCTTTTGCAGTTCGACATCCAGGGCTCTCTTGAAGCTGTCTAACGAGACGTCCCTCATGTCTCTTACTCGCCGTGGGAGTTTGTTGAAGAGACGTGGGCCTCTGTGTGATAACCAGCCCTCTCGCAGAGAGCCCATAGCACCCCTGTTATTCATCTGGGGGATTTCGCATTCCCAGCCTCTCCTATCACTGAATTTCATGACTATCGGAGTATGTAGGTTTGGTACTAAACCCTCTGCGATTTTCCACGTGTATATTATTAGGTAACGTTCTCTTCTACGTTCCAGTGAGTACAGATTCAGTGCTCTTAAACGCTCCCAATAGTGTAGCTGTTTTATCGAACTTATATGCGAAGTGAATTTCTTTGTACACTCTCTACGTCATTTATTTCACCTGCTTTGTATGGGGATGTTAATACGCTACAATATTCAAGCCGCGGTAGCACTAGAGATTTGAAGAGCGTTATCATAGATACTTCACCGCGTGTTTTAAAAGTACGCAGAATCCAACCCGTTAGACGTTTCGCAGCCGCCACTTTGACCTGGTTATGTACTTTGAAACCCATATTTTCAGACATTAATACCCCAAGTTCTTTCACACTGTCTTTCCGTTCTATTATGAGGTTAGATTCTGTTAAGTAATTTGTAATTTCTTTAACACCATTATTATCTCCGTACCGTATTAATTGGAATTTTTCCTCATTGAATTGCATGTTGTTTTCCCTGGTCCACTGGAACACTACATTCATGTCTTCCTGCAGTCGGCCCGTGTCTTCTTGTGTGTTTACTATCTTGCTTAATTTTGTGTCATCAGCAAAAGACGACACCGTACTGTGTCTGGTGTTGGTATATATGTCGCAAATTAGTATGAGGAACAGAAGGGGCGCTAGCACTGTTCCTTGGGGCACTGAGCTTTTGACATCCGAAGGCTCAGATGTGACTTGGTTTACTGCTACCGATTGTTTTCGGTTTACGAGGAAATTGTATATCCACCGTCCAGTTATACCTTTTGCTTTCAGTTTGTGGGCTATTATACCATGGTCACATTTATCAAATGCCTTAGCAAAATCGGTGTAAATGACATCCACGTTTTTCTTTTCTTCTAGCGTTTTAAGAATTTTGTCATAGTGTTCCAAAAGTTGTGAGAGACATGATCTTCCAATGATTTTATATACCTTTTTTATACCATTAATCAATAGTATACCTTGATTATTAAACCAATCTATACCGGTGGTGTCTTTTGTATTATATTTCAGCTATACA
Organism: Paralithodes platypus; assembly: GCA_032716605.1. Lineage (NCBI taxonomy): Eukaryota > Metazoa > Arthropoda > Malacostraca > Decapoda > Lithodidae > Paralithodes > Paralithodes platypus. The sequence goes on from CM064499.1 coordinate 32,932,799, forward strand.
TTTAGACGAATTTATGAAGCTTAGGAAGGGTATATGATAGCTAAAAGGCTGAATTGAGATAGTCTGTAGCCTTTTAATGGGTAGACGTCCTTCCTAAGCTGTATAAAATCGTCCAATCGTTGCCAGAATATGATGGAAAGTACGGTCGCGCTAATAAGTCATGCCCAGCTGTCATTACGTTTGGCTCGCTCTGTGCTGTATTAATTTCTGCCAGATGTTGAACAGGGTGGGTAAGTGTAGGAACATGATTGTGTATTTCACTCAATGTGAAGAAATTAAGCTTATATATTGCTGCTACCAATTATTGATCAATATAGACTTGGTGCCGAGACATCACTTATTAGCGCGAAAGTAAACTCGACCAAAAAACAATCTTTACACTGGTGAGCTGTAAATAATCTAGTGTGAACGGAATGAATCGGGTGAAACATACGTCTGTGAGGTATTATCATAAGATTTCGAACCACTTTCAGAATGCTTAGAGCGTTAGTTTAAAGATTGTTTTTTGGTTGAGTGTACATCATCGGTACAAAAGGGGTTAACAGTGCAGACTTGACCATTACAACATCCGATATCAAGGCAATTACTCCATTTTTATGTGGATGGTCTGCACGTTGTCTTCAGTGATGATATTCGTAGCCCAGAGTCGACATTCAATGGTCAGCGGCACTCCCTCTGTAGGAACATAAATAATAATTAAGCTGTGATATTTTTTTTCTATTTCTATTTGTTTTTTTTTTTGTTTTTTTGTTTTTTTTTTTTTTTGTCAGACGCCGTAATTCCCGAGACGGGGTACCCCGGCCATGAATTGCTAGGTCAAGTTGCCCTGGCTTGACATCTACCAATAACATTTTGACAGTACGGCCTCGATCTGCCAACCCTTTGATCAGCAGCCGACGCTCTACTGACTATGCCACCGCTCGCGACAAGCTGTGATATATGTATGTTTAATTACGCTTAGACTTTAATTAATCTGTATGTAATATATTAGCGAAAACTAAATTAATAATAATGTAATTTTACTCTCACTTAATTCAAGAAGCAAAATTAACCCTTAATTGGCGGCGCCCGGCTATTGTCGAGTGAAAGAAAAGGTGCCCATATGCGGGTCACGGCTATTGTCGAGTGCAATTTTGAGCACGTAATGTGCTCTGAGAGAGAGCGGAGCGGTGGGAGGAGCATAGATTACCTCCTGACCGCTCGCCACGGCCGCTGTGGACCTACTGAGATTTACTGCACCCTCCTCCACCCTCTCTCACTCGTTTCACACATAATAATGTAAGAAAATTACCGCATTTTAGCGATTTTGTCCTTCGGTTGCACGATCGTTGCAAGACAACCAGTGATCGTAGAAGGATGGTTCGGGTGTCATTGGAAAGCGCAATTTACGCCCTTTCAGGGATACATACTTGTATTACGCTCTGGGACTTGTTTATGCATGAAAAAGAGCACGGAAACAACCCCATTTATAGTAAAAAAAAAAAACGCTGGGCGGTACATAGAAATTACCGCCTAGGCCGCTCTTAAGGTGTTAATATCGGTACAGTATGCAGCACAATATTATAATTGAAAATTAATGCAAGTGTAAATATGAGGTAACCTTGACATAGGCTAGTTTGCTTTTACAGGACGGTTAGTAGGAAGTTAACCCCATCTTCTGAAGCTGTAATATTGGTAGACTCTGACACATTGGTGGTTAGGTTTGTTTAAAAGGATCCAGTAAGCATGTGGGAGAACTGTCATACTGTTTGACAAACCAGGTGGGGTCTGTCAGATGGTGATGTTTTTTATGACTTGCTCGGACCAAGACTTGGCATTGCTGGCGAGACACACAGCTTCCATAGGCCATACTTGCCCAGTCTTCAAGTCAAGGTTCTTCAAATAATCTTTCAAAAAAATGATGGCTATCCTGCATAAGTTGGGTTTGCTGGCAAGTGAATTGACCACTTGCGAGTTTTGGTCTATAAGGTAGTTGGAGCTGTGGCCATCAATAGCAGAATTATCAGCTAAAATACGGTCATAATACATGTATAAATACATTACACCAAATTTATCATACTTTTTATCCAGCAGAAACCCACATTATTATTACATTTCTCTTTAATAATGATTTTCACGGCTCCAGCTTCCTTAAAGCCTGAAACTCGCAAGTGATCAATTGGCTGGAGTCCTATTTAGGTACAGTTTGTGGAAGAAGGGCGCACATGAAGCAGGGAAGTGGCCAGCTGATGTGTCGTTCTTGCTTCAGTTTGTGCCTTGATAGTCTTGGGTCACCCAATGTCTCCGTCAATAACAAGGCATATTTGTCCTCAAATGGCAAATCAGAAGACTAATTTATTGAACAAAAATTTACTTATAGATTTTAAGAAGCTATAAACAAAATGTTTTCAATATACAATAGTACTCCTCCTCACAAGGATTTTTTTTGTATTTATTTATTATTATTTTTTTTGGTGACCTTACACGGAAACTTACTTTCAAGGCCTGACACGTGCATACCCAAGACTGGCTGTATGTAAGAGTCGTTTACTTGGTAGGGAAAGTAGTACGATGGAAAACCTTGCCAGGGCACCAAGCTTATCCGACCATCAAAGTCTGTGTCCTTTTTGGCATCACAGGACACCCAAAGTAACTGTAAAGAAGAAGGAAAAACTATTTTGGTTTAAGCCTTCATAAATAGGATCTACTTACTTTTTAGACCCAATGTATGATTGCTACATATGATTTTAATGCCCACTTCCACTTACTAACTGACTTTGTGGATGCCACACTATTGAAATATAAACATGTAGAATAAATACCTCTTACAGCTGACTGTGTGTTATAGTAGCTAATACTATATACTAAAAAGTAGTTGATATACTCACAACATTATTTCAACACAGCAATGGCGATAAAATCTTGATATTAATCTCAGCCAAAAAATATTAATAACAAAAATAAATAGATATATAAATGAAAACAATATATAATATATAAATAAATAAATAATTTTAACCCTTTCACTGGGAGCCGTTCTTGAACATCCTGGACATATCCTGATGAGACGAGAGTGAGTAATTAGGTGCGCGGCAGGCCCCCGTCTGCACAGCGGAAGGCCAGCCGCAACACTGAATCTCTCTCCCCACGTCTCGCAAGATATATTCAGTGTTGTCAAAGGCAAATGTAGCGGAAAATTGCTAAATTTTGCCGAATATTGCCGATGTCTATTGTAACGCTGCCCCTGAACTCCGCGAGGAAAAGAGATTGTTCTGGTGGCATTTGAAAGCTCTTTTCTTCTAGTTTTTTTGCTGCAAACATTTCAATTCATTCAGGCACTTGTTTAAGCAAACAGGAGTGCCTGAATAATCCCTATTATAGCGGAAAATTCCCCACACTGAAAGGGTTAAAATCAGAGTTCTACATTCAATCACTACCCCAGCTCCCTATTTCAGAATCTGCCACACACTCCATCCCTCTATCCCTGATGCTTTATCCTCTTCAAGATGCAATGCTCTTTCCCTTACAAGGTTTTGAGTTCTGAAATTAAATAATTTTATGAAAATTGGGATATATTGTCCTACCAATAAGCAAGCATATTATATAATATTGTTAACCCTATTATTTGCATAACTGCAAACTAGTGTTGATATTAATGAACCTTAATGATAATGCTGTATTAGATTTTCCTTAAACCGCCCCCTCCTTGATTCTCAAAATACTCGTTCTAAAAAAAATAAAAATAAAAAAATAATAAAGAATAAAATCCAACACTGACCTTAGGAACCATTTTCTGGTTCTGATGATAAGACTCTTCAATGTGGTCCTTGAGACTCTGTGGCATGTTGTCAGGTAGGCCCTCCAGCTCTGTGTACACGTCAGGAATCCAGTCAGGTACCTGCAGTTGCTGTGAGAGATGTTCTTAGATAGATATAAGATAGATGTAGTGTAGGGGATATAGGCTGTAGTGAGAGATGTTCTTAGATAGCTATAAGATAGATGTAGTGTAGGGGATATACGTAGTGCAGGGGGTATTGGTTAAAGTGAGAGATGTAGTGTAGGGCATAAAGATGTAAAATAACAAATAGGGAAGAAGGGGTCTGCCTCGTATGGGCCAATAGGCCTTCTGCAGATTTCCATTTTACTTATGTTCTTATGTTCTTAAGAAAAAGGAAACCGTTGTATTAAGGGAAGATGGCTAGTTTTTCTGGACCCCTTTATCCCTTGTGTTTAGCCCCATTAGTTTTTACATCTTAAGATGTTTGGCCCATTTGTTTGGCGATTTTAAGACCTTGCGCCCCATTTCTTTGTCGTAATTTAAGATTTTTCGTGTCATTTAGGTGTCGATTTTTTCCTGGCGAATGATAGCGAGCCTGTAATTTAAGAGAAATTTTTCTATCAAAAAATGTACAAATTTATCTTGAAGGAGGTTCTTTGGCGGATGTTTTTTAAGCTTGATGGAGGTCTTGGGAGGAAAGTAGAAACATAATATATAAATTAAAACAAAATTTACCAAAAATTGAACCATCTCCCTTTAAGTAAGTAGTATCTGCAAAGGAGTAGAACCACATGAAATATGCACTAGCTTTGTTGACATATGCATAGTCATTTGTAGTAATCTCTGCACATTTCTTATGTTTCCATCTTTAAAGGCAATGTCACACAAACCCTTTTTCCGTCAATTTCCGATGAATGTTTTCTTTTCTCTTACTAGTTTTTGGTATTTTCGAATTGGAATCGACAACTTGACTGAAATTAATTGATTTTAAGAGACTGACATAATATATATTTATAACTTAAGAAAATGCCTTGCATGAGAAAATTGACGGAATAAGCACTTGTGGACACCGCCTTGCACCAGTGACTGCATCCTTACCGTCCGCAAGTCTTTCTCTGTATTTGACACATATGACAGATTCTACCAATGTAGTAACCTGATTCAGTATCTTTAGAACCTACCGATCAACAATTGCCGACTTGCGAGTTTCGTTCTATAAGAAAGTTGGAGCTGTAGACATCGATATTTAACAGAATTTACTTCTAAAATACGGTCTTAGTACATTATTTTATAAATACATAAAACCCAATTCAACATACTATTTATCCATCAGAAACTTACATTATTCTTGCATTTCTGTTTAATATCGGTGTTCATGGCTCCAACTTCCTTATAGCCTGAAACTTGTAAGTGGTCAATTGGGCACTTGTCATGGCACCTTCCTTTGAACACTTCTTCCACCATCACATCCATATGTTCCATACTGACAAGGGGAAAAAACACAGGGAAGAGCTATGATTCTTTCTTATATTCATTGTATTCTTCCATACCTTTTCAAACCCTTTCCACACCTTCTTTTTTTTTTCTTTTTTTTTTATATATCAATATCTCATATATCAATATCTCTGTCATAACATTTATTTCTATATCTATATTTATCTATTCTTCCCCTCTCTCTATTTATCCTCCCTCCCCATTCCTTTTTTATCTATTGTTTTCTATTCTCTCTATCCTATTCTTCCCTTTCTTCATCTTCTAGGAGACGACTCTCACTCCCTCGATTATCTCATCCTTCGCTATCCTCTCTGTCCTTCTTTCTCTCTTCGTCTGTCCTTCCTTTTTCTCTATTTATTCTCCTTCACCATTTCCGTTCTTTATTTCATCCCTTTCTATTTTTTGTTTTGTGTTACTGTATCCTCACTTCCCTTTCAAGTCTTCTTTTTCCATCTCTATCCTTTGTATCTCGCTGTGCTCTTTTCTCTCTATTCGTCTCTCCTCCATCTAAATCCTCTTTTCTTCTCACTTGCTCCTCTCATTAACACTCTAGTCCTGCTAGTTCTCTCTATATCCTTCTTTCTCTCTCCTGTTTTCCCTAACTCCATCTTCTGCAATTTATTCTTTCCTTTCATCCTTTCGCCTCATTGTTTTCCTCGCCATTCTCTGTTCCTCTAAGACTAAGTTGAGAATTTCATCGGGGCGACATGTTCAAACTCTCGTAGGTACGGATACACTACACACACTCCCGCAGCACACGCGAGAGTTTATGTTTATGTGCGTTGGATTGCAGTGTACCACATAGGCCTGTAGACCTATTGTCTGCTCTAGATATGCTGAGGGTATCATCTATACATATGGCCACACCCACCACACCATCATCGCGGCCTGGATTGAGCACTAAATTGTACAAAATTGAGCGCAAATTTTGCTACGTAGCAGCTAGCAGTCAATGTTATGTGCACATTACTGTAACTACATTGTTTACGTAATTGATGCTCCTTGGGCTAAATATTGAATTTCTCTCATTTCTTTTGGCTCTTGTGACAAATATATAGCCTAAAATTTGTATTCATTATATTATTATCATTATTATTATTATGCCTTATAATAATACTGTGAATTACTGTGAGTAATTCAGGGCAATGATGATAATGTTAAAGCCCTGTTGTTATTGTCATTATTATTATTATTATTATTATTATTATTATTATTATTATTATTATTATTATTATAGTACCTTATTCGGGGCGATGAGGAGACAGGGGCCGTTACTGTTGAAGCCCCAGTGCCCGGCTTCTGTACATTCACTGATATCGCTCAGCCAGGCGGGTTGGAAGCTACAGAAGTTCACTGGTTTTGTCACATGGTTGCATGCAGTTAAGTTGTACTTGTCGATGATCTTGCTTTGATCTGGGGGGGAGGGGGGGACAAATGTATTATTACTGCACTGTATAAAAGTATGGTTACTAAATCGGTCAAGACAAATTTGGTATATTGATAGTGCTTTTTCCTTAATTTTTGATATATCATTCTATTCTTATATTTAATAGGTTTATCACTTCCAATATGAATTTAAGGGTTAAAGTATTATGAACAATGTTATGATATATACCCTATGCGTACATACATTACAGTATAGTTGATACCCAGACCATCAATCCTCTCCTTCAACTGCTACACATCCGTAATGGTATTCATATCGTAAATAGGAAGTTAACCATAGCCTTCAACTGCTACACAACCGTAATGGTATTCATATCGTAAATAGGAAGTTAACCATAGCCTTCAACTGCTACACAACCGTAATGGTATTCATATCGTAAATAGGAAGATAACCATAGCCTTCAACTCACTGTAGGCTACTGGTTCACAGTGTGTTAAGATATAAAGGATATAATCATCTAGTGTCTACCATGCACCAAATGGAAAGACATTTCCAGAACAACTGGACCCTCTGGCAAGCTGGTAGCTAGCAAACCATTCCAACTTCTCTCCCTAGACATAATAGGCCCTCTAGCTGCAGTTAATAACTTCAGGTTCATTGTCACCTTAGTAGACACGTACCGGTACTTCGGTTTCGTAATTGCAGCCGCAGCAAAGGAACATTTACCTTCAGCCGTCACCCAAATCCTCCTGGATGACAGTCTTGCCAATTGTGGCCTATTCCCGTAGAACTTTCCTGATTACAGCCATAGTAAAAAAAGGCGTCACCTTATAGAGAGGTTAAAGAAGATGGCTGCGGTGACCATATAATTGTCTCTGCCCCATAAAATACGCACTTTTAAAGAACTCGTTAATTTGTGTGGCGTATGGGCTGTCCTCCAGTTGCTGGTACACGATGTTGTTGCTGGGGTACGCGGTCAGGCCTAAGAGGCAGATGAACAAAATATATAATTACAGTATAAAACAGAATTATGAGAGAGAGAGAATAATGTATATAACAAATATAATGAATTGTGATTATCAGGTCTAACTGATAGGATTAACTGAATGTATGTATATATCCTTTTGACATTCCCTAGTTATTTTTTATGCAACTATAACTATTTGGATAAATTTTGAGATGAAACTTGCTTGTCAATAAATACTATATATTGTTTCGAAGATGATATATATATAAAATTACATTCATAAAATAGTTCCAAGAGACATAATTCCATGATTTGAAATAGGCGAGGGCCGCGAATGTTTATGAGTGACTGTACTATAAAGTCTATTCATTATATCTAGATATGGTGAATTCGAGATCAATATATCCTGTTCAAAAAAGTGTGCCAAAACTCTTGAACTTTAACCTCTGTAACTCACAAACAACTAGAGTAATCGAGTTAATATTTCTACCATTTTGGAAGAGTCTGCCAGGGAAAAGGTGTCGAAAATTACAGCGCATTTGCTCTAGCCCTTTTTGAGTTATAGAGGCTAGGGTTCACGATTTCTGGCCTATCAATTTGGAACAGGGTATTGCCTACTTAACCCTTTCAGTATTCTAGGAAGCATGCTCTGTGTTTGTTCTAGATATAAATATGACTATTTTATTAAACTTAGGAAGAAATTGTCTGAATTGAAAGGTAATTTGAAATATTTTTAAACCCTTAGCTGCATAAAATTCTCTAATAGGAACAATACTAAACGTAACCCTTTCAAGACTCACAAGTCCCACCTTCAAAATAAATTAGTACATTTTACCAGCCAGAGGCGGATTCCTCCCAAATTACTGGCTCACTATCGCTCACCAGGAAATAATCAACACCTAAATGGCACGAAAGGTCTTGAAACTGATGCAAGAAATGAGGCGAAAGGTCTTAACCCGGGAACTGCGGGGAGACTCTTAAGAGTTCCCCCGGCGGACTGCGGGGAGACTTTTAAGAGCCAGAGAAAAAAAAAATCAACTTTTGACATCGATTTTTTTTTATTTATTTGTTTATTTTTTTATTTATTTATTTTTTTTTGGCCCCTGGGCCATGCAAAATCTCAGTCCTCTACCTCCCCTCCTTCCCCACTTTCCTCCTCTCCTTCAGTTATCACCTATTTTCCCTGTTATTCCCTTATTCTGAGGTATATTTTCGTGCTAACATTAGAAATCCGGTTGCAGGGTGTGGTCATCACTGATAGCAAGCGAATGCAAGAGAGAGAGAGAGAGTATCGATCGACTGTGTCTCAGTGGCCTTGGGGGAAATTGGCGGGAAAGCAGCTTGCCTCACCCTTACATTATACAACTCGCGGGCTATATCTCCGATTTTGACCATCCAAACGCTGTTTTCACTCGTTTTATTGTTGTTTCAGGTTAATACCTTTATAATCAACCCATAATAGGCGCATATGGATAAGTATTAATGCTATTAATGGTACAATGAATATTTTAGTGACGGAAACACCTCAAATACATGCGCACAGGGAGAGGTGTCTAATTACCCCCATGCGCACTTCAGAGGTTAATAATGCTAACTAATGAGGCAAATGTTTTAAAATTTGAAAAACTAATGTGGCGAAACATGAGGGAGAAAGGGATTCAGAAATCCCCTCTTAACCCTTTCTTGCGGGCTTTCTATAGGGGAAAATCAACTCATGCGGTCATTTTCTCGCTAAATATACGTCACCCTAGCGCCATATCTGAGCCAATGAAAAGATTTGGTCGAACGTCTCCCTATAACAGTCACCACCCCCTCCCTATCTCTCCACACCACCCAGGAATATCAACTTATCCTTTGCATCTTTCGTCGCTGACTAGCCGACCCCGTACTATCACTCGCTAGCGAAAATATACAACTTTTATCCTTCGCTTCCACTCGCGATAACTGGATGAAAATTACAGTTATTTTACCATGTATTTTGTTAACAAGACAGGATGGGATGTTCAAATATAGATGAAAAGGAAATTCATTATCAGACCTGGCACAGAGCTGACATCATTACATTGAAAAGTGGCCTTGTTTTGTTGATTATCAGCTTCTAAATCACCTCATCATTGTATACACATCTTCGCTCAACCAATGCAAAGAGCACACTGATCTGAGTATGGGTGGCAAGCTTAAAACCTCATGGAAGCATCTGGCAAGAAACGGGCTGGGTTGGTGCAACCAACTTCGCCGGTAATGGTAATATCAATGCATATATATACGTTGGCAGCAGTGTAGGCATTTTTACATAGGATGTATACCGTACTGCATTTACGTTGGCCGCAGTAAAAGGGTTAATGTATAGATTATAGTATTGGTAAGAATGCCACTTACTCTATTGTTTATCTTATATAATTTTCTTTCTCTCACTCTCTCTCTCTCTCTCTCTCTTTCTCTCTCTCGCTCTCTCGCGCTCTCTCTCTCTCTCTCAAGCACACATACACATGCACTTACCGATTTCAGTTCCTTGAGGATCCTCTCCCGGTCCCAACAAAACTCCAAGGACGACTCCAATAATACAAAGAACCAGTCCCACTCCCACCACCACTCCGATGACTGCAATTATAATAATTGTAATGATAATAATAATAATAAAGTTGATACTAATAATAATAACGTTGATAATAGTAAGGATAATAATAGTAATGATAATAAAAATAACGATAATGAGAATAGTATTGATAATAATAATAATAATAATAAAACTAATATTAATGATAACTACTGAAGAGGTTGTGAAGGTAGGTTGAGTTTTAAGGGGAGAGTTTATACGATTATAATTTCTTATTATTATCATTATTATTGCTATTAATATTGTCTTCCCTAGTTTTCTCCCTAGACCTCAACTAAGCTTAAGATCTACCTCCAAGAAGACCCCTCCTTCGATATAAATTTGTGCATTTTTCATGTAGAAAAATGCTCCGGCACCTCCTAAATTCGTAATATCACCAACCACCAAGTATCTTACAAATAAACCTAATTAATGAATTCAATGAAATTTATGAATATATGTGGCACTCCGAGGATTCGAACCTAGGTTACTCACACCGAAATCCAGTGCACTAACCATTACTCTATCAAGACATTTAAAAGCTTGCGATATATTTTCCATTCTCGAATACTGCTATATTAAAATGAGCATGTATTGCAGGCTCGCTATCGCTTGCCAGGATAAAATTGACACCTGAATGGCACGAAAGGGTTTAAAATTGACACATATATGGCGTGAAATGTCCTAAAACAGCCAAACTAATGGGTCGAACGTCTTCGAATCTAAAACAAACTAATGGGGCTAAGCATGAGGGAGAATGGAATCCAGCAAAACCCCACCCTTAGTATGTCCGTGCGTGAGTGGCTCTATTGATCAGCACCCCCCCCCCCCCACACCCGTTCACTATGGCAACAAGTCCCAACAGGAGACTTAACCCATGCAAGATTATGACGCATTTTTGCAGTTTGTTCTGGCTATCACTAGACGATTTTTGGCAGTTTAGGAAGGATCTGTGGGAATTATAAGGGTAAAGACTATCTCTATTAACCCTCTGACTTCCATATACCCTTCCTAATCTGAATACACTCGTTGACCAATAACCAGACAACAGAAATGTGGCATCATATCTTCTAAGGGTTAACACATGACAATATAAATACCATATGAGGAGGAGCACAATATTGACAACGTATCGCATATAGCTTCATCATGGCATTGGCCTGGTGAAGCTATATGCGAAACGTTGTCAGTAATGTGCTCCTCCTCATCACAGTCTACAGATATCTGTAGACTCGAGAGTGTTGACTCTTCGAGTTAGGGCATCAATTAGTTGGGTTGCTTTGCAGAGTTTGCCCTCAAGCTATGTGCTCTGGTCACAGAATCTGCAATGAGCCGAGTCGTTATTTTCAAAAATAGTCGTACCGAAACAGCCACTACAAGATCCACAAGTACGTTAGTTTTGCCATGTTGCTGAAACAGGGTCAAGGGAGACTTTAGTCACTTGTAAATTTTAATTTTCCTGATAATTGGGCACGGGGAAACGTTAGGTATATTTACTATGCCTTATATGGGTGCCTGAACGGAAAGTATATAATGCATAAGTAGGTAGCCTACACTTGGTCCTCTAGGTCTCCGGCTGTACTTGGAAGTCTTAATTATTGAGAATTATATTAGGAGTATGATTTACCTGAAATTAAAGCATTATACAGGATACATTTAAATACTATCAGTATGATAGTTATAGTAATAAAGGAGATATTAGTAAATAATTGAATTTTTACATATGACAGGGCGAAAAAAAAAGTCACAGATGAAATGTTTATAATACAACAATAGACAATAAAATCTTGTTATGGAAGAATTTAAGCGGTGACTCGAGCAGCGCCATGCTGCTTGAATATGAATTGTGTTATCATTATGGTTTATTATTTTGTTATCATTATAGCGCGACGGAGCGGCGAAGGCGCGAGCTCTAGGGGGGTCCGGGGGCATGCCCCCCCGTGATTTTTTGAGAATTTAGGTGTCTAAAACAGCATTTCCTGCAATCAAAAAGCAATCAAGATGGAAAATATGGAGACCAAAAATTATATCAATTTACCGTTTTTGTTTCTTAAAAAAAAAAAAAGTTGGGGGAGGGGGAGTTTCTGTTATCATTATACAAAAAGTTCATTTGCGTTATCACTCAAAAAAACAGCGTCGTTTGACACCCTGGATCTATGCACTATATACAGTACAACACACAAGCCGGCTAGTTCAGCACTTTAGCCACCAGTAGTGTTATTTAAGGGGACAGTGGCTGTTTGTTTGGTCTATTAATTCAATTATTCATATATTGTTTTAGTTTCCTCCCTAGACCTCTATCAAGCTTAGAAAAACACCCCCTAGACCCCCCTTCAAGAAGATTTGTAAATTTGTCGGTAGAAAATGTGCCGGCCAAAGGCCGATTCCTCTTAAAATTACAGGCTCGTTATCGCTCGCCAGGAAAAAATCGACACCTAAATGGCACGAAGGGTCCTAATATTGACAAAGAAAGGGGGTGAAAGGTCATAAAATCCCCAAACTAATGGAACCAACGTCTTAAAATCTCAAAACTTGTGGGGCTAAACATTAGAGAGAAGGGGGTCCAGAAAAACGGTCCGTCTCCCCTTAATAGTTTTACACTAATATAGTTAGGCACAGAATTAACCTCTAGTACTACTTCTCTCGGTGAGGCACGGGGGATAATTAGATTGAATTAATTGGATACACTATAGCATTATTACAAAATAGTGTATAATAAAGAATATATGTTTATATACTTCCAGCCGGACTCAAACTTCCGACATTCAGGACGACTGGGAGTATATTAACATTTAGTAGCTCGTATGTATTTGCGAGATAGTCATATTTTTTCACCAACCAACTTTACTTCTTAACTCAATTAATGAAATCAACAAATATATGTGTGGCACTCCAAGGACTCGAACCTAGGACACTCACACCGAAATTCCGCGCATTTATGCATTACGCTATCAATACAGTTACAGAATTATGCACAAGCCTACGATTTATTATGCAGTTTCGAATCCTGCATATTAATCTGAGGATATACTTGACAAGAATATATATCCCAATATATTTTATTAGCGGAATGTGAGGTGTCCTCGAGTGTTTGTTAGTGACTGACCGTGACTCATGCAGTTCTTGGAGAAGGGCTTATAGGATCAATTAGGCGGTGTCACACGAGCGCCTTTTCGGTCAATTGTTTAGAGCAATTGTAGTTGGTAGCTTCAGATTGTAGGTGTTGACATAATTCAGCCACCTAACATAAATCTACATGCATTCTAGTTTCCGATTCCCATGTGAGAGACCCAAAATACTGTACGGCGAAAACAATATTGCTCATCGAAAATTGCTGGAAGATCAAACTTAAAAAAACATCCATTTTTATTAGATCCCCCTTCTAGATTATTTTGTAAATTTTTCGGTAGAAAAATTTCCTGGCCGAAGGCCATTGCCGAAGGCCAATTCTTCCAAAATTACTGGCTCTCTATCGTTCGCCAGGACAAAAATCGACACCTAAATAGGACGAAAGGCCTTAATATTGACACAGAAATGGGACGAAAGGTCTTAAAATCGACAAACAAATGAGGCAAACATCTTAAAATCTGAAAAGTAATGGGGCTAAACATGAGGGTGAAGGGGGTCTAGAAAAACGACCAAAGTGGCCACAGAAAGTTGCGCTCGAGTATATCATCCAACTATTTCGTCGAGTGAGATGGGGCGTTGTAGAGCTTATTATTATGATTACACTAACACATATAGCGATACTTACTTATGCGTGTGTTTCCAGCCATTCTTCCTCCTCCTCCGGTGTTTACGTTATTGGTGTCTTGGCCTGTGAGCTTGGTTTCGGGGCCTGGGTCTTCTTCGACTGCTGTATTTTTATCCGAGCAGGGGTCCGACATGCCTACTAACCTGTGGCGCTGTGAATACTAACTCTACGCTACCACCAGGGTTACCAGTATCAAACCAATATAGGACCGCTAGAGTTGTTTTAAAAGCCGCTAGATAGTGCTTGTTCGGGGGTTAAACCTTTGCTACGGTCCCCCCTCATGTTCACTTTAATTTGTCTATGTCTGAGCACTATTTTTATCTTCCTTTTTCTTGATGGTGCACACAGGTCTGGTCAGGTGAAGGTATTGAGGGATAGGCCTTTACAGCGGCTCCTCGTAGCTACTTTCTACGTTTCCTATTTTCTGAAGAGTGTAGAGAGGGGAGAAGGGGTGTTAGAGAGAGGAAGCTGTTGGAGTGGCTTTGTTATGTGTTTTATTAGTCTGTATACGTCATCGAGCTCAGAATATCTAGCATAGAATCACAGCCTCTTGAATGTTGGTTGATAATGGCACAATCTCTAGAATAGCGTCCATAAATGGCTCAAATGTCAAGAATATAATTATCTAGAATGTTGGCGGTGTCAATAATTGCCGCAAGATCGAAGTAAATATCTATTAAATCTAGCTGCAGCGTAGCTAAATTGGCAACACTTTTATTGATCATCTTCGCGTTATCCGCCTTACACTCTCCCTCTCTCTCTTCTCGCTGACTCATTCCCAGGAAACGGGCTGAAAGTGCTGCCTGAGGAATTTATACTCCATGCCAATTAATTTGAAGGCAAGTGATCTAAGTATACTAATGTCGACATTAATCATTCTTACTACCACTACTACTACTACTACTACTACGAATAATAATATTAATATTAATTAAAACTATATTTGCCGAATTGCATATAGTACATTTGGCAATTTTATGTCGAAAAGTTGATATGAGCTGCCCTTGTAATATTTTCCTCAATACCTTCACCTGACCTGACCTGAAGTTATAATTAATGTTCCATCTACTGTATATACAGTACTACCTGTTAAAATGAAATATAACCGTGGCTACTTTCACTTTAATTCACGAAGAAAAAACACATTTATTAGCATTGAAATCTGGCAAGCCGACAACTGTTACTCTAAGGCGTTGTTCCTACTCAGATCCCGGAGAGAGTATGCACCGGGGTACAACCAGACCAGTGGGATATCAACAGGCTCGGTAGACGAATTTAAACGAATGCTAGACTACTCGGCCCACGGGACAGCTCGGCCCACGGGACAGCTCGGCCCACGGGGAGACAGCTCGGCCCACGGGGAGACAGCTCGGCCCAGTAAAAACGAGACAGCTCGGCCCCGTGTTAATTACGAGACAACTCTTAATTAACCTAACCTAACCTAACCTAACCTACACATTATGAATCGAGAGAACTAGCCTATGACATAATTATACAATAAACGAACATTTCGCCCACATTACACACACGCCATAAACGGGAGGCCATGTATGCAGCACCAAATCCTGCAAATCCTATCCTCTGCGCATGCGTGAGAATCTTAGGCCCCTTGGCACGATTTTGTTTTCCTTTATACTATTATATTATCTTAACCTAACTTAACCTAACCTAACCTAACCTAACCTAACCTAACCTAACCTAAATTAACCTAACAGTTGAGCCTAAATAACATAATAAAAATATTAGGGAAAAGGCCGCGCATACGCAGAGGACAGGATTTGGTGCTGCATACATGGCCTCACTCATAAACCCTCCACTTAGCTCTCCCCATCCTAATCCTGACTGGTCACGTCAAATTGCCCCATAGCAAAACATGGGGCCGAGCTGTCTCAAATAATGGGCCGAGTTGTCTCGCCGTCGTGGCCGAGTTGTCCAAAAGTGGGCCGAGCTGTCCGAGCCGAGTTGTCCCATGGGCCGAGTCGTCCAGTCACCATTTAAACGATCACTTTACCCCGCAACTTTTGATCCGAAACATAATATTTGGCAACATTTTGAGATTATATTGCACTGATATTGTCAAGTAGACGGTGTAGAATTACGATACAATTATATTACAGAAACTATCGTATGAGAGTGGCCGCATATAGTTGGCAGCAAAAACGCTGGTGTCAATACGCCGTTAAAAGGTTACCTTCAATAACAGTGTCCCACCGTAGAGAGCGGAGATACTCTTGCAGGTCTCTGGGCGGCCATGTTGACTCCCTTTCTCTTCCTGTTAAGTAAGGGGAGATATTTATTTTATTTATTTTTTCAAGTTTCGTCCCTAAACCTCCTTCAAACTTAAAATAATACCCTCAAGGCTCCCCTTCGAGAACCATGAGTACATTTGTTCTTTGTACAGTCGGCCTAATCAGTGATGTCTCGGCCCCAAGTATGTTTTGATCAATAATTGGTGTCAACAATATTTACACATGATTTCTTTTTTTTGAGTGATATATACAAACATGTTCCTATACTAACCCACCCTATTCAACATCTGACAGACATTAGTACAGCACAGAGCAAGCCAAACATAATGACAGCTGAGACATGACTTATTACCGCCACCGTACTTAATACTAGGAGAGATAAGATAAATAAAGATAGTTGATGATAGGAGGTAGAACACTACTTTCTGTACGACACTTTGTAACGGGGGGGGGGGGGGGGGGATCGAGAAGAATCCGTATCTCTCTTTCTTTATCAACTTCCCTTCTTCTGCTGCCAACAAGAGAGAGAGAGGGAGGGAGAGACAGAAGAAGAATAGATTAAGCTGCGAAGGTGGAAAATAGGTACTCAAGGATAGAAAGGAAGAGATGACGACAAACCCGTTATTGCATTCTAATTAACGAGAGGACAACCCTGTTTGGTTGACCCACATCCAACATCCTTCGAGGAAGGGGAAAGGCTGCAACTCCGACACGATGATAAGACCAAAGAACCACAAAAACCCCACTGAGACCTAGCATATTCTCTACTTTCTAGATATCACATAAGGATGTTTTTAGGAACGGTAATTCATTCGAATTATTTGATCGCTCACCTTCAGGTGAACTGGCCGTCCCCATGGTTTTCTTATTCTTTATACAATCGTGACTCATGCTCATTATTCAGGTACATTAGGACAGTAGGATAAATCGGAGGCTAGCAAAGACCAATCAAGAACTTCACCTTCAATGTTGGCTGACAAGACTTTAACTCTCGGTTAGGCTACTGGTACTCTTAGACCAATTTAATACTGACGGCTCCGATTTACCATCCTGACAACACATTTAGATCCAGATAGGTACGGGAGGTTAGATACAAACATATTGCAGTAATCTTAAGCTTGATATTAATAGAAGGAACATTTTACCGTTTACAACTCTTAACCTTGGTACCGTATGGTCCGTATCTAATTATCTCCATACCATTAACCTGGGACCAATCCATTACCGTACTGGGACAGTCTCTTAACCTAGGAGTAGGACTCGAATATTGCTGTCTGTATCCACCCCATTCCTCTCAGTATTATACATCCCAATTCCGCTAGATACCGGTATCGGCCAGGCTTGCCTGTAGGTTTCTTCGGCCTACCGTATCCTGGGGTATAGGGGGTAATCATACGTCTTCCGGCGGTCCTTGAACCCTCGTACAGTACACGAGTTCAGCATCCTGCACTCAGCCAATGGGAGGGGTGAATCTCCGATTCTCCGCCATCAGCAATTCAGCATCACATCGACTCCGTCCCAAACTGGTTCCCTCTGAATGGAGGGAAAGGAAGCCTAAGTCCGGAGAAGAAGCGGGGAATGATGAGAGACTGGGGGTTAGGTAGGTGTCTCTCTCGTAGGCCTGGGGTCACGACAGTCAGGAACCGAGGGCCAGTGCCAGGGATCCCGCCAAAAAAGGGGAGGGTGACCACAAAGGGTGGCGTCGCTTGGGTAGGAATTGGCGGTCTTTTTACACAAGGGGGCATTACTCTAAATTCGAAAAGGAAGGATTTTTACATGGGAATAACAGAAGAGGTGAAAAGATAAATTAGGCTTTAAAGTATTTTAGATAGATTTGAGAATATTAGTTCTCCTCCTGATCTAGGCTAAATCCCTCTTTACATAGACAAGGGTTACTTAACCCTTCTTAAACGATACATTTCCCTTAAATATAGGGAAGAGTGAATGAAGGGGAAAAAGTCTTACAGTTAAGTCAAACCTTACAACATATACCAAAAGGGAAAGTACAATTTCTTCCCGTTACAACTTCACTCTCTGTACGAAATTCTCTCTCTGTACGAAATTCTCTCTCTGTACGGCACTTCACTCTCTGTACGACACTTCACTCTCTGTACGACACTTCACTCTTTGTATGACACTTCTCTCTCTGTACAACACTTTACTCTCTGTACGACACTTCACTCTCTGCATGACACTTCACTCTCTGTACGACACTTCACTCTCTGCATGACACTTTACTCTCTGTACGACACTTCACTCTTTGTATGACACTTCACTCTTTGTACGACACTTCACTCTCTGTACGACACTTCACTCTCTGCATGACACTTCACTCTCTGCATGACACTTCACTCTCTGTACGACACTTATTATCTATACGAAACTTCTCTTTCTGTACGACCAAACACCATTCTAGCTATTTTTATACATTATATAGAAGAAAACTACATGTCCTGGTTCCTTCTAAGCTCAACCCCCACTATCGCTCGATCTCTAAGGTAAGCTCGGTGCCTGAATGGGGCAAAACGTCTGATAATCGCCACGTTAATGGGGCGAAACAGGGGATCCAAAAATAAGAACCTCGTCTTAGATGCAGTTAACCCTTTGAAGATTATGACGCATTTTGCCAGTTTGTTCTGGCTAGCATTGGACGATTTTATACAATTTAAGAAGGGTCTGTGGGAATTATAAAGGTAAAGACTTTCTCAATTACCCCCCAGACCTTCATATGCCCTTCCTAATAGGAAGACAATCGTCTAATAATAGCCAGAAAACAGAAAAGAAAATGCGTCGTCGTATCTTGTATGGGTTAACCCGTTCAGTACCATGGACGTCCTTTTCATCATATTCTGGCAACTATTAGACGACTTTATACAGCTTAGGATGGACCTTTAGCAATACTATGGCTTCAAACTATCTCAACCAACTCTTTTAGCTACCACAGATCCTCCCAAAGTTGCACATTATCGTTTATTTATAGCTAGAATAAAACATAACACACGTCGCTGATACTCAAAGGGTTAAGCTTGCGCCCAGTAAAGCCGTACTCTGTTTCATCAAGCTACCCATGTTGCATGTTTACAGGGTTGCAAAGTATTACAGAGTTGCAAGGTATCAACAGAATCAACAACACCCGTAGTTTAATCCGAGGGTGACAGGTTTAGCTTAACTAAAACGTTTTGAAAACCACGTAACTATTACTGTAAATATCTTCCCATAATTGCATAATAAATTAGCTGTTTCTAATATATCTGTAGCTTTAGTTACACTGTACGTGCAAGGCCATCCCCAGACGTATTAGTCAAGCTCATGATCAACAAAACGATCGCGTACCAATTTGTTGTTTTTCTTTTCCGGACATACTTTAAATAATTTGTTCAGAATTTGAGTCCATTAATTTGAATCGTAAAGTATGTGGTTGTGAAAATTACGTGTGTATTCTTTTCATCTATAGGAATGGAGAAACGAAAAATAAAATCAATGAAAACAACGCCATGAACTTACAATGGTGTACGAAAAGTTATGAAAACTGGAGTCAGGAGTGTGAACTTTTCGTATTAGCATTTCCTAGAAACAGGTTACCGGGTAGTCCAAAAATAACACACTCAGCTGTACTGTGCATGCTGTAATGATGCCATTTATGTTGTAGGTCCTTTGATATGTACTTTTCCTACATACAAATAGTTAGCACAATTACTTAAATCGAATAAACATTAGGATATTAGCAATGTTAGACCATAATTATTATGTGTCCTTGACTGTAGGTTCCAAAGAAAGCGGATTTACCACGCCCTCATCAAAGAAAACGAACACATTGTCTATCTGCAGGGGATACTTCTGTATATTAACTACTCCTTTACATGTCAAACATGCTTTAGCATACATTAGCATTAGATACGGAAGAAGAACTCCTTTACGGCCTATCCAAGTCATCGTTAATCGCCAAAACATATGTTACCTGATCTTATCGCCAACCTGGAACTTTAATTATCATGATAAAAAACAAATATATCATACCCCCGCTTTTTAGCTAAGCTAAACCTACATAACAAGAGCTAACACTATTAAAACATGCCTGTCATTTAACTGCAGTAATGTTTCCTGTCATGAGTAGAATTACTATACTTAATATGATCTTATAATTATATAATCAAGATACGCGCCTTTCTTGAATATATTAATGGTCTGACTTCTACCACTAATTACCCATCATGGATAGAGGACTTGCATCTTATTCTGCTATCATTTAACGGTCGTTAATTGATATAAATATGTTTTTGGTGTATGCCATTGGCCTGATGAAGCTATATGCGAAACCTTTTCAATAAAGTGCTCCTCTTCACATGGTGTTTATGTTCATTCTGTCGTTAATGCATTTTAGTGTCTTTTGAACTATATATATATATATATATATATATATATATATATATATATATATATATATATATATATATTGACATGACTATTCTGCATAGCTCATGAATGTGTCCATGTCTTTCACTATGGCGATACTTTCAACACTTCTCAGAATCACGATACTATTTTGTAGGCAGTGGATGTGTGTCCAAAAGACTCGGACAAATGCTGTAAAATATTATCAAACGTAACTGAACTCTAGCTCTTATCTGTCCATATCATACTCTACCCTAACCGAATTACAGTTAGGTTTGACTAATTAAGATATTTAGTAGCTTTGTCGCTATACAAAATGTGAAATAGACGAACAGAGAAAGAGACCATTGAGGAAGTATTCTCCCAACTTTAATAGACGAACAGAGAAAGAGACCATTGAGAAAGAGACCATTGAGGAAGTATTCTCCCAACTTTAATAGTGGGCTCAGTTTCAAATGATTTATCTTCAAACTTGCAAGTGTTTTCGAGTATCGTATTATTTTATTATATTTGCGACTCCCGTGGACATTAGAGAACCTCGGCCTCTAACTATCCTTACCTAACGTAACCTAAGTCTGAACATTTTAAGCTAGATAAAAGTTAAGTTAGATTCTGTTCTATACTCTCTCTCTTTCTCTCCCCCGCCCCCCCCCCTCTCTCTCTCTCTCTCTCTCTCTCTTTCATTATAGACTGCAGCACCGTTGATTCATTTAAATTCCGCCTAGACAAATATCTCGCATCAAACCCGCGACTGACTGCGTTTGTAAATGAATAACTTTATCCTCCCCTCAGTTACTAACCCATATGTCCCCTACTAACTTCCTAGTCCTGCCACGTTAGTGGCAGGGCAGTAGTTCCCTTTCCAATGTTCCCTTACCCACTCTAAACCACTGTTTGGACACTTGATCCTCAGTGTTTTGGAGGACAAGCAACCTAGAAGGGTCACTAGACCTGTTGTTGCTTGATTTCCTTTGTACTCCTTTGTACTCCTTTGTACTTTGTACTTTGTACTCTCTCTCTCTCTTTCGTTAAGTTGATGCGAACGTTCTGTAGCCCGTATACTCTTCAACAACACTTAAATCAACCCTTCGTCTTCTCTCAGTATTCTTGATGTCTCTTTTAATTCTGATCTTTCTTGGAAAGACCATATCACCACTCTTGCTAAAACAGTTTCCCAGAAGTTAAGTGTACTCAACCGTCTCTGTGGGTTCTTTGCCCCTGCACAGCTTCTTGCTCTGTGCAGGGGCACAGTGCACCCATAATTAAGTATTGTTCGCGTGTGTGAGGAGGTTCCGCCCATACTGCACTGTTCGAAAAGGTACAGTTATAAGCATTTCGTCTCATCAACTCTCCTCCTACTAATTCCCTACAATCTCTCACTACACGCCGCAATGTTGCATCTCTCTCACTCTTCTACTGCGATTACAATAATTAGTGTTCTTCAGAACTCTCTCAGTGAATACCTCCTCCCTTACGGAGAGTGGGAGGCACTCATCTTTCAACACATTCCCACTCCTATTATGTCCAAACTCTGTAACCCAAGAGTGAGCCGATATTCCTAGTCTTTCTTCTATTTAACTAGTAAACTATGGACATTCCTCAATCTATCTTTCCCTCATCCTATGACTTTAACTGCTTCAAGCTCCACGTATCCAGACATTTTGACTCTAACGTACCTTAAATTTGGCTCCCTATCTATCTTTCAACTTTGGGGGGGGACAATTGGTTCAGGCAGCGTTGCTTTTTGTCTCCTTCATTCACAGGGAAAAATAGATACAACAAAACCTCTCAAAGAGGAACTTGGATTAACTGCAAGGTTTAGGAAAAATAAGTTCCTTGAATTACAAGCTGGTTTATAATAGTTTCTCTCCTAGTATTGTTACATATTTTGTTATATGTGTTGACATTCTATGAACCATGACTTACAGGACGTATACTCGTATATCCTTCCTGGTTCTGAATTAACGTAAATATTTATCGTGATCGATTTCACGTTTCCTGCTGATCTCGTCTACTTCTGAGAGAGCTACGTGAACAGTATAGGGTGAGAGAGAGAGAGAGAGAGAGAGAGAGAGAGCGAGAGCGAGAGCGAGAGCGAGAGAGAGAGAGAGAGCGATAGTTCCTGATTCAAGAACTACAGAACCACTACTAATACTATAAAGACATAACATCACAAGAATTCCCTCTATTATATGATTTTTTGTCCGTGTTATATTCGCGTCTGGTTCTTTATGTTTTGTTTTATGCTGGTGGGCATTGTTTGCTGTTCATAACACAAATATAAATTTAATATATTTTATTATAATGGGTAGAAATGGCAAAAGTACTATTGCAAATATTATCTTAATGTAAATTAAATGTGTGTATACAGTATATATATATATATATATATATATATATATATATATATATATTTGTATTGTGTGTGTATGTATTTGTGAACGTATATGTATGTATATGTGTGTGTGTGTATGTGTGTGTGTGTGTGTGTGTGTTTGTGAGTGTACATGTATGAGTGTTTGTGTGAGCGTATGTGTATAAATAATATATTGATCTTTGTGTTTATGGGATAGATATAAACATAGTGTTGCGTGTGCGTGTGTGGTGTGTGCGTGTGTATAGGTGTGTAAGAGGGTTGCGTGCGTATATGTATGTATTTCGTCCATCTAATTAACACGCTAGTAAACAAGGTGGGAGATGCAGTAACGTTAGTCACACACACACACACACACACACACACACACACACACACACACACACACAAAGCACACAGTAACAAACACACTCACACACCCACACACACAAAGCAGACAGTAACAAACACACTCACACACACAAACTACACACACACACACACACACTACACATCACAACACAAACACACACACACACACACCACTAACGTGATTTGATTTCGTCACATTCTTAATCCCAGGTTCAGTAGCTCTTTATACATGACTTGCACTGGCGTATATCACATTATTACAATTATTGGTATTATCACAGTCACCCCCTCTCTTTTTCACACACATATAAGCACACATAGCCGCGGGCACACATACACAGAAACGCACATACAAAAACGCAAACCCAAGCACGCACACACACACACAGACACACACACAGAGGCACACACAGCCAAACACCCGTAGCCGTGACACACCAGACAGTCATTTCCGGAACCAGAGTCACGAACAACATGTCGGCTGTTTCCTACCACTGAGTGTGTGTGTGTGTGTGTGACATGAGCTTGTCACCTCTTTTGTTCACCTTAATTCTTATTTTCCTACTTATCTTGAATCCAGAGAGAGAGAGAGAGAGAGAGAGAGAGAGAGAGAGAGAGAGAGAGAGAGAGAGAGAGAGAGGGGGGGGGGGGGATCAAATCGATAGTTGGTTTGGTGGTAAACAGCTACGCTACTGACCTGGGTTCGAGGCCTGGACAGGTTATATTCCATTTGTTTTCTTTTTAATTACATATAGGGGTCTGCTTGTATATTATATGAGTTGAATGAGGCTTAATTTGTGCCCCAAATTACAAGTTTCCTTCACTGGTATTTTGCTGCTAGTGTTTGCGAGTGAGTGTGTGTGTGTGTGTGTGTGTGTATATGCGTGTGTGTGTGTGTGTGTGTGTGTGTGTGTGTGTGTGTGTGTGTGTGTGTGTGAGTGTGAGTGATGCACCAGTCTAGACTACGTGACCACAAGTCGGAGCTGGTGTTAGTGGATGGAGCCAGCTGGTGCCCTAATGAAGCTATCATTTCTAAAGAGGGCTAGTTGCTTCTCCTTTATGCTTAGCCCCCATTATTTCTGATATTTTAAGACGTTCGCCCCATTAGTTTAGCGATTATAAGACCTTTTGCCCCTTTTCATTGTCAATTTTAAGACTTTTCGTGCCATTTAAGTGTCGATATTTTTTCCTGGCGAGCGAAAGCGGGTCTGTAATTTTAAGATGAACTGGCCTTCGGCTGGTACATGGTACATATTTCTATTGAAAAATGCGCACATTTATCCGGAAGAGGGGTCTAGGGGGTGTTTTTTTTTAAGCTTGATGGAGGTCTAGCGAGGAAACTAAGAAATATATTACTAAACAAACAAACAGACTATATAATACCACTACCCCTCTCTGTGGTCTGGTTGGTTTGGTTCGGAACTGTTGCGCTACTGACCCAGGTTCGAGGCCCGTCCAAGACATATCGCAAAAATGTTTAATACATGATCGTGAAATGTCCAGTGTATCTGTAAATTAATTTCTTGTAACATAGATGATGTACACTGATGATGGCCTACATGGACTTAACCATTTCAAGATACGATGATACATTTCATTTCCGTTTGCTGGCTATTATTAGACGATTTTATTCAGATTAGGGATGGTATATGGAAGTCGGAATGTTTGTTTACCCTTTAAATTCTCACACATCCTTTCTAAGCTGTATAGAACCGTCTAATGATAGCCAGAAAAGCTGCGTCATAATTCTCTAAGGATTAATGAAGGTATGACAAACGAATACCAATTATCCCATAATGATATATCCTTATAAAAGTATGTTGGTATAGTAACTTCTTATAACTCGAAATTAATTAAAGCAATCGGGCTGACGTTTCTATCATTTGGGAAGAGTCCATCAGGAAATAGGTGTAGATATTTACAGCCAGTTTGCTCGAGGCCCTTTTGAGTTAGAGAGAGATCAGGGGTCAAGATAATTGTCAAGTTCGTTGGCGCTACCTATAGTAATAAACCTGTCTTGTATAATAAAAGGCAAATCGTTGTCAATATACATTATTATTGTATATACCTCTTGATACGCTTTAATGTATCTTATAGTGACTAAAATCCTCTAATGTTAGCCAGAATAAAGTTACTAATGTATAATCGTATAATCGTATGGCCGGTTAACAAAATAGCAGCCGTTATTTTTAGAGGATTCCTAATTATTATTATACATATTATTATATAATTATTATACCAACCTGTAATGTAAAGTTTGCTTAATCTTCATAACTTGTTCTCTCTCTCTCTCTCTCTCTCTCTCTCTCTCTCTCTCTCTCTCTCTCTCTCTCTCTCTAAAAAAAAAAAAAAAAAAATGTCGGTGGTTTAAACGAGATTGTGTGTATATACCTGGTTCCGGCATTTTGAGAAGCTTTTTCCTCTTGTCACTATAGGAAAATTAATTCGACGTCGTGTAGGGGAAATTTTCACTTAAAATTTTTATTTTCAAGACGCCTTCTTCCTCATATTTAGCCCCATTAGTGTTATTGTTTTAAGGAGTTTCCCCCCATTAGTTTGGCCATTTTAAGACCTTTTGCCCCATTCCTGTCGACTCTTTCCTGGCGAGCGATAGATAGGTCTAGGGTGCAAGCTAAGAACCTCCTCTTAACCATTTGAGTACCGGTGACGTCTTTTTTTCTATGATTTCGGATACATTTAGACGACTTTATTAAGCTCGGGGAAGATTATGGTAGCTAAAAGGATTAATTGAGATACTCGGTAGTCTGTGTTTGCCACAAACATGTGGCGAAAGGTCTTAAAATTGCCAAGCAAATGGGCCGAAAGTCGTAAAATCTGAATACTTATGGGGCTAAACATGAGGAAGAAGTGGGCCAGAAAAACTGCTGCACCAAGATGGCCTCCGAAGAAATGTTGACTACTCTTTCTTTCTACAGGGTCTTTAAGGGGGAGGTAGTCGTTTTTTCTAGACCCCCTTATTCCTCATGATTAGCTCCATTAGTTTTCAAATTAAAAGACGTTTCGCCCATTAGTTTGGCGATTTTAAGACCTTTCGCCGCATTCCTTTGTCAATATTAAGATCTTTCGTGCCATTTAGGTGTCGATGTTTTCCTGGCGAGCGATAGCGAACCTGTAATTTTAGAAGGAACCGGCCAGGACAATGTACAAACAAATCTTGAAAGAGGGTCTAGAGGGTGTATTAATAAAGAGGGTCTAGAGGGTGTATTAATAAGAGGGTCTAGAGGGTAGTCCAGATATAGATAGATTATTAATAAGAGGGTCTAGAGGGTGTATTAAAGAGGGTCTAGAGGGTGTATTAATAAAGAGGGTCTAGAGGGTGTATTAATAAGAGGGTCTAGAGGGTGTATTAATAAGAGGGTCTAGAGGGTGTATTAATAAAGAGGGTCTAGAGGGTGTATTAATAAGAGGGTCTAGAGGGTGTATTAATAAGAGGGTCTAGAGGGTGTATTAATAAGAGGGTCTAGAGGGTGTATTAATAAAGAGGGTCTAGAGGGTGTATTAATAAGAGGGTCTAGAGGGTGTATTAATAAAGAGGGTCTAGAGGGTGTATTAATAAAGAGGGTCTAGAGGGTGTATTAATAAGAGGGTCTAGAGGGTGTATTAATAAAGAGGGTCTAGAGGGTGTATTAATAAAGAGGGTCTAGAGGGTGTATTAATAAAGAGGGTCTAGAGGGTGTATTAATAAAGAGGGTCTAGAGAGTGTATTAATAAAGAGGGTCTAGAGGGTGTATTAATAAAGAGGGTCTAGAGGGTGTATTAATAAAGAGGGTCTAGAGGGTGTATTAATAAGAGGGTCTAGAGGGTGTATTAATAAAGAGGGTCTAGAGGGTGTATTAATAAGAGGGTCTAGAGGGTGTATTAATAAGAGGGTCTAGAGGTGTATTAATAAGAGGGTCTAGAGGGTGTATTAATAAAGAGGGTCTAGAGGGTGTATTAATAAGAGGGTCTAGAGGGTGTATTAATAAGAGGGTCTAGAGGGTGTATTAATAAGAGGGTCTAGAGGGTGTATTAATAAGAGGGTCTAGAGGGTGTATTAATAAAGAGGGTCTAGAGGGTGTATTAATAAAGAGGGTCTAGAGGGTGTATTAATAAGAGGGTCTAGAGGGTGTATTAATAAAGAGGGTCTAGAGGGTGTATTAATAAAGAGGGTCTAGAGGGTGTATTAATAAGAGGGTCTAGAGGGTGTATTAATAAAGAGGGTCTAGAGGGTGTATTAATAAAGAGGGTCTAGAGGGTGTATTAATAAAGAGGGTCTAGAGGGTGTATTAATAAGAGGGTCTAGAGGGTGTATTAATAAAGGGTCTAGAGGTGTATTAATAAAGAGGGTCTAGAGGGTGTATTAATAAAGAGGGTCTAGAGGGTGTATTAATAAAGAGGGTCTAGCGATGTATACTAAATAAATATATAGACCAAAAAACAAGCACTACCCCCTTAACTTATAAACCAAACCACTGCCATGACTGTCACTATCTTCTGTTGCTATTAGTCTGTGTCCGATGTTGTAAGCTATAAACCACACCACTACCATTACTGCCACTATCTTCTGTTGCAATTAGTCTGTGTCCGATGTTGGTAGGAATGGGTGCGTTGCTATTAGTCTGTGTCCGATGTTGGTAGGAATGAGTGCGTTGCTATTAGTCTGAGTTCGATGTTGGTTGGAATGGGTGCGTTGCTATTAGTCTGTGTTCGATGTTGGTATGAATGAGTGCGTTGCTATTAGTCCTTGCTATTAGTCTGTGTTCGATGTTGGTAGGAATGGGTGCATTGCTATTAGTCTGTGTCCGATGTTGGTAGGAATGAGTGCGTTGCTATTAGTCTGTGTTCGATGTTGGATGGAATGAGTGCGTTGCTATTAGTCTGTGTTCGATGTTGGATGGAATGAGTGCGTTGCTATTAGTCTGTGTCCGATGTTGGATGGAATGAGTGCGTTGCTATTAGTCTGAGTTCGATGTTGGATGCAATGGGTGCGTTGCTATTAGTCTGTGTCCGATGTTGGTTGGAATGGGTGCATTGCTATTAGTCTGTGTTCGATGTGGGTAGAAATGGGTGCGTTGCTATTAGTCTGTGTTCGATATTGGTTGGAATGGGTGCGTTGCTATTAGTCTGTGTCCGATGTGGGTTGGAATGGGTGCGTTGCTATTAGTCTGTCTCCGATGTGGGTAGGAAGGGGTGCGTTGCTATTAGTTTGTGTCCGATATTGGTAGGAATGGGTGCGTTGCTATTAGTTTGTGTTCGATGTGGGTTGGAATGGGTGCGTTGCTATTAGTCTGTGTCCGATGTGGGTTGGAATGGGTGCGTTGCTATTAGTCTGTGTTCGATGTGGGTTAGAATGGGTGCGTTGCTATTAGTTTGTGTTCGATGTGGGTAGGAAGGGGTGCGTTGCTATTAGTTTGTGTTCGATGTTGGTTGGAATAGGTGCGTTGCTATTAGTTTGTGTTCGATGTGGGTAGGAAGGGGTGCATTGCTATTAGTCTGTATCTGATGTTGGTTGGAATAAGTGCGTTGCTATTAGTCTTTGTCCGATGTTGGTTGGAATGGGTTTGTTGCTATTAGTCTGTGTCCGATGTTGGTTGAAATGGGTGCGTTGCTATTAGTTTGTGTTCGATGATGGTAGGAATGGGTGCGTTTGCTATTAGATTGTGTTTGATGTTGGTAGGAATGGGTGCGTTGCCATTAGTTTGTGTTCGATGTTGGTTGGAAGGGGTGCGTTGCTATTAGTTTGTGTTCGATGTGGGTAGGAAGTGGTGCGTTGCTATTAGTTTGTGTTCGATGTGGGTAGGAATGGGTGCGTTGCTATTAGTTTGTGTTCGATGTGGGTAGGAAGGGGTGCGTTGCTATTAGTCTGTGTTCGATGTAGGTAGGAATGGGTGCGTTGCTATTAGTCTGTGTTCGATGTTGGTTGGAATGGGAGCGTTGCTATTAGTCTGTGTCCGATGTGGGTTGGAATGGGTGCGTTTCAATTAGTGTATGTTTGATGTGGGTTGGAATAGGTGCGTTTCTATCAGTGCACCTCCCCACCCCCCACCCCCCCCAACCCTGTACAGTGCTTCCCGCCACACCCTGCACACGACCATTTCCCGTGGTATGTGTTGGGATGCTGACGATGCTGCTCTCGTCATCAGAACCAAAGAGAGAGAGAGAGAGAGGAGGGGGGTGGAGGGGGGGGGGGGGGGGGGGGGGGGGGGGGGGGGGGGGGGGGGGGGTGGGGGGGGGGGGGGGGGGGGGGGGGGTGGGGGGGGGGGGGGGGGGGGGGGGGGGGGGGGGGGGGGAGGGGCATTTCCTACCTTAGTGACTAGCTTACCCAAGCAATAGTTATTTTACTTTGCCCCTTTACCCCTTTCAACCTTAGAACGCCTCCCAAGCCTCCCCTTAAAGCTATATATATATATATATATATATAAATAGACCAACCTCCAGGTCCTCCTCCAAACTAAATTTGTACATTTTTCTGTAGAAAAATTTCCTGACCAAAGTCCGGTTTTTCCTACATCGTATGCTCACTATCACTCGCCCGTAAAAATTGAGGCATCAATGTAGATAAATGTCTTATAATCGTCAAACTAAGAGGTAAGCAATCATTAAATTGACAAATAATGGGGCAAAGCTGTGTGTGTGTGTGTGTTATTCACTTGCTTGTTCGTCAAGGGGAATCCACGCAATGCGAGCTAAGCTCATTATTATCGCGCCTCCTTAACTGGGAATGTGTTGCGTGAAATGCATGTTAAGTGTTTATGTATCGTTGGAATGGCTGTGGATGTGTGTGTAGTCTATATATTTAGCCAGTTGGCGACATCTGGAAACGAAGGCTTAGGGTTAATCTGTACGGTACCATTCTCACTACGGTACCAGTCTCACCCGAAGGCTTAGGTTGACCAGTACGATACCCATCTCGCCTTGTAACCGATCACCAACCCCAAATGGGACGTCACAACTTTGTCCACTTATTCCAGGTTCCTATTTATACTGCTAGGTGAACAGAAGCTACACCGTTAGGAGACTTGCCCAAATGTCTCTTCCCCGCCCGGGTCTCGAACCCGGGACCTTCTGGTTGTGAGCCAGACGCGCTATCAGTTACGCCACGGGGAGGTGTAATGTCACTGGCAGAGCTATAACCTAATGTCACTTCCTGTACCGATCAACCAAAAAAAAAAAAAATATGTGTGTGTGTGTGTGTGTGTGGGTGTGGGTGTGGGTGTGTGTGTGGGTGGAGGTTGGGGTTGAGGGTTCGAAGAACACCCACTGTTTACATACAGTAAAGCAGCTGGTAATGGGATGCTGCTCCTCTCTTCATCAGAACCAGAGAGGCTTGGTCGTAATTTCCTGCCTAAGTAACACGTCTGATGCACCACTTGACAACGCTGATGACGAGAACATTTTAGACATAAAGAAGTTGTTGTATGGAATCGAATATTGGAATTAGTAGATGCTCAATGTAGTTTTTCATCACTTAAGCGAAAACTTAAATTGTATTTGTTGGATATGCGAGAGCATTGCTTGGCATACTGAATAATGTATGATATTTGTGTGTGCTATGTTTGATATTTGTATTTTTATTTTATAATCTCACTTTTCTTGTATGAACATTCCTTGATTTTGGCCCTGTCACTCTTTCAACTCTGGGGGAAACACTTGCACATACAGTTCTGCCTTTTGTCTCCCTCATCCACATAGAAAAAAAAAAGCCAAATGGCATAAAATCCTCATTGATGCAATAAGCTATTTATATTATTGAGATATATTGTAACTGTATCAATATTTCTTTTAATTGAATTGAATAGAGTTGCATTGAATTGAATGCAGTTTCTGAGAACGCACATTTCTTCTTTCTGTCTCGGGTTGAACGTTTCAAGGCCTAGGATATTCTCGGTTTTGTTGTTGTTGCTAATTTTATTTTTTGGAGATCATCAAGGGTGGACTGTAGATCACCCATTTTAATTTGTCTCCTTTTGTATGCCATAATACAAGACCCACTACAATTCATGCCGGTGTCACACGAGCGTTTTTTCCGGATATTTTGCCGAATTAAGTTGTTTATTTCCTCGCGACATTTAGGGGATCATTTGAATTGCTTATTAGACGTAAGGTAGACAGATGCAATTTTAATTTTGATATGTTGGACGAGAATTGCTGAGACATATTGCCGGAATAATGACTCGTGTGACATAAGATTAAAAATAGCCGAACAGACGTTTTTTTTTCCTGCCTCGAAGACGAATACCTATGAAGTATGGACTTTGTGTGTTGATATTTTTCTTCTTCTTTGTTTTCTTGTTGGTAATCAGAGATGTGGTGTGGATAAGACAATATTGATTTGTAGCCGCATTTTCTGAGATACTGCGCTATGATTTGGTTTAGTCAGTGTCATGCGAATGTGGTTTTTTTCCCGGCAATTGATGCGGGCATTAAAGTATGTTTGTGTTAAGGGGAGATCTCCACTTGAGGGATTTTTTTCTGGATCCCTTTCTCCCTCATGTTTAGCCCCATTGCTTTTGATATTATAAAACGTTTGCCCCATTAGTTTAGCGATTTTAAGAACTTTCACCCCATATTAAGACCTTTCGTGCAATGCAGGTGTCGATTTTATCCTGGCGAGCGATAGCGAGCCTGTAATTTAAGAGGAACCGGCCTTCGGCCGGGAAATTTTTCTACCGAAAAATGTACAAATATATCTTGAAAGGGACTCAAGGGGGTGTAATTTTAAGCTTGATGGAGGTCTAGGGAACAAACTAAATACCTCCCCTTAAGCTGATGGTAAATATTGAATCCCTTAGCAACTGATTTCTTGGTACTTAACCCCTGATGTACCGCCGACGTCTGTATTATCATTATTATATTCTAACTATGTTTAGAGGATGTTGTGCAGTTTAAGAAGGATCTGTCGTATTGAAAGGGTTGAGTGAGATAGTTCGAAGCCTGTTGATTCCTTGACACCCATTTTAGGATGAATACAATCGTCTAAATGATAGCCAGACCAAAATGAAAAAGACGTCCCCACTACAGAAGGGATTAAAGAAGTTATCAAACTGCAATATCTCTATGTCCTAATATTACCATATTTTCACATTTAACAACATATTCGCTACCAAATGTTGGAAACATGTAATATATATTAATCTAATAACAGACTAATCATGATGGGGACATGCTATGATATCATATTCTCGAAATATACCCATTATAGTCCTTGTAATTAGGACATTATGACGCTCGTGTGTGGGAAGGTAATACAACCTGGCAGGATATGGCTTCAAGGTTATATATAACTCTGTGTATGAGTGTGGATATGTGTGTATGAGTGTGTATGTGCGTTATGTGTGTGTGTGTGTGTGTGTTCGTATGAGTGTGTATGTGTATGTCCATGTAAAGGGGACAGTAATTATTTTTTGGGGGTCTATACATTTATATATTCATTTTTTTAATAGTTTCCTCCCTAAACCTCCATCAAACTTAAAACAAAACATTCAATAGATCCCCCTTCGAGATAAATTTGTACTTTTTTTTTTTTCGGTACAAACATTTCGCGGCCGAATGCCGATTCCTCCCCAATTATAGGCTCCCTATCGCTTGCCATTAAAATAATCCACATCTAAAGGACACAAAAGGTCTTAATATTGACAACGAAATGGGGCGAAAGGTCTTAATATCGACAAAGTAATGAGGCAAACGTCTTAAAATCTCAAAACTAATGGAAATAAGCATGAGGAAGCATAAGCATAGCGGCCCATCTCCCCTTAAGAAAATGCTGAACACCAATAGTTTGCTCTTCCGATGTGTTATCTTTCCTTTTATCATGAACTACCAGATTAGATATTTGATATATATATCCGGTGATACAAGGTGATATCAGGACGGAGTGTAAGTTTCTTCACGTCTCACAGTTACAGTCGGCCTAATAAGTGAAATATCGGCACCAATTATGTTTTGGTCAATATTTGGTATCAGCAATATTTATACATGATTTCTTCTTTTTGAGTGAGATATACTAGCATCTTACTACACTTACCCACCCTATTCAACATCTGACATACATTAATACAGCACAGAGGGAGCCAAACGTTATGACAGCTGAGACATGACTTATTAGCACAACCGTACAGTTACTTATAAATATACCTGGGTACCTAGGATTTAATTTTATGCTATTATGACTACCGAAATTGATTTGTGGATGGAAATTGCTTCTCCGTAAATTGTATATATAGTTTTGTAGTTGTTAGATAGAAAACTATGGGCGTAAATTCGTTTCCAGAGATATGCTTCCACAATTATGAATAGGTGAGATCCACGAACTTTTATGATCGACTGTACGAGCTAATCTAATCATATGACTCACAATGAACTTCTCACAGACTGTTTCTCCATTATTTACGCGCGTGAAGATAAGAAGTGACAGAAAAGTACTGTTGAAATAGGTCAATGAAGTCAAAATGCATGTTGTAGATTTGTTTTAGAAGTTAGATTTTAAGACGTTTAACCCCCATTAGCTTGGCGATTTTTATGACCTTTCACCCCATTTCTTTGTGAATTTAAGACCTTGCGTGCCATTTAGGTATCGCTTATATTTCCTGGCGAGCGAAAGCGAGACTACAATTTAGGAATACCCTGAAATCAAGTATTCGTGTGACGCCACCTTTATCCCATTAAGTACCGGTGACGTCTTCTTCATCGTATTGTGGCAACTATTCCATGAATTTATTCAGCTTAGGAAGGATCTGTGGTAGCTATAAGGAGTAAATTAAATAGTCTGTAGCCTTTTAATGCCAGAGGTTCTTCCTAAGCTGACTAAAATAGTTACCAGCAGAATATAACACAAAGGAAGTCACTGGTACAGAAGGGGTTAAGAATAAGGGGCGGTGTTACTAAATATCTTCTTTCTATATATATATTTTATTTTATTTTATTATATTTTATTTTTGTCAACCGAGAGATATACAGTAGATCTAATTAATGTAAATACTCCACACTGAATAAGGCTACATTGAGTCAAGGAAGTTCTCGTACGTTCGCCTGCTGTCTGATAAAAATGATATCAGTCCGTGAATCACTGTGACTAGAAATAGGTATATATACAGTATATTTATAATTTATAATAGGTATATATACGGTATATTTATAATTTTTCCAAGAACTCTCTCTCTCTCTCTTTTCATATATATATATATATATATATATATATATATATATATATATATATATATATAAACCTTACTAGTTGAGTTTCGTAAATGATATCACCTGTTATCCTATTATACATATCCTACCTTGCTCAAATACCGTGTTACCTGGTGTTCATTAATTACAGGTGTATATATATCCTTATTTCCTTGTTTCCTGTGACCAATAGAGGTACCACTATTACCGCATATAGCTTCTTGTAGCATGCAATATCCAGTCTTACCGTTACCATGACGCATTTATTTTCGGATCCTTCCTAAGCTAAATATAATACTTTAATCGTAGTTTAATGCAAGAATACGTCATAGCATATTTGTTATTATATTTTGTTTATTCCAATATTTAACCCTATCAAAATACGGCGACACATTTCTTTTCGGTTTTCTGGCTATTACTGGATCATTATATTTAAATTAGGAAGGGTATATGGAAGTCAGAGGGTTAATTGATATAGCCTTTACCATTTTACTTCCCACATATCCTTCCTTAACTGTATAAAATTGTTTAATGATAGCCAGAATAAACTGTCGAAGTGCGGCATTATTCTCAAGGAGTTAACCATTTCAGCATGATGACGCCCTTCTGTCTTACATTCTGGCTAATATTAGACGTTTTAATGCAGTTTAAGAAAGACCTATGCACAAATACACATACAAATACTGTATACAGACATAGACATTCCTACACACACACACATATATATATATATACACACACTCACACATCTATTAAGACAACCTGCAATATAACATTCAAGTATAGGTTAAGAGGATAAACCGGCCTGTTATTAATTACAAATGTCACGTAATTGGTTCCTGGTAGTGTGGCATTGAGTGGGTAATTACGTTACGTGCAGATTAGGACGTATTAGAATATGTATTAAACGTATTAAATATGGCAAACATCGACACCTGAATGAGGATAAACGTCTTAAAACAATAGGCTGAATGAGGCCACATGGATACAACCCAGAGAGAGAGGGAGAAAAAGACAAAAAAACACGAGGTGGACCCCCTTAATCACCCATCAACGTCTAGGTATGGGAAGCAGAATACGGCGTCGGTCACACGAAGGAGAGAGAGAGAGAGAGAGAGAGAGAGAGAGAGAGAGAGAGAGAGAGAGAGAGAGAGAGAGAGAGAGAGAGAGAGAGAGAGAGAGAGAGAGAGAGAGAGAGAGAGAGAGAGAGATAAGTCCGCCCCAGTTCATACATATATACTTAACCATTGCAGTATTCCAGAACGCATTCATCTATTTTATTCAGGCTATTAATATATGATATTAATTGCCAAGAAGTGCTGTAGAGTGCCATACAGTCCAAACATTCATATATCACCTTGACAAATATCTTGCCATGAACCCACGAATAACTGAGTTTGTGCATGAGTAATGTGACCATACATAGTACCTACTATAATATGGTTTTCCGACCACAGTTTTTCTGGAGCTGAAGCCCTTCAGTTGATGGCTGTGGCAATTTTTTTTTTTTTTTTTTTTTTACAAGCAGCCTTATAAGGACCAGTAGGTCTGTTGTTTCTTGTCTTCCTTTGTATTCCTTAGTATTCCTTTGATTTACCTTTAGTCAAGCTAATTTTAGATGCTTTTCTTCAGCTTCTGAAACTTTGATGGAGTCAGGTTAATTGATATACAGTAGCTATTAACTTTTCGACTCCACTAAGAGACATGACTGGACTGCATATATTTGTTGAGTAAAGCTTGGTAAAACAAAGACAGCTGAAGGCCTTGAGTGTTGACATAATGGCACGTCTTTTAATGCTTTCACTTCTATGGCACTTTAACCCTTTCTGTACCGGCGACGTCTTCTTAGTTTTGGTCTAGCTATATTTAGACGATTTGGTGCAGTTTAAGAAGGATCTCTGGTGGCAAAAAGGGTTAAGTGAGATAGCTCGAAGTCTATTAAATGCGGGAAACCCTATTAAATAAGCGATTTTATTAAGTAATGGGGGGATCTGTGTGAGTCAAAAGGTTAATTAAGATCAACTTCACCTCCTTCATTGCTAGAGGCTTTTCCTAAGCTATATACAATCGTCTAATAATAGCCAGAGGAAGCTGCTAAAATGCATCATGATCACTCAAGTGATATATTTAAATACCTTTCGCTACTTGAGAACGCATAGTCCTATGTTCACTGCAGTCTGGTTATCAATAGACGATGTTATGCGTTATACGAAAGATCTCTGGGAATCAAAGGGGTGACAACTATCTCCATTAACCCCTTCCGTACCGGCGACGTCTTCTTAATTCAATTCAAGCTATATTAGACGATATTTAGACGATATTTAGACGATATTTAGACGATATTTAGACGATTTTGTGCAGTTTAAGAAGGATCTGAGGTAGTAAATTGGGTTGATGAGATAGTTCGAATTTAGTCTGTTAATTGCTGGAGGTCTTTTGAAGCAGAATATAATAGTTTAATAGTGGTTAGAATTTGTTTTAAAAGGACGGCACCGGCAATGAAGGGGTTAACTCTCTGGCTCCCACAGGTTCTTCCTAAGCTGAACCAAATCGTCCAGTAATAGCCTTAAGGGGAGGTATTTAGTTTGTTTCCTAGACCTCCATCAAGCTTAAAATTACACCCCCTTGAGTCCCTTTCAAGATAAATTTGTACATTTTTCGATAGAAAAATGTCCCGGCCGAAGGCCGGTTCCTCTTAAATTACAGGCTCGCTATCGCTCGCCAGGATAAAATCGACACCTGAATGGCACGAAAGGTCTTAATATGGGGTGAAAGTTCTTAAAATCGCTAAACTGATGGGGCAAACGTTTTATAATATCAACAGCAATGGGGCTAAACATGAGGGAGAAAGGGGTCAAGAAAAAAATCCCTCGAGTGGAGATCTCCCCTTAATAAACTGCCAAAACGCGTCAAAATCCTCAAGGGGATACTATTTTCACCACGATCATACTTCCCAAGTTGAATACATGACCCCCTTCTCCCTCATGTTTATCCCTATTAGTTTTGAGACCTTATGACGTTCGTTCCACCAGTTTGGTTCATATAAGACCTTTCGCCCACATGTTGTTGTCAATTTTAAGACCTTTCATGCCATTTAGGTGTCGATTTTTTTCTGGGGGCGTAGGGGGGGTAATATTTTAAACTGATGAAGATCTCTAGGGAGGAAACTAAATTAAAATTAATAAATTGATAAAGTACAAATAAAAGCAAGAAAGCTCCCCTTGATCCTATATATATATAATTAATTAAAGTGAATATCCTGAAGGACACACTCTATCAATACTAAAACAGTTTCCTAAACTTAATAAAATCGTTCCAAGCTCGCGATGATAGGGACAAAAATGAGAATCGTTATTTTGTAAGATTTAATATTATTTGGATTCCTTGATTAGGAGTTTTTTTTCCTCTAAGCGAAGGTCGATAATCTAATGTGACTCAAAATAATGATAATAAAGCATATTGGAGGACAAACACTTTCATCTGGCTTGTGAAAGATTTTATTATTTTATTACTCTGTCGAAACCCATAATTGCTGTGAAAGATTTAAGCAGCGGTTATTACTAATATTTAAATATTACACCGTGTTTAACTCTTTCATCGCGAAGAGGGTTTTGTCAGGATATATATATATATATATATATATTTTTTTTTTCTTTTCTATGTGATTGAGGGAGGCAAAAGGCATAACTGCCTATAGCGAGTGCCTCCCCCATAGTTGAAAGAGTGACAGGGCCAAAACCTAGGGACGTTCGAGCCAAAATATATATATAGAGAGAGAGAGAGATGCAATATATGTATTTGTATATCATTATTATCTTACTGAGATAAATAAATTCATACATCGAGCCAAGATGCTAACACAGTCTTGGACATATGTACCTGAACACACCCTTATGATATATACTGGACAATTAGCATGGCTACTCAACTCCATTCATTCATCATGGGTGGTCTAAGCAGTTTTCACAATACTACGTCACTGCATCACAATGGTTCACCGAAGTATAAATATTGCAGGCTTTTCCTGGTCAAGAATCTTTCCTTCCTCAATTATCTTGGGTGTGTATGCTGAGAGAGGTTCCTTACCAATGTTTGTTACAGCCAACGAATACGAGGAAATTCAATGAGTTTGTGTGCTTTGTTTTTACTCTTTGTGTGTATTAGGTATGTGTGTGTGTGTGTGTGTGTGTGTGTGTATGTGTTTGTGTGTGTGTGTGTGTTTGTATGAGGAATTGTAGGGCTTGACTTTTTGATAGTTTCATGCTGTAATGAAATTAGAGGTATAGACATCGACAAATAGCAGAATTAACTATCATACGATCATAGTACATTTTTAAATACATAAAGCCATAGTCATCATACTTTCTATCCATCAAAAGCCTACATTATTATTGCATTTCTGGTATATATCCAATTTTACGACTCCAACTTCCTTATAGCCTGAAACTCGCAAGTGGTCAATTGCCTGTAATGGTAAGTGCCATTTACTCTCTAATGGATAACGTTGACACACTGATGCAAGATATGCAAGCATTTCCTTGAACCTATCTCTCTCTCTCTCTCTCTCTCTCTCTCTCTCTCTCTCTCTCTCTCTCTCTCTCTCTCTCTCTCTCTCTCTCTCTCTCTCTCTCTCTCTCTATCTATCTATACTCTGGCACATACCCCATTTATTGTATTTTATTATTTTATGTGATGTATTTTTATATTTTTGATTTTTTGTTAATGGTGGCCGACTCGAGACAGAGCCTTTGAACCTACTTTGACCAATTCAGTGTTTTTCCTCCATCATTGTTCATGAGCTCAGGTTTAACCCCTTGACGATCATGACGCATTTTGACAGTTTGTGCTGGCTATCATTAGACTATTTTTGTTTAGATTAGGAAGGGTCATTGGTAGTCAGGGGGTTAATTCAGACAGTCTTTACCCTTTTCATTGCCACAGATCCTTCCTAAGCTGTATGAAATCGTATAATGATGGCAGGAATAGACAGTCAAAATGCATCCTCATTCTCAAAGGGTTAAGACAAAGTACTACTACTACTACTACTACTACTACTACTACTACTACTACTACTACTAATAATAATAAAACAAATAATATACACGCTATTGGTTGTGGTGTCTGGTTTTCAAAGTTATTCATATTCTAAGTCGACCTTGACCAAATGTGAACAGTGTGATCATTTAAGGGGGTAGTGGTTAATTTTTGGTGTATATATTTATTTACATTATCACTTTTCAACTAGACCTCCATCAGCCTGAAAAAAACAACAACCCCTAGACCACTTTTCAAGATAAATTTGTAAATTTTTCGGTAGAAAAATGTCTCGGCCGGCCGATTCCTCCAAAATTACAGGCTCACTTTCGCTCGCCAGAAAAAAAAATCGACTACTAAATGGAACGAATAGTCTTAATATTGACAAATAAATGTGGCAAAAGGTCT
Organism: Paralithodes platypus; assembly: GCA_032716605.1. Taxonomy (NCBI): domain Eukaryota; kingdom Metazoa; phylum Arthropoda; class Malacostraca; order Decapoda; family Lithodidae; genus Paralithodes; species Paralithodes platypus. The sequence continues at coordinate 32,972,734 of CM064499.1, forward strand.
CAAAATCGTCAAACTAATGGGCTGCACATCTTAAAAACTGAAAACTATTGGGGCAAAACATGAGGGAGAAAAGGGTCCAGGAAAAAAACAACTATCCCCCTTAAACCCTTTCACGCACCAGGGGGTTGCCGTTTAGTATTCAGACATAGATTTATCTTAATCTCATAAGCACACTCGGATATACCATAGTCTCTAGCACACTCATAAATATTCGTAGACCTCAACTATTTCTAACTATGGAAGTGTATCTCTGGAAACGAATGTATGAATATAATTTGCTATACATCAACTACAAAACTATACATACTATTTATTGAAAAGACAGTACTACCCAAACATTAATCCAGATATTTAAAATTGCGGGGGGTCCATGAATTGCAGGGGGTCCATGAATTGCAGGGGGTCCATGAATTGCAGGGGGTCCATGAATTGCAGGGGGTCCATGAATTGCAGGGGGTCCATGAATTGCAGGGGGTCCATGAATTGTTATGAGTGGGCAAGAGACTATAGCATCCGAGTGTACTTCCACAAAATTAGTTATCTGCTCACAGCTAACTCAAAAACAACTGCAGAGGTTCAAGTAACTAAACTAAACACCCCTGATGGTCACAAATGTTTTCAAGTATCCCAGAAAGGGCGCAAATCACGTCCATGTGTGGATAAAGGTTAATATTAGTCAATGCTTGAGAATAGCTGATATAACCTTCCATTAATTTCGAAACCCTTTGACGCCTTCAGTACTGACGAGGCCCCTAGATTAGTCCAGGTCAGGGAAGTTAGTCAATTATTTGTCGGGAATGAGTGACTAACAAAACTAGTCAGCCAGATGATGTATTGCCATTGCTTAACTGATCGCTGTTTCCTGAGCTTGCTGCTGTGAACGTGCGCTAGGTCAGGGAGAGTTGAGTAATGTGTGCTGAAGAAGGAACACATACAGTACACACACTCTCTGACGTCACACACCCCATACACATATACGCACACACACACACACTGACATCATCCCCCCCTACACACACACGCACATACACATACACACACACACACACACACACACACACATAAAGGCACGCACATATACGCATAAATAAATAGTTCGTAAACGCAAAGACACCTATTAATATACCGTAAACACACGCATATCAATACTCATACTCACATATGCCTACCAACACACACACACACACACACACACACACACACACACACACACACACACACACACACACATGGCCACTAATAAACACCTCCACATTCCAGTATTCACACACATGCCAATACTCAAATGCATACACACTCATATACTGTACACACACACTATTTCTGTACACTCCCTCAATCTACACACAAACATTGAAACGCACACCAATACACCCAACATACCACCGAATACACACACACACACACACACACACACACACACACACACACACACACACACACATACACACACACACACACACAGATAATAACACTGACGTCACAGCTTTCGCCTTGACGTTGTAGGTTCTCAACGAAAATCCCAGGTACCCGGACGAAAATCAACCCTACCATCAAGTAGGAAGGAAAAAACAAAATAAGTATTATCAGCACGACTTGACTTAGGAGAGATGAGCGCATTTATTTGCTCATTTTTTTATGTTTTTATTATTTGTTTAGTTTTCTCTGTAAAGCTCCATCAAGCTTCAAAAACACCCCCCAAGACCACTCTTCAAGATAAATATTATATATTTTTCGTTATAAAAAAATCCCGGCAGAAGGCTGGTTCCTCTTAGATTACAGGCTCGCTAGCAGTCGCTAGGAAAACAATCGACGCCTAATTAAGAAAAGTCTTATTATTGGCAAAGAAATGGGATAAAAGGTCTTAAAATCGTCAAACTAATGGGCCGAACGTCTTGAAATCTAAAAACTAATGGGTCTAAACACGAGGGAGAAGGGAGACCATAAAGCCCGGCCCAATCCCCCCTTAATGCCAGTAGCCATGTGCTACTGATTTTGACGTCAGCGGATTGCATGACTGGCTGCTACACGTACAGTCGCGGCTATAAGTCTCGTTAGGTAAGGATACAAATGCCGAGTAGGTCCCAAGTTTATTCAAAGTTTCGCCAGACACATACGGCTTCTTCAAGAATAGACGTTTTTCCTGAAGAAGCCGTGTCTGGCGAAACGTTAAATACACTTGGGTCCTAAAACGTTGAATACACTTGGGTCCTGAAGCGTTGAATACACTTGGGTCCTGAAACGTTGAATACAATTGGGTCCTACAACGTTAAATACACTTGGGTCCTAAAACGTTAAATACACTTGGGTCCTAAAACGTTGAATACACTTGGGTCCTAAAACGTTGAATACACTTGGGTCCTAAAACGTTGAATACACTTGGGTCCTAAAACGCTGAATACACTTGGGTCCTAAAACGTTGAACACACTTGGTTACTAAAATGTTGAATATACTTGGGTCCTAAAACGTTGAATACACTTGGGTCTTAATACGTTGAATATAGGCTACACTTGGGTCCTAAAACGTTGAATATACACTTGGGTCCTAAAACGTTGAATACACTTGGGTCCTGAAGCGTTGAATACAATTGGGTCCTAAAACGTTGAATACACTTGGGTCCTAAAACGTTGAATACACTTGGGTCCTGAAACGTTGAATACACTTGGGTCCTAAAACGTTGAATACACTTGGGTCCTAAAACGTTGAATACACTTGGGTCCTGAAGCGTTGAATACACTTGGGTCCTAAAACGTTGAATACACTTGGGTCCTAAAACGTTGAATACACTTGGGTCCTAAAACGCTGAATACACTTGGGTCCTAAAACGTTGAACACACTTGGGTACTAAAATGTTGAATATACTTGGGTCCTAAAACGTTGAATACACTTGGGTCTTAATACGTTGAATATAGGCTACACTTGGGTCCTAAAACGTTGAATATACACTTGGGTCATAAAACGTTGAATACACTTGGGTCGTAAAACGTTGAATATACACTTGGGTCCTAAAACGTTTAATACACTTGGGTCCTAACACGTTGAATATACACTTGGGTCCTAAAACGTTGAATACACTTGGGTCCTAAAATGTTGAATATATACTTGGGTCCTAAAACGTTGAATACACTTGGGTCCTAAAACGTTGAATTCACTTGGGTCCTAAAACGTTGAATACACTTGGGTCTTAATACGTTGAATATAGGCTACACTTGGGTCCTAAAACGTTGAATATACACTTGGGTCCTAAAACGCTGAATACACTTGGGTCCTAAAACGTTGAACACACTTGGGTACTAAAATGTTGAATATACTTGGGTCCTAAAACGTTGAATACACTTGGGTCTTAATACGTTGAATATAGGCTACACTTGGGTCCTAAAACGTTGAATATACACTTGGGTCCTAAAACGTTGAATACACTTGGGTCGTAAAACGTTGAATATACACTTGGGTCCTAAAACGTTGAATACACTTGGGTCCTAACACGTTGAATATACACTTGGGTCCTAAAACGTTGAATACACTTGGGTCCTAAAATGTTGAATATATACTTGGTTCCTAAAACGTTGAATACACTTGGGTCCTAAAACGTTGAATTCACTTGGGTCCTAATACGTTGAATAAACTTTGGTCCTAAAACGTTAAAATACACTTGGGTCCTGAAACGTTGAATATACACTTGGGTCCTAAAACGTTGAATATACACTTGGGTCCTAAAATGTTGAATATATACTTGGGTCCTAAAACGTTGAATTCACTTGGGTCCTAATACGTTGAATAAACTTTGGTCCTAAAACGTTAAAATACACTTGGGTCCTGAAACGTTGAATAAACTTGGGTCCTAAAACGTCGAATATACAGTACACTTGAGTCCTACTCTGCATTTGTGTCCTTACCTCATTTGTCACAGTCCATGTTGATTCTTCACCATATAGGTCTCGTCCTCCCTCCAGTATTTACACTATGGTTATCCCTCTATACCTTGTTCACTATGGGTAGGCCAGAAATCCCAACCCCACTGACCCATAACTCGAAAACAACTTCAGTATTTGAGTTGTTGTGTCTACCATTTGGGAGGAGTTAGCCAGGAAATTGGTGTGGACATTTGCAGCCCATTTGCTCTAGCCCCATAACTCGATAACGACTGCAGTATTTGAGTTGTTTTATGTATTATTTGGGAGGAGTACTCCTGCCAATTTTCGCTAATACTCTCTGAAGGGCATCACGCGAGAGTTTTTTTCCCTCAACCTTTGTGATGCGTTTTAGCGGTTTACTTTGGCTATGTTCAGACGATTATATACTGTATAGTTTAGAAAAGATGTGTGGGAGTTTAAAGGGTAAAGACTGGCCCAATCATCCCTCTGACTTCCATATACCCTTCCTACCTTGAATAAAATCGTCTAATGATAACCAGAATACACGGTCAAAACGCTTCATGATTCTCAAAGGGTTAATTGGACGTGTTATCCCATTCAGGTGTCGATTTTTTTTTCTGGGCGAGCAATAGCGAGCCTGTAACTTGGAAGATCTCGATATATGTGCACATTTAGCTTGAAGGGGTAGTGGAGAGCATTATTTGTGTTTGAAGTCTGGGCAGGCGTCTTTGTTAGCCTAGGGGACAAACTATGATACATTGCTCAATAATGGCAAAAACAAACACTTCTATGATAATTAAACAAAATATCATAATAACCCACAAGAAGTCGGGCCAGATAGTGTTAAGCATAAATTCAATAATAATGTAAGTTTCTGATGGATAGAAAGTATGTTGCATTTGGTTTTATACATATATAAATATACTACAACCGTATTCTAGCTGGTAATTCTGGTAAATATTGATGTCTACAACTCCAACTTCCTATAGCCTCAAACTTGCAAGTGGTCTTAACCCCTTCTGTACCGGCGAAGTCTTTTTATTTTTATTCTAGCTATAGTTAGACGAATTTGTGCAGTTTATTCTAGCTATAGTTAGACGAATTTGTGCAGTTTATTCTAGCTATAGTTAGACGAATTTGTGCAGTTTATTCTAGCTATAGTTAGACGAATTTGTGCAGTTTATTCTAGCTATAGTTAGACGAATTTGTGCAGTTTATTCTAGCTATAGTTAGACGAATTTTTGCAGTTTATTATAGCTATAGTTAGACGAATTTGTGCAGTTTATTCTAGCTATAGTTAGACGAATTTTTGCAGTTTATTATAGCTATAGTTAGACGAATTTGTGCAGTTTATTATAGCTATAGTTAGACGAATTTGTGCAGTTTATTATAGCTATAGTTAGACGAATTTGTGCAGTTTATTATAGCTATAGTTAGACGAATTTTTGCAGTTTATTATAGCTATAGTTAGACGAATTTGTGCAGTTTATTATAGCTATAGTTAGACGAATTTGTGCAGTTTATTCTAGCTATAGTTAGACGAATTTGTGCAGTTTATTATAGCTATAGTTAGACGAATTTGTGCAGTTTATTATAGCTATAGTTAGACGAATTTGTGCAGTTTATTCTAGCTATAGTTAGACGAATTTGTGCAGTTTATTATAGCTATAGTTAGACGAATTTGTGCCGTTTATTATAGCTATAGTTAGACGAATTTGTGCAGTTTATTCTAGCTATAGTTAGACGAATTTGTGCAGTTTATTCTAGCTATAGTTAGACGAATTTGTGCAGTTTAAGAACGATCAGTGGTAGTAAAATGGGTCAAGTGAGAGAGTTTCAAACTTGTTAATTGCTAGAGGCCCTTTTTAAGCTGAATAAGCTCGTTGCATAGTAGCCAAAACAAAGTTAAAAGGACGGCACCGGTACTGAAAGTGTTAACCTACGACAGAGGGACAAACCAGTTTTCCCTCTGAATAAAAATAGCTAAATATACAAAATAGCTAAATATACAAAATAGCTAAATATACAAAATAGCTAAATATACAAAATAGCTAAATATACAAAATAGCTAAATATACAAAATAGCTAAATATACAAAATAGCTAAATATACAAAATAGCTAAATATACAAAATAGCTAAATATACAAAATAGCTAAATATACAAAATAGCTAAATATACAAAATAGCTAAATATACAAAATAGCTAAATAAACAAAATAGCTAAATATACATAATAGCTAAATATACAAAATAGCTAAATATACAAAATAGCTAAATATACAAAATAGCTAAATATACAAAATAGCTAAATATACAAAATAGCTAAATATACAAAATAGCTAAATATACAAAATAGCTAAATATACAAAATAGCTAAATATACAAAATAGCTAAATATACAAAATAGCTAAATATAAACTAAATATAATGCTTATCTTTTTAGGGGGTTGGGGTCTTTCTATTTTTATTTTAAGCGTTTCTATAATTGATCACTTGCGAGTTTCAGGCTGAAGGGGTTAAGGAAGTTGGAGCAGTAAAACTCGATAAAGAACAGAAATGCAATAATAATGTAGGTTTCTAATGAATAGAGAGCATGTTATACTGGTAGCGCCAACGACCTTGGCAATAATCTTGATCCCTGACCTCTCTGTAACTCAAAAGGGCCTTGAGCAAACTGGCTGTAAATATCCTCACCTATTTCCTGGTGGACTCTTCCCAAATTATAAAAACGTCAGCCCGATTGCATAAATTCATTTCGCGTTATAAGAAGTTAAGGGGTCAAGATTATTGTCAAGCTCGCTGGCGCTACCTATAGTAAGAATACAATTGAAAGTCGTCACCGTGCATAGTGGTTAGCTCTTTCAATTAGATGATTGTTGTATTATAGTTATATTTAGACGATTTTACACAGCTTAGGAGAGACGTCAAAGAATCTAAAGGTTAAAGGCTATCTCTGATAATCCTTTAACGCTGAGAAAATCCTTTTTAAAGGAGCCCACCTCGTTTTTGTTTCTCTTTCTCTCCCTCTCTCTTTGGTTTGTATCCATTCGGCCTACTGTTTTAAGACGTTTACCCCCATCCAGGTGACATATTCACCATATATATACTCCACATATTTACCACCCCACCCACCTCTTGCGCCACTCCCTTCCCCACCCACTTCTTAGCCAGGCTCATATTTTGTTTTCTGTGTACTGTAGTCCAAAAAAACTCTCTAGTTTTTGTACGATGAAGCAAAATGCCTGGTACAGAGAGTGAACTCATACTTCTCCGTCATATGAAGATGTTTCAATTAGCTGACGTCATTCTCCTTAAAGAATGGGAGAGTAAGAAACTGTTCTGGAAAGAAGTCAAGAAAGTTAGGGAAGGTAGCAAGGGAAACAGTAAGGGTGTGAAAGATAAGAATGGGAGAATGCTAGCCGAGAAGCAAGAGAGAGTCGAAAGATGGAGGGAGTACTTCAGTGAGTTGCTAAATGAAAGGAATGAAGAGCCAGCAAACATAGCTGGATATGGTATGGGAGGGAGAAGAAGAGAAGTAGTGGAGGAGGAGGTGGGGATCAGGAGGTCAGAAGTGTGGGAAGCCATGAAAAGAGTGAAGTTGGGGAAAGCACCAGGAACAGATGGAGTGTGTGGGGAAATGTTGAGGTATGGTGGTGAGATAGTGATAGAATGGGTATGGAAAATGTGCAAACTAGCATGGGAGAAGGGGAGTGCACCCGATGACTGGAAGACTGGCATAATAGTCCCCCTATATAAGGGCAAAGGGGAAAGAGGAGTGTGTGGTAACCACCGAGGAATATGTCTTCTAAGCGTAGTAGGGAAGGTATACAGTAGGGTAGTGATTGAGAGAGTGAGAGTGAGAACGGAGAAATGGATAGGCGACGAGCAGGGAGGTTTTAGGAAGGGAAGAGGATGTGTAGATCAGATTTTTACCCTGAATTGTGTTGTGGAGAAGTATCTGGAGAAGAAACAAAAGGTATATGTTGCCTTTATGGACTTGGAGAAGGCCTATGACAGAGTGGATAGAGAAGGTTTGTGGAAAGTACTTAGAATATACGGAGTAGAGGGCAAGTTGCTGAAAGCAGTGAAGAGCATGTATGAGGGTGCAAAGGCGGCAGTACGTGTGGAGAGTGAGCAGAGCGAGTTCTTTGACCTGAATGTTGGTTTGAAACAGGGGTGTGTGATGTCCCCGTGGTTGTTTACTGTATATATGGATGGAGTTATGAAAGAAATACTATCAAGAGCAGTGGATGTTGGTGTATCGCTGAAAAGGGAGGGAATTGAGTGGAAGCTACCTATACTGCTGTTTGCGGATGATACAGTTCTGATGAGTGATAATGAATGGGAGTTGCAGGGTCTGGTAAATGAGTTTGGAACAGTGTGCGAAAAACGGAATTTGAAGGTAAATACGGGGAAGAGCAAGGTTATGGTCTTCGAAAGGGGTGAAGTCACAGAGTGTGAGGTGAAGCTGAACGGTCAGGCTATGGAGATCGTCAACTCTTTTAAGTATCTGGGCAGTGTGTTGAGTAAAGATGGGACTATGGATGAAGAGGTGCGGGAGAGGGTACAACAGGGGAAGAGGGTTGTAGGAACGCTAAAAGCAGTAACAAGAAATAGGGTGGTCAGTATGGAAGTGAAGAAGTCCTTGCATGACAGTGTGGTAATCCCGACACTGACTTACGGAAGCGAAGCATGGACGTTGGTTGAGAGACTCAGACCAAGAGTGAGAGCAGTGGAAATGAATTACTTAAGGAGTGCGTGCGGAGTTACATGGAGGGATAGACAGACTAATGAGGAAGTAAGAAGGAGGTGTGGTGTGGAGGTAGATGTGCTGGAAAGTGTGAAAAGGAACAACTTGAGATGGTTCGGCCATATGGAACGTATGGAAAGCGAGAGAATGACTAAGAGGGTGTACGAGAGCGAGGTGGAGGGACAGAGGGGGAGAGGTAGACCGAATATGAGGTGGAAGGATGGAGTGAGGAAGTACATGAACGAAGGCGGTGCTGGTTGGGGGGAGGGGCGTCGACTGACTGGGGACAGAGGTGCATGGGGGCGGTTCGTTCGTGGCCACCCCTTCGGGGATCACGGCGTCAGGCAATAGATAGATAGATAGATTCTCCTTAACCCTTTCAGAACCTCAGGACGCATTGTTCACTTTATTGTGGTTAGCATTAAGCATTTCAGTAACGGGGACATCTTTTCTTATATTAACTACAAGATTTTATGATGCTTTGGAAGGATATGTGGCAGCTAAAAAGAATTAACTGAGATAATATGAAGCCTTTCAATTGGTATACGTCATTCCTAAGCTGAAGAAAATCGTATAATAGTTGCTAGAGGCTGGTATGGGTAGGGCCTATCCATCCCATGAATTATTCAGCTCTGTGGCCGATATGGTACTGTCTGCTGGTAGGGGTAGAGCGGAACCTGGGGCACCGGAACTTACGCAACATACGTCAAAGGATAATGGATATACAGCGAAGCGTATATTAAAGAGCCTCTCACCTCTCCGGCCTCAGTCAACCCACGGCAGCTGAACAGAGCGGGCCAGTGCATCTTGAGACACGAGCTTAGAGAGTGACAAACCTCGTACACCTCTCTGTATTACCTGTTATAAGAGAGCGATGATCCCCCTTTAAACCTCATTCTAACCTGCTATTAAAGGGTGCCAATCCATATTTAACCCTTTCGTTACCTGATCATTGAGAGTGACAGATTCCGGCTTTCGACTGGCGAATTACATCTTACGAGTGCTGACCTTTAATCTCTCTTACTTCTGAGAGTGACAACGTTCTTCCAGTCTTCTACCCTGCTACATCCACCTACAGGAATGGCTTACAGCAAGGTACGTGTGTGGTTTGAAGCTGTTATTATGTTTACTCTTTGCCTAACCCTTTGAAAATTATGACGCATTTTCCCCATTTACTCTGGCTATCATTATACGATTTGCTACAGTTCAGGAAAGATATGTGGGAAGACTATTTCAATTAACCCTCGGACTTCCATATACCTTTGCTAACCTAATTAAAATCGTCTAATAATAGCCAGAAAGCAGAAAGTAAATATGTATATTGGCTCTTGAAAGGCTTAACTTTCTCTTGGCTTACAGAAAGGTACCTGTGTGTGATTTGAAGCTGTTAGTATATTTTTCACTTTGTATTTACGGTTCCTAGGCTTCCAGAACGGTACACTCGTGGTCAGGAAGTTCTGGACAATAATTGAAGCGGTGAATTATGATACACATACCAACTATTTTGGGAAAGTGTATGAGCTACACAGATTCACCAGTTAACCCATTCAGTACCGGTGACGTCCTTTTCATTATATTCTGGCAACTATTAGATGATTGTATTCAATTTAGGAAGGCCCTCAAGAAAATAAAAGGCTACACGCTATATCATTTAATCCTCTGAGCTACCACAGATCTTTTCCGAGCTGAATAAAATAGTTTAATAATGATCTCCGGAATATAATTATGAAGTAAAAGACGTCACCGGTACTGAAAGGGTTAAGGCTCACTGTCTTGTGTTCACGTATTCTTGACCGTGACTGTACGTGTGGGGTGTGAAGATCTTAGTATGTTGTTACCTTGTTTCCCTTTCTCTTGGCTGTGGGTCTATTGCTCACTTGCTTTCTATGTACCTAGAGAGCATTCATCATAAGTAGGCCAAGAATTGTGACCCCTAAACCTTCTGTTACTAAAAAAGAAGGGCTAGTGCAAATAGGCTGTCCATATCCACATCTATTCCATGGCTGACTATCCTTAAATGGTAGCAACATGGTTCTGCCCCCCCCCCCCCCAACACTTAAAACCAATGCTGGCACCCCCACCCCTTTAGTATGCATGCCAAGTATGGGCTCTTCATCTTGAAAACTGAGGGAGTAGTTCGTGAACAGACAGGCAGACAGACTCACGAAAGACTCACTTAAAGTGCCCTTTATAAAGTAGATGTTAAACCCTTTCAGTATACAAGGTCGCTTTCTACCTTACTGTATATCTGTCATTAGAGGTATTTATTCAGCTCAGGAAGGATCTACGGGAGACTGTGGGTTAATAATAGTGAGGGGAGGGAAAGGAAGGGACAGCCACAGACAGAATACTGGGAACAATAAATGTCTACCGACCCCTGCTGGAGCCCTGTGGTTGTAAAGATTATAGACCCTGGTGCCTGGCAAATTACAGAGTCAGTGTTGCCAATTCCCGCTAGATCTAGAGGTTTTTACTTCGACCTAGCGGCACAGTTTTACATCTAGCGACATATATTCTAGCGATATTCTAGAGATTTGACCCGTTTTGAGCGATAATTTAGATATTGTGGCATCATTCTAGGGATTTTTGGCATTGATTTACTTTCCTACTAGATCTAAAGGTACTTACTTAGACCTAGAGGCACATTTTTATATCTAGCGGCATAAATTCTAGCGATAGTCTGGAGAATTGAATAATTTTCAGTGATATGATAGAGATTGTGGCATTATTCTAGGGATTTTCGGCATTTGTTTACTATCCATTGAAAGTCGCTTGAAGGCCAATGGTCCATTGACCTTCAAGCGACTTTTGAAAATGGATCTAGCGGTATATTGTGTCTTGATGTGGTAACCCTGCGTAAAATAAAACTCATAACAAAGCCACTCCAACAGCTTCCTCTCTCTCCCCTCCCCTCTCGACACTCTTCAGAAAATAGGAAAAGTAGAAAGTAGATATGAGGTGCTGTTGTAAAGCCTCATCACTCAATACCTTCACCTGAGTTACTATTGCCCCCCGCCCCCCCCCCCCCCCCCTCCCCACCCCCAACCACCACTGGCTGGTTTTCCCCCCGACGCACAAACCTTTATAATACCGTCGACTTAGTTTTTGTTCCACTAGACGATTTGGCTATTACAGTGGTTGTAGGTTATTTCAGTTAGTGTATTTTCGCACAACCCTAATCTAATGTTATATTCGATTTGTATTATTATTATTATTATTATTATTATTATCAATAATATTTGTTCATTATTTTGTTTTTAATTTGACGGAAAGTTTAATCCCTTAGCAGTTGATTTCTCGGTACTTAAAGGGAAAATATGAAACTACTATGTTTCTGCATCATATTTTGTGATAAGTTAAAGCATAAATAACGATAATGAGTTGTGGTTTCATAACACCACAGGAAGCACTGGCTTAACTTACATAATCGTGTTTATGCTGATATGATAATCTGAAAGCCGAGCAAGTCATGGGTTTATTATTATACTTCAAGGGCGGACTGGAGTTATCGAAAAGTGGCTCCAGTCTATATACAGTATATATATATATATATATATATATATATATATTTATATATATATATTTATTTGTGATTTTCCTCGCTAGACGTCCATCAAACTTAGAAAAACACCCCCTAGACCCCTTTTCAAGATAGATTTGTAAAAAAAATCGATAGAAAATTGTCCCGGCCGAAGGACGATTCCTTCTAAGATTAGAGGCTCGCTTTTGCTCGCCAGGAATAAAAATCGACACCTAAATGGCACGAAAGGTCATAATATTGAACAAATAATGAGGCGATTGTTTTCAAAATCGCCAAACTAACGGAACGAACGTCTTAAAACCTCAAAACTAATATGCTAAACATGAGGGAGAAGGGGGTCCAGAAAAAGCGAGTAGTACCCCCTTAATAGTCCAATAAGGTTGATAGCCTTTGAAGTCCTATTTTACTAACTAATTATACTTACATATTTCACTATACCCTGTTTATTATGGATAAGCCAGGAATCCCGACCCTAACCTCTCATAACTAAAAAAACGCAAGATTTGATTTGATAAGTTTATTGACTACAATTTACAGTCAAAAGGATGGGGTAGAGTAAGCGAGCTAATATTTATATCATTAGGGAAGAGTCGGCCAGGGAATAGGCATGGACAGCCCATTTGCTCTAGCCCTTATTGAGTTACAGAGGATAGACGTCACAATACCTAGCCTACCTATAATAAAAAGACTATAGTTAACTCTCTCTCTCTCTCACACACACACACACACACACACACACACTGTACGTCCATGCCTGCCTGCCAGTCAAATGACTCGGCTTTCCGTCCCAATCAATTATTCCAATCGATGCACTTCACTGCAACACGCACATACACACGCACACAGACACACCCACACTCACACAGACAGAAAGACACGCCCTACACATATATACAGACGGACCCCCCTCTCTAAATGTTGAAAATGCTGGCCTTTCCTTAGGCTTTTGAAGATTATGACATTGTTTGACAATATGTTCTGGTTATCATTAGACGATTATATACAGCTTAGGAAGGATGTGTGGGAATTAAAAGGGTGAAGACTGTTTCACCTAACTCTCTGACTTTCAGATACCTTCCTAAACTGAATAACGTCGTCAGAAAACAGAAAAGAAAAGCGTAATTGGATCTTGAAAGGGTTGAAGTTCCTAAAGTTGCTGAAAACGTTGGCATTTCTTTAATCAGGAGTCATGAAGTGGAATGGCTACACAAAGGTCCAATCTCCCCCCTCCTCCCCCTCCTTCTCTCTCTCTCTCTCTCGCTTTCTCATGCTTTTTCTCGCTTTCTCGCTTTTTTTTTCTCTCTCTCTCTCTCTCTCTCTCTCTCTCTCTCTCTCTCTCTCTCTCTCTCTCTCGCGTTCTCTCTCTCTCTCTCTCGCTTTCTCATGCTTTCTCTCTCGCTTTCTCTCTCTCTCTTTCTCTCTTTCTCTCTCTCGCGTTCTCTCTCACTCTCTCTCTCTCTCTCGCAGGCAGTTAGTCGAATTATCTTCACTGCCAGCATATTGCGGTTGTTTGTAACGCAGTGAAACCTTTCACGGGCATGTGTGCCCGTTTCGTGTGTGCTTGTGCTTTAAATGTCAGTGTCAAATACTGGCCCATAGTATACTGTATATCTATCTATCTATCTATTGCCTGACGCCGTGATCCCCGAAGGGGTGGCCACGAACGAACCGCCCCCATGCACCTCTGTCCCCAGTCAGTCGACGCCCCTCCCCCCAACCAGCACCGCCTTCGTTCATGTACTTCCTCACTCCATCCTTCCACCTCATATTCGGTCTACCTCTCCCCCTCTGTCCCTCCACCTCGCTCTCGTACACCTTAGTCATTCTCTCGCTTTCCATACGTTCCATATGGCCGAACCATCTCAAGTTGTTCCTTTTCACACTTTCCAGCACATCTACCTCCACACCACACCTCCTTCTTACTTCCTCATTAGTCTGTCTATCCCTCCATGTAACTCCGCACGCACTCCTTAAGTAATTCATTTCCACTGCTCTCACTCTTGGTCTGAGTCTCTCAACCAACGTCCATGCTTCGCTTCCGTAAGTCAGTGTCGGGATTACCACACTGTCATGCAAGGACTTCTTCACTTCCATACTGACCACCCTATTTCTTGTTACTGCTTTTAGCGTTCCTACAACCCTCTTCCCCTGTTGTACCCTCTCCCGCACCTCTTCATCCATAGTCCCATCTTTACTCAACACACTGCCCAGATACTTAAAAGAGTTGACGATCTCCATAGCCTGACCGTTCAGCTTCACCTCACACTCTGTGACTTCACCCCTTTCGAAGACCATAACCTTGCTCTTCCCCGTATTTACCTTCAAATTCCGTTTTTCGCACACTGTTCCAAACTCATTTACCAGACCCTGCAACTCCCATTCATTATCACTCATCAGAACTGTATCATCCGCAAACAGCAGTATAGGTAGCTTCCACTCAATTCCCTCCCTTTTCAGCGATACACCAACATTCACTGCTCTTGATAGTATTTCTTTCATGACTCCATCCTATTAATGGTAGATGGCCTTTATTCTCAATTCAATAAATGCTGGTGTTCCCCAGGGATCAGTTTTGGCCCCAACTCTGTTCCTCATTCATATCAATGATCTCATATCTACCACTCATAATCCAATACATTCCTACGCAGATGACTCAACACTCCACAGTTCCTTCACATTACCAATTCTTTCACCCAACCCGATCTTATAAATTCAAAAATAAACACTGCAATTTCTCTGAACCAGGACCTTTCTAGAATTAATGAATGGGGACAAGAGAATCTAGTTTCCTTTAATGCACAGAAAACCAAGTACATTCAATTTTCTAACCGACAGAATCTCACTGACTCCCATATTTTTTAATGATGTAAATATTCCCACTTCCCCTAGTATTGACATTCTCGGTGTAACATTAACTACTAACTTGAGCTGGACACATTATGTTAGAAGCATTGCTAAGAATGCCTCTAAAAAACTGGGACTCCTGTACAGAGTTCGAGAATTCTTCACTGACGAGCAGTTGGCCGTAATATATAAAAGTCATGTGCGCTCTCAGATGGATTACTGTTCACCTCTGTGGGGTGGAAGTGGAGTGGTTGCATTGAGGCAGTTGGACAAAATTCAAAATAAAGCTATTAGATTAATCAATAACCCTGCAGTCACACAGGACCTTCCTACATTAGCCATACGAAGAAACGTTGCATCCCTTGCATTATTCTACAGATATTTTCACAGCAATTGTTCCGAGGAACTTGCTTCAATTGTGCCGCCTCTCCACATCTTTCCCCGTAGAACTAGGGCAGCTGAGAGCGCCCATGAATTTACACTTTCTCCTCCACAATGCAGAACTTCTGCTTATCAGAATTCATTTATCCCTAGAGCTACTACTCTTTGGAATTCACTTCCCTCGAATTGCTTTCCACAAACTTACAATCAACAAATGTTTAAATCCAGTTGTTACAAACATTTTATGAATGGAGGATGCCTTTAGGCACATGGACCTTTTTGTTTTATCTGTGTTTTTCCTTCCTCCGTTCATTGTCTCTTAAAAAAAAAAAAAAAAAAAAATATACAGTAAACAACCACGGGGACATCACACACCCCTGTTTCAAACCAACATTCAGGTCAAAGAACTCGCTCTGCTCACTCTCCACACGTACTGCCGCCTTTGCACCCTCATACATGCTCTTCACTGCTTTCAGCAACTTGCCCTCTACTCCGTATATTCTAAGTACTTTCCACAAACCTTCTCTATCCACTCTGTCATAGGCCTTCTCCAAGTCCATAAAGGCAACATACACCTTTTGTTTCTTCTCCAGATACTTCTCCACAACACAATTCAGGGTAAAAATCTGATCTACACATCCTCTTCCCTTCCTAAAACCTCCCTGCTCGTCGCCTATCCATTTCTCCGTTCTCACTTTCACTCTCTCAATCACTACCCTACTGTATACCTTCCCTACTACGCTTAGAAGACATATTCCTCGGTGGTTACCACACACTCCTCTTTCCCCTTTGCCCTTATATAGGGGGACTATTATGCCAGTCTTCCAGTCATCGGGTGCACTCCCCTTCTCCCATGCTAGTTTGCACATTTTCCATACCCATTCTATCACTATCTCACCACCATACCTCAACATTTCCCCACACACTCCATCTGTTCCTGGTGCTTTCCCCAACTTCACTCTTTTCATGGCTTCCCACACTTCTGACCTCCTGATCCCCACCTCCTCCTCCACTACTTCTCTTCTTCTCCCTCCCATACCATATCCAGCTATGTTTGCTGGCTCTTCATTCCTTTCATTTAGCAACTCACTGAAGTACTCCCTCCATCTTTCGACTCTCTTGCTTCTCGGCTAGCATTCTCCCATTCTTATCTTTCACACCCTTACTGTTTCCCTTGCTACCTTCCCTAACTTTCTTGACTTCTTTCCAGAACAGTTTCTTACTCTCCCTCCATTTTACACTCAGATTCCTTCCAAATTCCTCATCTACTCTTCTTACTTTCCTTCACTACTCTCTTCACCACCCTCTTACTCTCCACGTACCTCGCTCGTTTCTGTCTCTCGGAATCTTCATTCCCTCTACTACCCAACCACACTCTATATGCTTTCTTCTTTTCTTCCACAGCTATTCTTACCTCTTCTGTCCACCATGCTGTACCTTTCACTCCCCTCCCTCTTCTCCTCACTCCACACACCTCCTCACATGCTGCACAGATCTCATCCTTAAACACCTTGCTCATCTCCTCCACTTCCTCCATAACTTCCAGGTCGAACCCACCTAGTCGTCTTTCCACTGCTCTCCTGTACTCCTCCCTGACTTCCTCCTCCTGCAACCTCTCCACCCTCCTCACCATTCCACCCTCCTCTTGCCTCCCTCCCGCTCTCCTCACCCACTTCTTTTGTATCCTAACCTTAGCTACCACTACATAATGATCAGACAGACCCCCTCCAATACCCCTATACACCCTAGCATCCATCACAGATTTCTTCATTCGTTCATCCACACATAATAATCAATCAATGACTTTCGTTCCACCACTGTCTTATCTTTCATCGTCAACATCCGTTTCCACGTGTACCTGTGGATCATTCTGTGTCGGAAGAAGGTGTTGGCTATCCACAGCCTCCTTCCCACACATACGTCCACAAGTGCACTACCATTCCCATTCACCTCTGATGGTACCCCCCACCCTCCCACCACTCCCTCAACTTTCCTATCACCCACCTTACCATTCATATCCCCAATCAGAAATATTCTTTCGTTCTTGTCAAACTTCTCCAGGCACGCCTCCACATTCATCCAGAACTCCTCTTTCTTTCTTTCAAGTATATCCTCTGTCGGGGCATACACGCATACAATCACCCACGTTTGTATTCCTACTTTCATTCTCATCCACACAATCCTTGAACCCACAGACCCATACTCTCTTACACATTCCTTCCATTTGCTACTTACAAACAAACATGCACCTTCTCTCGCTGTTCCTTCACTCACTCCAGCACACACCCATTCCACATTCCCATTCTCTCACATCTGAACCTTTCCATTTGGTCTCTGTCATTCCACATACATCCAGCCTGGCATTCACTAACACTTCCAGAACCTCTCTCTCTTTTGTTCCATCATTCATGCCACTAACATTCCACGTAGCCATTCTCAGAATGTCCGAAGGCATGTCCTTAGTCGGTCGTGGTTCGTCAACGTTGGTTCCGTCCGCATCCGAGGCTGTTCGTTCGTTTTTCTTTGCTTAGATATTTTTTCCGGGTGGGGGTCGCAAGCCCACCGACCCAACCTCTTTAGTCGCCTCTTACGACACGCAGAAGGCACGTGGGGCATATTCTATTCCCTAACCCCCAGGGGGGATATAAATTTCCAAATATTAGGTCTTTCAAATTGCATGTTTATTTAACTTTAAAATATTTTACTTGTTTGAACCTTTTATTGTAGAAGTGTTCAGTAAAAATTGTGTTAGGTCAGACACTCTACATACACTGTATTTTACTGTTAATGAGAGTATTTGCTTTATAATGAGGGGAATGTCACATACGTTTACTGACTTGTGTCCTCCTTCTTACAGAGATGGTCGCTGTGCCTATTGGTCATCACATTGACAACGACCTGCTGGGGTCGTATCTTAACCGAGATGGTCATGGAAGCTCAAGCACTAGATACAGAAGCTATGGAGTCCAACAGAGTACTTGCAGATACCCAATCTCCTGGAACTTATGATATCCCATCCAAAAACAACCCTACTCTCTCCCAAGCACACGCCAATGATTCCCCCACAAGCTTTCAAAAACAAGAAACAGAAGCTCTGTCCTCTACAAACCTCCAAATACAAGACACAGCGGACTCCAACAGCCACCCTGCAAACCCCCAAACCAGCCACCAAGCACCGGACCATCACCTGTACAAGCGGGCCGTGTTTGACTCCTCCTGCAAGGGCCTGTACAAAATCAAGATCCTGACTCAGCTCAGCCAGGCGTGCTCTGACTGCCAAAACCTCTTCAGACAGCAAGACCTGTCGGCCAAGTGCAGGTAAGATTGTTAATGCTATACCTTACCGTAGTTAAGATTCAGGGCCATATTCTATACCCACAGTGTTCAATCACTCAATGGATGAAATAATTAGACATGAGTTGCTATCCTCTGTCTACAAATCTATATATCAGTTTAACAATCAATCACGTTATCTTTCGACATATATGTTACAAATCCATCCATACCATATGAAGGAACATGCCTTACCACCACCTACTTCCCCCCTACCAGAATGGGCTGCTTTGGCACCGAGACCTACGACATCTGCGTGAAGGCCCTGCTATTACCCGAAGAAGAGTATGGCGAGATGGCCAAGCTGCTCAGGGGAAAGTGATCGCAGCTGTTTGGAGGTGACTGTGTTTGCCAGGCAAGTTCATTGATCATTGGGCTTCAGGATGATGCTCTTTTCGTTACAGTCTGGCTACTATTAGACGATATTATACTGTTTATAGGAAACCTCTGTGGGAGTCTCAGTTATGGAGATAGTTTGATATCAGTAAGCTTAATTTTGTTGTCTAATATTAGCCAGAATAATAAAGAATAATGAGCATCGTCCTGTAAAATCTAAAATCTAAAATAGTTAATTCTACTTACTATAATATTGGATATGCATAGGTGTCAAATTTTTACATCGAGATATACAGAAACTGGAATTCATCAAACATGGCGTCTATTAATCTGGATACCTAGTTTTTTGCTTGTCGCGAGAATTAGATAAGTTGATTTAGGTAATTACAATATGGTCATAAGTCGTGTATGATGAATTATTCAAATAACTTACTAATATAAACTAGCTTATAGTTACGAGTTTCACCCTTAATTTTACTAGCTTCTATTCAATTGGAGTAGTAAGTGAAATTTTGCAACACTGAAATAAGAGTTGGAGTTTATAATTAGTATCTATTGTAGACATTAATTAGTATCTATTGTAGACATTAATTTAACACGATGTATGCTTTATAAGGGAACACTTTTGCCTTTGCACAATTAACACACTGCAGTATATTAATCATTTGTGTTATTTTTTCCTACAGTTGCATTCTACTGACTGGATGAAGGATCACCTATTCTCTGTTAAGATTCACCCCTTCAGCACCGGACATTTGCCATATTCTTAAAGCTGTGGGATATCCCAAATGTAATGGAGACTAAGGGATCTGAGTGTTGAGGACCTGATATGATCCAGTTTCATGAATGTAGCAATACATTGCTATCATATTCGTTTTATTAAGTTGAAGGTTGTCATTGTGGCAAGGCTGCAGTGACAACATTTGTCATTTTGTTATACAAACGGTCTCTTTGCTTAAATTGTTATTCATCCAAACACCAGCAAATATAATTCAACCAAAGGAAGAAACTCTCAAAGCCGAAGAGTTATCTGTTCAGCATATTTCTCTCTTAATAAGTCCATTCTAACATAACAATAATTGTCTATAATGTACAATAGTATTTAAAATTCGCCTTACAATTTGGATGATCTAATTAAATAATGTTGTCTGGCTGACTTCTCGATAAGATTAAATATTCGCGTTGAAGTGGAAAGGGTATTTGGTCTTGTTACTGAATGAATGATAATGGTTATGAAAGGGATTCACGTGAATATAATAGTCATACATATAAACGTTCCTATTATAATTATATTTGTACAGTTCCAAGGCTCTAAGCTTGGTGTCTTTCTTTTATGTGATATTTATGTAGTGACACAGCAATTTAATAATGTAGAAACCAATGTATTTGAATTGACTTTAGCTATATTTCTTGAAGAATATTGATCAACTATTTCACTGCAAGAGAATGGTTTGATCTTTAAATTATGAAAGTAATTACTAAAATGTTATCAGGCGAGATGTGTGTGTGTGTGTGTATGGCACAAGATCTATACTGTATATAGACCTTGGTATGGCATTAAGCTTCGTGACCACAATTCGGAGGGGGTGGTGGTGGATGGGATCTGATTCCAAATTAAGCCATTACTTTTAAACTCCTCGGTGGCCTAGTGGTTAAGGTGTTGAAGTGCTGTACTACTGGCCATGGTTCGAGCCCTGGCTGGGTCATATCACAAAAAATATTAAGCATTGGATTCCTAAAATAATTGTATCTGAAATAATGTCATAGCGTGTGATACACGCCGTACACCATACAACATAAATTGTGGCCTTAAGGGACCCCACTTTGCCTTTTTCTCTCTTTCTCTCCCTCTCTCTTTCTCTCCCTCTCTCTTTGGCTTGTATCCATTCGGCCCCATTCAGCCAACTGTTTTAAGACGTTTACCCCATCCAGGTGTCAATATTTTCATGGCGAGCGGTAGCGAGCCAGCATATATATATTTTTGCTTTGACAGAAAGCTATATTTTTTTGAATTTTTCGATAGAAAAATTATCCGGCACAGCCGGATTTCTCCATGCAATGCTGGTTCGCTATCACTCGCCAGGAAAAAATAGACACGTGGATGGGGATAAACGTCTTAAAATATTTGTCTGAATGAGGCCGAATGGATACAAGCCAGGGAAAGAGAGAAAAGGAGAGAAAGATTAAAAAAAAAGGCCGGTGAGTTTCCGAAGTTATCCCGAACTTCATCGAATCTTCTCATAAATTTTGTATCTAGTATTTAAATTTCAGAGGGACGCTTTGCTGTTTGAGGGTTCATATAAGGCCAGGATTTGTGTCATAGAGTGTACATTTGGATGTCATAGTCTCTAGCCCGCTCAGCAGAATTTGTGTATCCCCTGTATTTTTCTTTATGCATTTATAAGTATATGTGTTTTAATCATTATATAACTTGCATTTCAATAAATAATATATATAGTTTTGTAGTTAATGCATAGAGAGTTATAATCATACATTTATTTCCAGAGACATAGAGTACTTTCATAATTAGAAATAGTTGAAGTCCACGAATATTTAAGAGTGGGCTAGTGACTATGGCATCCGAGTGTACCCAATTGAAGCAGCTACATATGATATTGTAACTATATAAACAGATCCTAAAAGTCACACTCGCAGCTTTGGATTAATATTTATACGTAATATGCACAGTATTATCCAGTTAGCATTATCTGGTCCGACCTCTTGGGGGCTATTATGATATTTTTTGTTTTTTTTTCATTATTGGGGACAATTTTGCTTGTTTTTGCCATTTTCGAGTAATGGATTTTAGTCTGTCCACTAGGCTGACAAAAACGCCTTCCCAGACTTCTTTAAAAAATAAAACATGCCCACCCAGACCCCTCTCAAGGTAAATTTGTACATTGTTTTGATCGAAAACTGTCCCAGCCGAAGGCCGATTTCTTCTGAATTACAGGCTTACTATAGCTCGCCCAGAAAAGGGAAAAAAAAAAAACATAATAGGGTGAAACGTCTCATTATCGCCAAACACTTTGGGGTGAAATGTCGTAACATCTCCAAACTAATGAAGGGAAACAAGGGAGATACCTCGGACCAAATAGGGTTAAGCCTTTACCATATACTATGTAGCATTCTCTCCGTTTATCTGGCTATTATTAAACGAACTTGTTCAGCTTGGATAGAATGTTTAGGACTAAAATGGTTAATTAATATTTTCAAAGATTATCTCCCTGGTTCTTAGAGGTCCTTCCTAAACTGAATACAATCGTCTGATTATAGCCAGAATACAGTGCCAGAGGGCGTCATGGTATTGAGAGGGTTAAGCATGTAAATCACAAGTTCCTGTTTTAGAATGTATACACAATACTATTTAGAATGTATACACAATACTATTTAGAATGTATACACAATACTATTTAGAATGTATACACAATACTATTTATTATGTTCTAGTCACTTAGGCTTAGTGTTTGTTACTAAATAAACGTTTGATTGAACTTTGGATTGATTTAATATTTATGCACATCACTATTTCTACCTACACACTATAGATTGTCTTGCACCGATCCTTATTATTATTATTATTATTATTATTATTATTATTATTATTATTATTATTAATTATTGTTGTGTAGTTTCCTCCCTAGACCTCCATCAAGCTAAAAATTATACCCTTAAGAGCCCACTTCGAGATCATTTCGTGCAATTCGGTTCTTCCTAAAATGCAGGCTCGCTATCGTTTGCCAGGATATAATCGGACCTAAATGGCTCGAAAGGTCTTAGAATTAACAAACAATTGGGGCAAGAGATCTTAAAATCACCAAACTATTGGGGCGGACATCTTAAAATCACAAAACTAATGGGCCAAACATGAGGGAAAAGTGGGTCCAAAAGAACATCCCCCCCCCCCCTTTAATTTAATTTAAGAACTACTGGGACTAAACATGAGAGAGAAGGATGTCCAGATAAAAACGTCCCCTTGAAAATATACCCTTAAGTCCAAAAGTTGTACAAAGGTTCGTATACATAAACTAATCATGCAGTTATTGTATGCAAATTACGCTCTTTTAAGACTGAAGGAAGGAAGATATCTAACTAGGAATAATTATCTCTCTTGTCGACCAAACATGATCTTGTTTTGAAATTTTTAATTTAATATGAATTTAGTTAACTGCTGTGGATTAAAGTTTGATGGAAAGATCCTCTGAGTGAATGAATTCCAGACATTTCAGACTTGGAGAATACGTAATTTCTGGAAAGCAGATAATTATTATGTTCCTTCCAACAACCAACTATACTCCTAAAATCGATTAATGAAATTTACACACACATGTGGCAGTCCGTGGATTCGAACCCAGGACACTCACACCGAATATCAACACCTTCTGCATCGCACCACGAAGACAGTTAAAGGATGGTGGACACTGCCTACGATTTATTATGCAACTTCGAATCCTGCATATCAATCTAAGCATGTACACACATCCCAACTGCAACTCACGTAGGCTATGCATATGTGAATGGAAAGAGCAATGTGAGAACTGTGAGAACTGAGAGAACTGATAGCTTAGCCTTGGCGACCAAGGCCAAATTTTGGAGTTTCAGAGTTTCGATTTTGTTAGTAACATGTTTAAATAGTACAGGACGTTGCGATTCCAACGGTATACATTTATATTTTTGATAATTTTTCATGCCCTTGAGAGCTGTTCAAAATTCACCCTGGCCCCACCCTATCCTGAAAATTGCTTAAAAGTTACTCATGGACTATAGCCTAAGAAATATTGTATGGAATAAGCGCAACTATTTTTTCCAAGTATAACACGACCCATTGGATCCATCAGTAACATCAGAATTTATATTGGCCCTTTATTGTGGAAAATCGTTTTACCCATATATATATATAAACCCGGACAAAAAATGCAAATTTTCCATTTTCAAGTGCTCATGTGCCCTAAGATAGGGGCCCAAATTCATTTTAGCTTATATTAATGGACTCCCCGTGGCCTAAGGATTCTAAATACATGTGAAATTTTGTTGTGTGCATTGTCAATTTGGCACAATGAAAATGGTTTATCCAAATATCCCTGGGTTGTATAACTTATTCATCTTTTTATAAGTAATTCCAATATCATAATTTCAACTTGTATTATTTTGTAACAATTTCAACATGCATCCGTATTCTGTTAACCCGTCCAATCCCAGCGACGGCTACGAGCCGTCAGTAGATAAGTCACTCCCCAGTCCCAGCGACGGCTGGGAGCCATCAGTAATGTACTTTCCTTTTAACTGCCTGTATCAGGCTGTGCCTGGTACCACGACCATTTGAGCACTGCTCTCGATATGGCAACACTTCTCAACATTTCCGGCGAAGCCAGATTTCTCCATACAATGCTGGCTCGCTATTGCTCGCCAGGAAGAAATCGACACCTGGATTGGGATAAACGCCTTAAAACAGTTGGCTGAATGGGGCCGAATGGATACAAGCCATGGCAGGGAAAGAGAGAAAAGGAGAGAAAGATAAACAAAAAACGGTGACCCCCCCCTTAACACTAGCTGTTCCGACAATTTGGAGGTCATTGTGGTGTTTTATGTTTGTTTTATTATTAGCCTATTTAGAGCGTTGACTGTTTTTGCAGATTTCGATTTTTTTTTTTTTATTTAGTTTTCCCTTTAGAATTCCTTCATGCTATTGACAATAAGCCACCCCAAACGCTTCATAAAGCTAAAACTGCTTCCCTAGACTCCCCCTTCAAGCTGTACATTTTCGAGCGTATTCGTTTTATTTAGTTGCCTATAAAAACTCCATTTTCTTTAAAGGTTATTAGAGAAAACGAATGTTATAGTATAGCTGACTAAATAAAACATAATAAATAGGATTTTAGTCAATCTAAATAATTGGAACATTGTATAACATGATGCATGGACTTCAGCAATAACGTTCCCCAAAGTGTTGGGGCTTGTACTGAGTGGTAAATAAAGAATATGAAAAAAAAGGATTGGGCCTAGGCTTATAGGCTACAATGTTGTAGGCTACTATTTAAGACAGAAAATATTTTCCCAACATGGGCATAACGAAAGTGTATTATATGACTTGTACAAATAAGTAAAAAGAAAAAAAGCGAAGAAAAACATGTACTGTAAACACACACTATAACAAACACAGCTACGCACTATAACAATCACACACACACACACACACACACACACAGCCCGTAGCCTAGTAGGTAGAGCTCTCGTCTCACACACGAGGGGTCGGGGGTTCAATCCCCCGCCGGGCGGAGACAAATTGGGCTTGTCTCCTTTCATGTGTTAGCCTCAGTTCACCTAGCTGTAAATAGGTACCTGGAATAAGTGGGCGACGTTGTGACGTCCCATCTGGGGTTGGCAAAAATGGTACAAGGCGAGATGGGTATCATATGGTTAACCTAAGCTGATGGCTACCTAAGCCTTCGGGCGAGACGGTACCGTCTATAGTGAGAATGGTACCATACAGATCCACCCTAAGCCTTCGTTTCCAATGTCGCCAATTGGCTAAAATACAGACTACACACACATCCACAGCCATTCCAACAGTACATAAAACACTTAACATGCATTTCACGCAATACATTCCCAGTTAAGGAGGCGCGATAATAAT
This sequence comes from Paralithodes platypus, assembly GCA_032716605.1. Lineage (NCBI taxonomy): Eukaryota > Metazoa > Arthropoda > Malacostraca > Decapoda > Lithodidae > Paralithodes > Paralithodes platypus. The sequence continues at coordinate 32,998,430 of CM064499.1, forward strand.
GAGCTTAGCTCGCATTGCGTGGATTCCCCTTGACGAACAAGTAACTGAGTAACTGAGTAACACACACACACACACACACACACACACTTGTCTTGTCAGGGGGGACCCGCAGAGGGCTGCTCTCGGGCAGCATGATAAGCGGGAGCTGTGCAGGGGAATTAGGAGCAAGGGATAGGATCGGGTCGAGAATTAGAATTATTATTATTATTATTATTATTATAAGGATTAGGAGGAGGGAGATAATGATTAGTGTTCCTATTTCTAAAGGAATTAAGAGTGGGGCTATTAACTATGTGAGATGAGAGGTGATTCCACTCTTGGATGCTGTAGGGAAAAAATGAATGTTTGAATAAGTCCGTCCTTGCCTGATATGTGTGGTATTTTAAGTTGTGGCTGTGTCTCGTAAATCGTATATATGTATTTGTGTCTATGTCCACTACATTGTGTGTGATTTTGTATAACATTTGTTGTCTGTGTGTTTGTCTTCTTGTTACAAGGGGGTCTAGTTTAATGTCTTGTTTGAGCAATGTGACTGATGTAGTATGTCTGTAATCACGTCTGATCCATATTGCAGCCTTGTTTTGTATGGCCTCTAATTTATTAATATTATTGTGAGTGTGTGGATCCCAGACACACACACACACACAATATAACAAACACACCCAGACATAAACTACTGTACATGAGCACACACTAACACACATATAACTCATATCATCACCAACCCACCAATGAACGTACAAATAAACCTAATAATTAAAATCGGTGCAACTAATGAATGCCAGTGGTACTCCAAGGATTTGAACCTAGGATACTCACACCGAAATTCTGCGCACTAACCACTACGCTATCAAGACAGTTAAAACTATTCACGTTATGAAGGACGTCTACCCATTATAAGGTTACAGACTATCTCAATTAATCCTTCGAACTACCAACATTCTTTCCTAAGCTTTATAGAATCGTCTAAATGTAGCTGAAATCCATTAGAAAAGACGTCGCCGGCACAGAAGGGGTTACCATAGGCCTATAGGCTAGCCTGTAGATTCGATTGCTCGACCCGATGAATCCATGAGGTCTGACTCCAGATGGCGAGTAACATAACGAGACAGGTGAATGTTGCATCCGGCTCCGCTCGTTCGTAGTCATTACCTTCGCAGATTTACGGTGTCTAATTGTCTCCTCATGGCTCATTGCAGCTCCGACGTCTCGACAAATTATTCTCTCAAACGCCACTTATATATCCCAAGGCTCTATATAATTTATCTCTCGTTCTACTATTCTTTTCATAGGACGGTCATGGCAACTATTCCTCAAAAACGTAACTACCTTAACTACTGATGGATATATCTATAGATAATTCATATTTTTTTCACCAATCAACTTTACTTCTACACTCAATTAATGAAATAAGCATAAAGGTCCACGCTCACAAACACACACAGAGAGAGAGAGAGAGAGAGAGAGAGAGAGAGAGAGAGAGAGAGAGAGAGATTACGTGCAATATTTATGTTGATTTTTTGTGAAAAGTTGGCAAAATGAAAATATAAACACCATATGAAAAGGAGCATGTTAGACAACGTTTCGCAGATAGTCACCTGACCCGAGGAAGCTATCTGCGAAACGTCAAAAAGTAATCCTCCTCATATGATGTTTATATTCATGCAATATTTAGTGCTATATTGAAGCCGTTGCAATAAGTTACAAAGACATTTTTGATAATACAAATAATTGACTAGTGCAGCACCATTACTGCAAAGTGTACAAAATACTATTTACCATGAGTTTAAAAGTGCTTTCCAGAAGAACTATTTGTAATTTTCAAAATATAGCAGAGAGAGAGAGGGAGAAGGGGATCCAGAAAAACGACCCATCCCCCCTTCAGTAATGGACTTTTATTGGTTTATTGTTTTGAGTTTGTTAATTAGAACACTTGCAGAAAGGATGATTGTGTGTGTGTGAGAGAGAGAGAGAGAGAGAGAGTGAGAGTGAGTGGGGAATAGAGAGCGAGAGAGAGAGAGAGAGAGAGTAAGGAGGAGGTCAGAAGGCTATACAATGAGGAGGAAGGAAGGACAGCTCAATTAGTTCACTGAGTGGCCGCCATCATCCCTCCAACTTGTCTAATAATGCCCCCTCCTTCACCTTAAACCCCCGGGGGCTATTAACCCCCCTCGCCTCCTCCTCCACTTCTCCCTACCTTCCCCATCAACTCCTCGTTCATTCCCTCCCTTCCTCCCATCTCACCCCCTCCCTTCACCCTAAGACCCCCTTTAACCCCCTCGCATCCTCCCTACCTTCCCCATCACCTCCTCCTTCACTCGCTCTCTCTCCCACTCCTCCCTCCCTTCCCCAACACCACCTCCTTCATCCCCTCCCTTTCCCATCACCTCCTTCAATCCCTACTTCTCCATAGCCCCCTCCTCACCCCCCTCCCTTCCTAACCACCTCCTCATTCAACACCTTTCTCTCCTACTTCTCCCCTCCCTTCCTCATCAACTCCTCTTTCTTTCCCTCCCTTCCCCATCACCTCCTCCTTCACTCTATCCCTTCCCCATTACCTCCTTCATCCTTTCCTTTTCCATAACACCCCTGCTGACCCCCTCTCTTCCTCAGCAACTCCTCCTTTATCCCCTCCTCCCCCTCCCTTCCTCAACTCCTCTTTTATCCCCTCCCTTCCTCCACTCCTCCCTCCCACCCCCTCCCTTCCCAATCACCTTATCCTTCATCCCCTCCCGTTTTACCCCCCTCTCCCTTCCCCACCACCTTCTCCTTCACCCCCTCCCTTTTTAACCCCTCCTTCCCCATCACCACCTTCACCCGAACCCCCTCCATCTTCCCTAATCTCTATTTTTTATTTTATTTCTCTATCCCTCTTCTTGCTTCTCCCACAATGGTTCTCGTTCTTATTGTTTGCTTTTAAACTAATTTAGGGGCGAAAAGTCTTAAATTCGACAAACTAATGAGCCGAACGTCATAAAATCCGATAACTAATGGGGCGACACATGAGGAAGAAGGGTGACCAGAAAAACGACCCATCTCCCCTTAAAGCTTCCAATTACTGTACCCTTATCAGTGCCTGTGAGTGTACCG
>CM064499.1:33006519-33101519 GCA_032716605.1 Paralithodes platypus
GAGGAACGAGGGAGGGGTGAAAAACGATGGGATTATTCAGGTTTAAGGGGGAGAGGGGGGGGGGGGGGGATTTTTCTGGACTCCTTTTTTCCTCATGCTTAGCCCAATTACTTTTGAGATATTGTGACATCCACCCCATTAGTTTGGGGTTTTCAAGACCATTCATGCCACTTAATTATATATTATTTCCTGGAGAGCGATAGCGAGTCTGCGATATAGGAGGAAGTGGCCATCGGCCGGGAATTTTTTCTATTGAAAAATGCACAGATATATTTCGAAGGGGGGTCGTGGTGTTTTTTGTTTGTTTTTCTCTTTTTTTAAGCTTGATGAAAGTCTACTAAGGAAAACAAAATACTAAAACATAAAATAGATAATCATATAAAATATATATATTTACACAAATTTCCCCTTCAGCAGATCCGATTGCGAAAATGTTTAGTTGCTTGAGGCAGGTGTGTGAGGTACATAAGTTTGAGCCAAGCAGGTGTGTGGAGTAGGTCTGAACTTGACAGGTGTGTGGTGGAGGTCTGAACTTGACAGGTGTGTGGTGGAGGTCTGAATTTGACAGATGTGTGGAGTAGGTCTGAACTTGACAGATGTGTGGTGGAGGTCTGAACTTGACAGATGTAGTGTCTGAACTTGACAGATGTGTGGTGCAGGTCTGAACTTGACAGGTGTGTGGAGTAGGTCTGAACTTGACAGATGTGTGGTGGAGGTCTGAACTTGACAGGTGTGTGGAGTAGGTCTGAACTTGACAGATGTGTGGTGGAGGTCTGAACTTGACAGGTGTGTGGAGTAGGTCTGAACTTGACAGATGTGTAGAGTAGGTCTGAACTTGAGAGAGAGAGAGAGAGAGAGAGAGAGAGATAGAGAGATAGGCGAAAGGCTTGGTGCTCTCGACCATAATCCAATGTGAGTAGCACCTCTACCTGGGGCTTACATCAAGTACCCTCCCTCCCTTCTCTCTCTCTCTCTCTCTCTTTCTCTCTCGATCCATCTATCTATCTATCTATCTATATATATATATATATATATATATATATATATAATATCTCTAACTATAGATATCTTATCTATCTCCTTGAGTATGTTTCTCTATTTAATATTTATCAGTCTTTCTATCGGTGTATCTCTACTTCTAATACCTGGGACATTCATAAACACCCTGAAGCGCAACTGTGAACATCTTGTGTGACACATATGAAGCACCCAACATCTCTAAGCATCAATCGATAACCTCGAGGACTCGTAAGAGTTACAGGCTATTGAACAGCCTACAGTCCGGAGATTGAGACATAGAAAACAAAATACAATATATACATAAATGGACTGAACAGACACGAAAGATGCACACACACACACACACACAAGGAGGCGTCACACATACACACACACGGGTTATACACTACACACATACTCAATATTAGCCTACACACACACACACACAGACACACACACACACTCACTCCAGGAGTAATAGCTTAAGCTTAACCCTTTCCAAATGGTGGAAGCTTTTTTTTGTGCATAAACACTGTTAAACAATTTTAGTAGCCACAGCAAAAATCTCGAAAAATCAAGGAATTATCCCAAAATGAGTGTTTCCATAACGTTTAGCCTCGAGAGAGAGAGAGCGAGCTTTCCTGGGATCCTTTCACTACAGATGCTAACACACTGGCTGCCATACTTACACACGCTTCCAATACCCTCCAGTACACACTCACGCACATACACAAATACAGGGACTGGACCGTGGATGTTCTCTCTCTCTCGCTCTCTCCCTCTCTCTTTATATCTATCTATCTATCTATCTCTTGAGGCTAAACGTTTAGGTGTTGATTGTAGTATTGTAAAATGCACAAATATATCTCGAATGGGGGTCTTTGGGGGTATTTTTCAAGCTTGATGGAGCTCTAGGAAGGAGTCTAACAACAAATAATATATAAATAACTATAAATCTCCCTTTAGCGACCCCCCCCCTCCCTTCTACCCAAACAACCTCCACAAAACCACGCTAGAAAACAAAAAGTATAAGGTCTGATTGAATCGCAAGCCATTTTTTGGGTGAGGTATTGATTGGAGAACAGGTGAGAGCGACGTCAGGTAAAGGTGTAGGGAAAATGGTCAGGCCAAACCAGATATTTGCTGGGCCGCGCGAACCAAAAAGAAAAAGAAAAGAGAGAGAGAGAGACGTTTTAATTTTGGTATCTTGATTTATCTTTTCCTTTTGTATACCGTTTAAGGGTACGTTATCTTAAGGGTACGTTATCTTAAGGGTACGTTATCTTAAGGGTACGTTATCTTAAGGGTACGTTATCTTTTGTATACCGTTTAAGGGTACGTTAAATTATGTATTTGTTTATTATATTATTATTATTATTACCGTTACATATATTTGTTTTCTGTTGCTCCCTAGACCTCTATCAAGCTTTAACAAAATAATATCCCCAAGGCTATTTGGTAGAAAAATGTACCTGTACCGGCGATGTCTTTTCAATCATATTCTAGCTATCATATTATATCATATTCAATCATATTCTAGCTATATTTGGACCATTTGTTAAGAAGGATCTGGGGTAGTAAAGGGGTTAAGTGAGATGGTTCGAAGCCTGTTATTTGTTAAGAAGGATCTGGGGTAGTAAAGGGGTTAAGTGAGATGGTTTGAAGCCTGTTATTTGTTAAGAAGGATCTGGGGTAGTAAAGGGGTTAAGTGAGATGGTTCGAAGCCTGTTATTTGCCCTTTTTAAACTGAATACAATCGTCAAATAGTTGCCAGCCTAAAGTTAAAAGGACATTACCGGTGGTACTGCATGGCATAAATATCGATGTCCATACCTCTAACTTCCTAATAACCCAAACGTCGCAAGTCATCAATTATCCTCCCTAATCCGGTATATCACACGAGCGCTTTTTCCCTCAACATTTATCCTCAACACTGGCCTGGCAGCTTATGAGGTCAACATTTATAGTATGTCTGTCACCTAAGATTATCTATCATTATTCTAGTTTCCGATACCGGTGTACAATATTCCAGAAATTATGCCAGAAAAATGTTGATCATCGAGTGTTGACTATAAAAGCTCTCGTGTGATACCGGCTTTAGAGATTCCTGTACTGACTCTTGAATGACCAATTGACCTACTGAACTAAAGAGTGAACCGCTTTGCATATCTAACGAGTGTGGTAGTTTTTGTTTAAACTCTTGTAAGCAAGGGACTGGAGTTCTCGAAAAGGGACTCCAATCCTGACGTTATTCTTGAATGTTAGTGTGCTGGCTTAATAATCCAATAGGATTGATAACCTCTGAAGTTCTATTTTCACTAACTAACTCTTGTAAGATCTGTGTGTTATGTACAAATAAAACTATACTGAGTGTGGCGTTGCTGCTACTTCAAAAAAATCAGAGTGAGTGTGTCTGTGAGTGTGTTTGTTCTCGTCTATGTGGCTCTGTCTGTTGGTTTTATGCGCGTATGTTGATATGTGTGTGTGTGTGTATATGTGTATGTGTGTGTTGAAGTGAATACATTAGTGTTGATGTATGTTTGTTTGTGCGTGTTCTCGTTTGTAAGTGTACCTACTGTGTGAATACGTTTATTTATTTGAGCGTGTTGTTTGTAAATTTCATTAATCGATTTTAGGAGTATAGTTGGTTGTTGGAAGGAACATAATAATTTATATTGGTTCAGGGGTAATTTATCGAGAGGACTTCCCTAGTGGTTAAGGCCCCATTAATTGCTCGTTCCATTCACATATGCATAGCCTACGTGAGTTGCAGTTGGGATGTGTGTACATGCTTAGATTGATATGCAGGATTCGAAGTTGCATAATAAATCGTAGGCAGTGTCCACCATCCTTTAACTGTCTTCGTGGTGAGATGCATAAGGTGTTGATTTTCGGTGTGAGCATCCTGGGTTCGAATCCACGGACTGCCACATGTGTTTGTAAATTTCATTAATCGATTTTAGGAGTATAGTTGGTTGTTGGAAGGAACATAATAATTGTAAAAATTAGCATATATTTACTTCTCAGGCCAGACAAACATACTCTTGTTGTTGTTGTTGTTGTTACTCTTGTAATAAATACTATATCTTTGTTAACCTCTTTTGTACCGGCGACGTCTTCATAATGTCATTCTTGTTATATTTAGACTATTATATGCAGATTAAGACAGATCTGAGTTAGTATTATGGGTTAAGTGAGATAGTTCGAAGTCTGTTAATTGCTGAAGGCCCTTTTCAAATTGAATAAAGGCGTCTAATAGTAGCCAGAATTAATTATATAGACAACGTCGGTACAGAAGTGGTTAACCCGTTCATTACCGGTGCCGTCCTTTCCATTGTAATCTGGCTAATATTATACCGTTTTATTCAGATTAAAATGGGCCTCCAGCAATTAACAGGCTTCGAACTCTCTCACTTAACATTTTTACTGTGATGATTCCTACTTAAACTGCACAAAATCGTCTAAATATATCTAGAATCAAATCAAAGAGACGTTGCCGGTACAGAAGGGGTTAATCCATGGGGCTTATCACACGTTTCGACATTAAATTAAGGCTATTATTAAACGATTTTATTAATATTATTGAGAACTTGTGGGCGTTACAGAAAGTTATTTATGACAGCATCTGTTTTTTTTTTCCTAGAAATCCTTCCTAAATTTTATAAAATCGTCTAATGGTAGCCATAATATACTGCTATACTGCGTTATATATAGTGTTCAAGGGGTTAATGGATACAGTTATATGCTTAAGGGGAGATGGGTCGTGTTTGTGGTCCCAGAAAACAACTGGCCCCAGTTGTTTTTAGATTTTAAGACGTTCGCCCCATTAGTGTGTCGATTTCAAAACCTATCATCCCATATATATATATATATATATATATATATATATATATATTATTGCGTGGGGGAATCTTGTAAAAATCCCTGTATGGTGTCCTGGAATATGGATCCTACGACTTGTGCATGAATCACACCATGGTGTAGTGGATTACAAACTTGGACACTCGCTCTGAATGTTGGAGGTTCGATCCCGGCTGGTATATAAACATATATTTGCTCACGTGTATTTGTGAGATATACTTGATATTATATATTATACCGTATATATATATATATATATATAAGAGAGAGAGAGATAGAGAGATAGATAGAGAGACAGGGGGGGGGGGGGCTGAGCTTTCGAGGTTCACGTACAAGTAATTCAATAACTAGTAGTCTTAACAGCATTAACTCTCCGTGACTGCCCCCAAGAATAGCCTACTGTACGCCCTCAAGCATTGTCTGCCATCCCGGCCGCACTCCTCAATGGCCACACTCCTCAACAGTAGCGTACCATTATCGTTACTAGAGATATACCTCCTTACTTAGAAAAAGGTGACATCCACAAATATGTCTGGGCTAGAGGCTATTTCATCTTAGTATACCTTTGCTTGGTGTTCAGCAGGTCATAAATAGAATAATCAAATATATTCATGTCACTCCCAGTACCAAACACCTCTCACTGAAATTAATGAAAGCATGTTATCTTCCCGGGATTCGAACCTGGGTCACCACATACAGATCTTAAACACTCCAACCATTTCACCATGAAGACAGTTAAAGGTTAAGTACAAGAATACAATTTTATATCCATTTATCGAATACTGGATATACATCTAATCACAGGAAAGTTCGGCTACAGTCAAAATATTTCATGTCTGCTGGGAGTATACAGTATATGCGTGCTCAACTGATCATGTTGGCCAGCATTACCGGAGCGCAGGGTATTCGTTCGCCTTGGATGCACGTTAATGTTTTCTTATATAACTATATTTTCCTCTGTCTTTGGTCTCCTTGTTTTCTCACCCACTCAAAATTATGAGCAGTCTGCTTAATAAGTGATGTTTCCGAACCAAGTATATTTATATCGATAAATCGTATCAGCAATATCTAAGCATGAGATCTTTATTTCGAGTGAGATATACAAACATGTTCCTACACTTACGCACCCTATTCAACATCTGGCAGACTTTAACCTTCTCCGACATATGACGCAATTTTGAGCCTATTGGGGATACTTTAAAATCTTTGTTACCATCAGGGGTATTTAGAAACCTTTACTTTAGTTACTTCAACCTCTGCAGTTGTCTTTGAGTTAGCTGTGGGCAGTAAACTAATTTTGGAGAGGTAATTATAAGAGTGAGAGAACTGTATTTTATATTGCTAATCTGGCAACCTCTGCGTCATAAATGCGTGAAAGGGTTAATACAACACAGAGCAAGCCAAACGTAATGACAGCTGAGACATGACTTATTAGTGCCACCAAACTCGCTCACACTTTCTTTCTTTATTTGTTATTTTTTCTCTGTTTGCCTGCCTTGTCCCTCTCTCTTTCTCCTCTCTCCATCCTCTCTCTCATGCTCTCTCTCTCTCTTCCTCTCTCCATGAATACCGCGGTGTTGAAACTTGCTGCGTGAAGAAGAACCGATCTCTATCATCCTTAACCGCTCTTACCGGATTGTCCTCCCACTGTTTACTGTTCGAGAGAGAGAGAGAGAGAGAGAGAGAGAGAGAGATAGAGAGAGAGAGAGAGAGAGAGGAATTAGTAGAAGATGGTAGAATGAAACAAAGGAGTATAGGATAGGAAGGAGAAGTTGGTACATGAGAAAAAGACGCGAAAGCAAACACCACAAGATGTTTTGCCCAGTATTTATAGTCTAACTCACTCATAAATAATCGTGGACCCTCTATGTTTTTCTGTATGCAATAATAACTATCTGTATTGATTTTTGGATAGAACTTGCTTGTCAATAAATAGTATATATAGTTTTGTAGTTAATGTATAGAAAATTATATTCCTACATTAGTTTGCAGAGGTACAGTATTCTTCCATAATTATGTATAGGTGAAGCCCACGACTATTTATGAGTGGGCTAGAGAGGTATCCGATTGTACAGTCTGCCAAATATGTTGTGTCTCCGCTGTCATTACGTTTTGCTCGTTGTGTTGTATTAATGTCTGTCAGATGTTGAATAGGGTGTGTAAAGGTAAAAATATGTTTGTATATCTCACTCGAAACGATGAAATAAAGTTGATACCAAATATTGCTCAAAATATACTTGGTGCCGCGACATCACTTATTTGGCTAATTGTACAGTAAGACTAAAGCCGCTGTCACAGGAGCACGATTTTTGGCAACTTTTGATGAGCAAGTATTGTCTAGCATTATTTTAGGTATCTTTCGCATTGGAGTCGGTCACTATACTGAAGATCGATTATGTTAGGTGGCTGAATTATTTGCCTGCTTGAATTTTGAAGTTGCCAGACTACAATTGCCCGAAAAAAATGATATCTAGCTATATCTAGACGACTTTGTGTAGTTTAATAAGGCTCTGAGGTAGTAAAACAAGGATTAAATGAGATAGTTTGAAGCCTATTAATTGCTGGATGCCCTCTTTACACTGCATAAATTCGTCTACTAACAGCCAGAGTAAAGTTAAAAGAACGACACCGGTACTGAAAGGTTTAATAAGAAGGAGGAGAAAGAAGCCGAAAGGAGGAAGTGGAGAGAAGAGAACGAAACTTGCAGGATTGTCGACCTAGTTTTTACAGTCAGAGAGAGAGAGAGAGAGGGGGGGGGGGGAAGAGAGAGAGAGGGGAGAGAGAGAGGGAGAGGGAGAGAGAGAGTAGGAGGAGAAGGGGGAGGAGGAGGAGGAATAAGTGAAAAAAGGACAACAGAGAAGAAAAGAGGAATTAGTGTAGAAGGAAGCAGGATAATAGGAGAGGAGAAGCAGCAGTAGGGAATGAGAGATAGAGGAACACACAGGTTTGGCCAGTCAGAGAGGTAAATAAAATAATAAAGGGGGAGGTGGATTCATGACTCCATCCATATACATGATCAACAACCACCGGGAAATTCAGATGATAAGAAAAATTTATTTATCTCTATATATATATATATATATATATATATATATATATATATATATATATATATATATATATATATATATATATATAACACAGGCAATGCTTCCTATGTCGGTTTAGTAATTAGTGTGGACCAGTGGAGTAAAGAAAGGCACTATATATATTCAGGTGCAATAAACTATTAGGGAAGAAAGAATATGTGGTAAAAAATGATGATTACAGAAGGGGAGACTCAGACTTTTCCCAATTAAAGCAAGATGAGTGTAGGTGAGGCGAAACTGTGCAAGGACACATATATAAATAGAATCTTGGAGCACAATATATAGGCATAAAAGTATATATATATATATATGTAATATATATATATATGTATATATACATATATATATATATATATATATATATATATATATATATATATATATGTATATAACATATTATATATATACCGGTATATATATATATATATATATATATATATAATATTAAAATGCGTGTGTGGTTGTGTGTATATACATTATTACTGAACCGTGTGCGAATGTGTTTATTTATACATACAAACACAAACACACACACACACACACACACACACACACACACACACACACACACACCACCAGGTAAGAGCATGCAGCCTCCAGTAATTCCGCAGTAACTATCTGAATAATCCAAACCAATTTCCCCCCAGCATTTTACCTGACTGAGCCAAAACACGGCAGCATCCCTTGCCTCCTCCTCCCTTCTCTCGAATTTATTTATTTATATTTATTAGTTTTTCTTTTCATTTCTTCATTCTCCGGTCTTTGTTTATTCATATAATTGCCTCTCGAGTTCTTTCTTTTACTAAGTTGGCCATGATATATAAAAGTCATGTGCGTTCTCAGATGGATTACTGTTCACCTCTGTGGGGTGGAAGTGGAGTGGTTGCATTGAGGCAGTTGGACAAAATTCAAAATAAAGCTATTAGATTAATCAATAACCCTGCAATCACACAGGACCTTCCTACATTATCCATACGAAGAAACGTTGCATCCCTTGCATTATTCTACAGATATTTTCACAGCAATTGTTCCGAGGAACTTGCTTCAATTGTGCCGCCTCTCCACATCTTTCCGCGTAGAACTAGGGCAGCTGAGAGCGCCCATGAATTTACACTTTCTCCTCCACAATGCAGAACTTCTGCTTATCAGAATTCATTTATCCCCAGAGCTACTACTCTTTGGAATTCACTTCCCTCGAATTGCTTTCCACAAACTTACAATCTGCAAATGTTTAAATCCAGTTGTTACAAACATTTTATGAATGGAGGATGCCTTTAGGCACATGGACCTTTTTGTTTTATCTGTGTTTTTCCTTCCTCCGTTCATTGTCTCTTTTAAAAAAAAAAAAAAAAAAAAAAAATTACCTTTCCTTTAATTATTAATATTCATCACTCATTGTATAGTTTCTTTCTTTATGCTCTGGTCTTTATTTATTCTTTATTTTACTTTTGTATGTTTATCACGCCTTTTTAATTCCTTTCCTTATTCTCCGGTCTATATTTATTGATTTAATTGTTTTTCTTCTTCTTTTCTTTACGCATTTAATTTTTATCGCTCATTGTGTATTTCCTTTCCTTATTCTCCGGTCTTTATTTAATTACATATGTAATTGCCTCTCTACTGCTTTCCTTTACTTATTAATTTTATCATTCCTCTTTCATTCATTTGATTTTGTGCAGATTTAAGAAGGATCTATGGTAGTAAAAAGGGTTAAGTGAGATACTTCAAAGCCTGTTAATTGCCAGAGGTCCTTCCTAAACTGAATAAAATCGATTAGTAGTTGCCACAATAAATTAAGAAGACGTCGCCGGTACAGAAGGGGTTAAGGGGGGGGGGTCATTTGCTCAATAGACCTCCATGTAAAGCTTTGAAAAAATAAAAATAAAATAAATTAGAATAATAAAAATAAAATAAATTGGAATAATAAAAATAAAATAAATTAGAATAATAAATATATAAATAAAATGCTCTCATGACCCCACCTTCGAAATAAATGTGTACACATTTATTTCGGTAAAAATGTGTTCCAGCCGAAGGGTGCCTCCTCCTAAATTACTGATTTGCCATCGCTCGCCAAGAAAAATATCAACACCTAAATGGCACAAAAAGTCTTAAAATTGACAGAAATGGGGCGAAAGATCTTAAAAACGCCAAAACTAATGGGGCAAACGTCTTAAAAATTTGAACATCTCCCATTCAATATTTGGTTTTCTGTTCCATTCTTCCTTTTCCCTAAACCTTCTTTTTTCTATACCGTTTACGCTTCCAACTTCACCTTTTTTTCTGTATCCAGGTACTTATATATATTTGTATAACTCCTTTGTGTAACTCGTCTCTGCATTCTCTTCTCTCCGCTTGTTTATTAACCACTTCAGTATGATGATATCTTGCTTACTTTATATTCTGGCTAATATATACAGTATATATATATATATATATATATATATATATATATATATATATAATGTGTGTGTGTGTTTGTGTGTGCGTGTATTCTGTAATTTAGTTATATACTTATTTATTTATCAATATATTAATTATTATGTTCCTTCCAACAACCAACTATACTCCTAAAATCGATTAATTAAATTTACAAACACATGTGGCAGTCCGTGTATATATATTTATAGAGGTTAGACCGTTAGAGGTTACGAGTTTTGCCCAACCTAGCATGGACAGACTATAGGATACCATTTTCAATAATCAAATAGTCGGACTTTTTACCCGCAGAGGAACGCTGGAGCTTTATGAATTATCGACTCTTTTGTTGTTGTTGCGAATCCTAGGAAGCAGGTGACTCAAACAATACTGATTTTCTTCTGATTTTCCTCTTCTGCCTTTCATTTCTTCATCTTTTCCTCATCTTCTTCTTCTTCTTCTTTTCCTCTTATTCTGCTTTTTCTCTAATTCTGTTTTTTCTTCTTATTCTGATTTTGCTCTTATTCTAACTTGCCTTTTATTCTTCTTTTCGTCTTCTTCTTCTCCTCTTTCTACTCCTCCTCCTCCTTTTTCCACCACCTCCTCCTCCTCCTCCTCCTTCTCCTCCTCCTATTTCCAACTCCTCCTCCTCCTCCTCCTCCTCCTATGTCCACCTCCTCCTCCTCCTCCTCCTCCCAGCACCACCAGCACCGCCGTTCCTCCCCCATGCTAGGATAATATATATCCCATGAACTAATTGTAACAAGAATATTCGGACCACTCCTTGCTGGAACTGTCTGGGGAGAGAGGCTATATATCTAAGTTGTTTGTGTGTGTCTGTGTGTGTGTGTGTGTGTGTGTGTGTGTGTGTGTGTGTGTTGAAGTTAGTGTGCATTTGTTTTAATATGTGTCTGAGGATACATGTGTGTGGCGTGAGTGTCTGTGTATGTGTGTGAAGTGAGTGTGTGTGCGTTTAGGTGTGTGTTCATGTGTTTAAATGTGTGTATGTGTCTGCCTGCCGTTTGTGTGTGTGCGCCATAAGTTTGTGTGTATATGTGTAATTGTGTATGTGTGTCTGATGTGTGTGTGCCATACGTTTGGGTGTATACGTTTTATTGTGTGCGTGTGTGTTTGTCTGACGAGTGTGTGTATGTATCTGACATGTTTGTGCGTGCGTTTCTGACGTGTGTGTGTGTGTGTGTATATAGATAAGTTGTGTGTATGCGTATATGTGTGTGTGTGTGTGTGTCTGACGTGCGTTTGTTTGCATGTATCTAATACGAATGTGCCTATGTTTGTGACGTGTTTCTGTGTTTGTTTAGGTATCTTTTTGTGTATATAGTTGCCTTCCTTTCCTATATTGCTCCTCCGACATAAACAAATGTCTGTTTAAATTATTTGTACACAATCTTCAACATAGTAATTTTGTAACCAGTTCCTCCTAAATTGCAAGCTCTCTATCGCTACCACTATCTCTATCACAAATATTACCAAGCTCTCTATCGCTACCACTATCTCTATCACAAATATTACCAAGCTCTCTATCGCTACCACTATCTCTATCACAAATATTACCAAGCTCTCTATCGCTACCACTATCTCTATCACAAATATTACCAAGCTCTCTATCGCTACCACTATCTCTATCACAAATATTACCAAGCTCTCTATCGCTACCACTATCTCTATCACAAATATTACCAAGCTCTCTATCGCTACCACTATCTCTATCACAAATATTACCAAGCTCTCTATCGCTACCACTATCTCTATCACAAATATTACCAAGCTCTCTATCGCTACCACTATCTCTATCACAAATATTACCAAGCTCTCTATCGCTACCACTATCTCTATCACAAATATTACCAATGTCATTATTCGAAAACCGTGATTATTCTGATGGTCCCGAGTAAAACAGGAGAGGGGGGATTAAAGGGGGGATTTAAGGGGGGATTTAAGGGGGGATTTAAGGGGGGATTTAAGGGGGGATTTCCACTTGAGGGACTTTTTTCTTTACCCCCTTCTCCCTCATGTTTAACCCCATTGCTTTTGAGATTTTAAGACGTTCGCCCCATTAGCTTGGCGATTTTAAGAACTTTCACCCAATTTATGTCACTTTTAAGACCTTTCGTCCCATTTAGGTGTCGATTTTTTCCTGGCGAGCGATAGCGAGCCTGCAATTAAAGAGAAATCGGCCTTCGGCCGGGACATTTTTCTACCGAAAAATGTACAAATTTATCTTGAAAGGGGGTCAAGGGGGTGTAATTTCAAGCTTGATGGTAGTCTAGGAAACACACTAAAAACCTCCTCTTAATAAGTACATGGAGGTAATATGGGAGGAGGTTAAGGGGAGATGGGTAGTTTATCTGGACCCCTTTCTCCCTCACGTTTAGCATATTAGTTTTAAAATTATAAGACGTTCTGCTCATTAATTTGACGATTTTAACACCTTTCACCCCATTTCGTTGTCAATGTTATTATGGTCTTTCACACACACACACACACACACACACACACACACACACACACACACACACACACACACACACACAAGATATGCTCCTCCTCCCTTTACCCCCTCCACCAATCACAGACATGCTCGTGATCCTACCCTCCCTCCCATCACTAAGGACACTGTTATAGATAACTTTATTATTTTGTTATGATGTGTATGTATGTCATTGGCCTGATGAAGTTATATTCTAAACATTGTCAATAAAATACTCCTCTTCATATTTTTATTAAGGGGACACTGACTGCTTTTTTGGCCTATACATTCATTCATTCATAAATTCTTAGTTTCCTCGCTAGACATTCCTCAAACTTAGAAAAACAACCCCTAGACCCCCCCTCAAGATAAATTTGTACATTTTTCGGTAGAAAAATGTCCCGCACCAAAGGCCGGTTGCTCTTACAGGCTCGCTATCGCTCGCCAGGAAAACAATCGACACCTAAATGGCACGATAGATCTTAAAATGTATAACGAAATGGGACGAAAGGTTTGACAATCGCCAAACAAATGGGCCGAACGTCTAAAAATCTAAAAACAAAAATAGTGGGACTAAACACGAGGGAGAAAGGGGACCAGAATAAGGACCGTCTGCCCTTAACATTTACCTAGGCCACTATAATATAATAAGACATATTGTTCTTGTTTGTTCAGCATTTGTGAAGTGAAGGTTGGGTTATTAATGTGTATCAAACAACTAACTTTGTTTAAGGGGAGGTGTTTAGTTTGTTCCCTAGACCTCCATCAAGCTTGAAATTACACCCCCTTGAGTCCTTTTCAAGATAAATTTGTACATTTTTCGGTAGAAAAATGTCCCGGCCGAAGGCCGGTTCCTCTTAAATTATAGGCTCGCTATCGCTCGCCAGGATAAAATCGACACATGAATGGCACGAAAGGTCTTAATATGGGTTGAAAGTTCTTAAAATCGCTAAACTAATGGGGCAAACGTTTTATATCATCAAAAGCAATGGGGCTAAACATGAGGGAGAAAGGGGTCAAGAAAAAAATCCCTCAAGTGGAGATCTGCCCTTAACACAGCCTATAACTTACCTTAGGTTGGTTGGGGGTTGCTATGGGTAACGGTTTATATTTAGCCTAAATATAGAAGGGTGACCTACTTAAATATAGAAGGGTGACCTACTTAAATATAGAAGGGTGACCTACTTAAATATAGAAGGGTGACCTACTTAAATATAGAAGGTGACCTACTTAAATATAGAAGGGTGACCTACTTAAATATAGAAGGGTGACCTACTTAAATATAGAAGGGTGACCTACTTAAATATAGAAGGGTGACCTACTTAAATATAGAAGGGTGACCTACTTAAATATAGAAGGGTGACCTACTTAAATATAGAAGGGTGACCTACTTAAATATAGAAGGGTGACCTACTTAAATATAGAAGGGTGATCTACTTAAATATAGAAGGGTGACCTACTTAAATTACGACATTTTTATTTAGGTTATTAGAGATTAATTTGTGTTTTAAAAATCCAGTTTATTATTCATGTAGGAATTATTACTGTTGGTACAGTCTCTCTCACTCTCTCTCTCTCTCTCTCACTCTCACTCTCTCTCTCTCTCTCTCTCTCTCTCTCTGTAATGAGGGTATTGCACTAAACAGTCTCTCTCCTTTCACTTCGAGTATTTTCCCGGAATGGACCGCAAGGGTTGAGATACTAACTATTCCTTTAAACTCCTTGTAACTCTCTCTCTCTCTCTCTCTCTTTCTCTCTCCAAGTAGAGTTTCCAGCACGGGCGTTTTAAGAGAAATATCGCGAAAGTTGGGCGTAGGGGGGGAGTGGCTGGCCCGTGGGTAAATGCTGGCCCGGATTTCCATATTTCCACTGATTTCTTGCCAGTTTTTAGAGAGAGAGAGAGAGAGATAGAGATTTACATAGATTTACATATATACACTGACCACACAGACCTTACAATCCCAGCGAGGTGGTCAGGACTTAATTCTAGTAGATAGATAGATAGATAGAGAGAGAGAGAGAGAGAGAGAGAGAGAGAGAGAGAGAGAGAGAGAGAGAGAGAGAGAGAGAGAGAGAGAGAGAGAGAGAAGATTCGTGCTAAATAATGCACAAACTTATAACAATTAATTAATTATCTTTATAAACTATTTATATACAGATTGTATAACACGGGGTACAGTCATTACAATGTTTATAATTACATCACTAGCATTCATGAAGAGAGCATAGTTATAAGTATTTTGTTGGCAAGTCAACCCTTTGAGAATTATGCCGACAGTATATTCTGGTTATCGTTAGACGATTATATACAGCTTAGGAAGGATCTGTGGGAATCAATAGGGTAAAGACTATATCAATTAACCCTCTGACTTCCATATACCCTTCCTAATCTGAATAGAATCGCCTAATAGTAGCCAGAAAGCAGAATATAAATGCGCTATCGAATCTCGAAAAGGTTAAAGAGAGACAATCACTATAGTCCGTTCATTTTAGGTTGGGCAGAAATCGTAACCTCTAACCTCTGTAACTCAAGAAGGGCTAGAGCAAATGAGCTGTCAATTTAAACACATATTCCCTAGCCAAGTCTTCCTATTTGGTAGAAATATTAGCTCGATTACTCTAGTCCTTTTTGAGTTATGAGAGGTTAGTGGTTAGGATTTCTGCCCCACCCTAGGATGAACGGACTATATACTGTAGATTATTTATCAGCATTACCAATTGTAACTCTACTAAATATATGTATCAGAATGATCCCAGTGCAACCAATAATGCACACACACACACACACACACACACACACACACACACACACACAACGAATAAATTCCCACAAGAAAGAAAAGTATCAGATTAGCGAGTGAAAAATGCGAGTGCTGCCGTCTGTGTGTGTCTGTGGATGTGTGTGTGTGTATGTGTGTGTGTGTGTGTGTGTGTGTGTGTGTGTGTGTGTGTGTGTGTGTGTGTGTGTGTGTGTGTGTGTGTGTGTTGGAGGAGGTCGGCTTTGAGACAAATAACCACGGTGTGATCTTATGAATATTTTGCCTGGTCCGAGCGTGAGAGGCCAAGGAAGGCATGCAACTTGTAGCAGGGGATCGCCGCCCGACCTACAGTAAACAGCTTTAACCCCTTCTGTCCCGGCTACGTCTTTTTACATATTTTGGCTACAATTAGACGAGTTTATGCAGTTTAAAAAGGTCCTCCCACAATTAAATGGCTTCGAACTATCTCACTTAACCCTTTTTACTACCACAAATCCTTCTTAAACTGCACAACATCATCTAAATACAGCTAGATTAAAATTAAAAAGACGTCGCCGATACAGAAGGGGTTAACCTCTTCCGAACCGGTGCCGTCCCTTTGATTTCATTCTGGCTACAATTAGACGATTTTAATTCATTTTGAAAAAGGGCCTCAAGCAATTAACAGGCTTCGAGCTATCGCACTTCACCCTTTTCACTACATCAGATCCTTCTTAAAATGTACAAACTCGTCTAAATATAACAGGAATATAATTAAAAAGACGTCACCGGTAGAGAAGGGGTTAAGGGAGGGAGGGCTTATTTATTTGCTCATTAATATTTGTTTATTATTTTTCTAGTTTCCTCCCTAGACCTCCATCAAACTTTTAAAAGAACATCCATTAGATCCCCTTTCTACAGTATATTAACTTAATTACAGGCTCACTTTCGTTCGCCAGGAAACAAAAATCGACACCTAAATAGCACGAAAGGTCTTAATATCAACAACAATATGAGGCGAAAGGTCTGAAAATTGACAAACTAATGGGACAAACATCTTACAATCTGAAAACTAATGGGGCTAAACACGAGGAAGAAGCTAAACGGAAGGAAGGAGCTATAATTTACTGTGTAGTTTGAAACTAAAAGAACGAAATCTAACTTTTATGAAGGAAAGTCCATCGGAGCTAATGGAAATAGCTTTGACTGGATGGCAAGCTAAATGTAGGGCTATAAAATAGTGGGAGGCGAGAGGTAAAGTTATAAGTATGAAATAATCATACCAAGTTATTTTGCTAGATAATTATTGTTTTGTCTTGAGGAGTGCAAGTGAAATGGTTTTTTGAATTCAATATTGAGTCTAAAATTCTTCTGTGTGCAATATTGTTGGGAGGGTACATTAACCTAACATTTATAAATATGGGAGAGTAGAAGGCAAGATAATTTCCCCCCCATTTTACTTGAATTAGATAATTATCGGCAAGGATATGCTTATATCCTATCTATATATCTATCTATCTATTTACCTATATATCTATTTATCTATCTATCTATATATATATATATATATATATATATATATATATATATATATATACAGTATATATATATATATATATATATATATATATATATGCTTTCCTTACATATTCAAGGTTCTCGCAAGGAACGCTCACTAAGCACGGCCGCTGGCTGTTTCCATTTCAGTAAGTCTGACAGGAACCTCTGACTCCAGCTGGTTTTTACTGACTGTTAGACGCGCCCGGCTGACTCCATAACCCTGCCTCTCCCCTGTTGGGCTGACAAGTGGCTGCTGACTCCAGAACAGGGGGGGCAGACGAGGGACGGGGGGGGGGGGGGGGAGGGTATCTGATTTGCTGTCCCACTCCCAAAGTTGAACTGGATACTGAACAGTAAATGTGGGTTATTTCCCTGATATTTATTTTTGGACTCTGTTCTACAGAAGTACGGTATTTCGGGTGATATATTATAATAATACTATATTTCTACTAATTTACTTATTATGTTCAATTAAACAAACAACAAATGTTTATGCTATGTAAATTTCATAACTGCACAAAGGACTTCTTGTTCATTACTAAAGCGAAATATGATGGCTGTATGCATTCTATTTTGCATTTTGTTGGATAAATTGTACTTTCATCACAAGCACCGACGATCCAGTATTATTTGCACACCAATAAATGCATTCTAAAGTGGTGATACCGACTGCATCGGTGAATTTTAGATTACCTAAAATATCATATATATTGCTAAACTTCGTAATTAAGTCCATCACTATGGCATATTAGGGTGGTTGTAGATTAAATAATATCTTAATAAACACTCGAAATCTAATGAAGCAATTTGAAAATAAAAAGGTTGACTGATATCCTAATAAACCCTCTAAATTTGACAAAGCTCCCGTAACTTGAATACAATCGTTTAGAAGTATAGCTTGATTAATCTGTACCATATCGACATATAATTGAAAGAGTTAAAGGTAAAAAAACACCCAATATGATATTCTATTTGACAAATTTAAATACTACATAAATTATGCAACCGAACAATAGACACATAGGCCAAAATATAAATATAGGTTGGTAGTAGCTTGATCGCCGTATTCCACGGATCTCCCCGAGGATCTCTAATTGCCTTGTTCAGCGGCTCCATCGCGGGTCACTGGATGGCGTACGTGTGTGGATGTGGGTGTGGGTAGGGGGCCGGGGGTGGTGGGAGGGGATCTTTTAGTGCTAAAGAGTGGCCATCTTAATCTTTAGAGGCCATGTTGGTGGTGCATTCATCAAACAACGGGGGTGATAGCTAATTTTTATATATCATGTAGAATTTAGATCCAAAAACATTCTCTGCAACAATTTGGCCGAATGTTTGATATGAGTATTGTCCTAGCTGACTGTCAATTGAGGCACCAACATGACGGACGCTGTCCGATCTCCGTTACTCAAAGGTTTCTAGAGGGGGGGGGGGGGGGGGGTCACGGGGAGGTGTCTGGGGGTCAGGGGGATATGTCCGGGGTGTCAGGGGGAGGTGTCTGGGGGCAGGGGGAGGAGTCTGGGGGGGGGGGGGAGGGGGGTCAGGGGGAGGTGTTTGAGGGGGGTCAGGGGGGTTAAGGGGAGGTGTCAGGGAGGAGGGTCAATTGGGATGCCAGGTCCGCGGGCAATCAAGGGGGTGTTAGCCAAGACTGCTGACACGTATTGGTTCCCACTGTTAAATTGTCCGGCAGACCTGGGTATCATCACTTCTCCAGCCCCACTCTCTCTCCAACTTTAGCCCACTGGTTCTACTCGCTTTCTGTGGTGTTAGTTCTTATAGATATATATTTGGTAGATATATTTTACATATTCTCCCCTCTCTCGTTCTTGCTCTCTGTCTTGCTTTTGCTGTCTCGCTCTGGCTCTCTCTCGCTCTCGCTCTCTCTCGCTCTCGTTCTCTTCTCTCTCTCTCTCTCTCTCTCTCTCTCTCTCTCTCTCTCTCTCTCTCTCTCTCTCTCTCTCTCTCTCTCTCTCTTTCTTTTTGTATATATATACAGAGACAGAACAAAACACAATAATTGATGAAAAAATCTCCATTCAAGATAAACCAATTACAACAGGATTTAAATTATTGAGGATTAGAAGTTGGTAGACATGTACTCTGAATTATTATATTTTTTCCACCAACAAACTTCACTTCTAAACTCAATTAATGAAATCAACAAATACATGTGGCACTCCAAGGACTCGAACCTAGGATACTCAAATCGAAATTTCGCGCACTTATGCATTACTCTATCAAGACAGTTATTAAGTAAATTCGGTGTTTAAATTAATCATGAAAACTTCTCCATGTGAAGGAGTGATTGTTAAGTTATGAGCGCTAACACACGCTCTAGTACCACAGGGAAAGGTCACAAGATGTACAATTGCAACAAGTTCAACTGAACATAAACTATAACAATATTTGTAAAGCAATAGAGGGATGCAGAATTTGTCCATATAGCCTACATACAGTGGGGAAGTCATAAGTAATAATTGAGTTATTGATAATTCTAATTGTTCTCTTTTGAATTATGACTCGGCACCATCTAACCACATCAGCTCTACAAAGCAATACTCAAGCTGGGAACGTGCCTTGACTTTTTTATATTATGGCTACCTGCTCGTCAGTGGAAAATAATCACGAACTCCGTAAAGAAGCCCAGTCCAACTGAGGTTTGCACCAATGATCTCAATACGGAGGAGGTGGGAATTATTATTTCAATAAAAGGAATACAGGATGTGTGTGTGTGTGTGTGTGTGTGTGTGTGTGTGTGTGTGTGTGTGTGTGTGTGTGTGTGTGTACGATATCTTATTATCAACTAAGTTTCTGACTGACAATATAATCATTCTAAGAGGAAACAAATGTTAATAACAACATTAATATAGCAAGAAACCCAAGAGATAAATCACTAAAAATCATGAACATTGTATAAATGGTATTAAAACATGCTTAATATCATCATTTTATCTATGCTAATGAGCTTATAGGAGCTACAAAAAGGTTAGCTTTGAAATTATTGTTGCTCAAATTTATCTAAGCAAATATTTTGTTATTTTCATTGAACATTTTATTGAGAATTATAACATGCATACAGAACAGGTTGCGCAGTTTAATGAATTGAATTTGTGCTTAATGTATATGTTGACAAATCACGAATTTAACACAGACACACACACACACACATAAATTATACACTCAGACACACACGACATGCACACGGACAGAGAGACACACACACACACACACACACGTATACCTCGCACGAAAAAATCTGCAAGCAA
The DNA here is from genome assembly GCA_032716605.1 of Paralithodes platypus. Taxonomy (NCBI): domain Eukaryota; kingdom Metazoa; phylum Arthropoda; class Malacostraca; order Decapoda; family Lithodidae; genus Paralithodes; species Paralithodes platypus. The sequence continues at coordinate 33,026,939 of CM064499.1, forward strand.
AAAACCGAAACATACACAAAACCTGAATTCTCCAATATTTTCGAGGCAAGGAAGCAAATACACACACACACACACACACACACACACACACACACGTACACACACAGTGGTCTTAGGTGCTGTACATTGACTGCAAGGTCGAGGGTTGGAGTTCCCCAGAATATTTTTTTTTTTTTTTTTGGGGGGGGGGGGGGGATATCCCAATGGAGAGGATTGCATCATGGTCCTTCCCTAGTCAAGCTGCTCAACTATCAGCTTGTGTTAGCCTACACGTACTTCTCACCATTGCATTTGCATAGTACTATGGCGGGAACTAAGCACCTGACGGCCGTGAAAGGTTGAATGTGACCTCGTAGTTAACGTAGAATTAGCATTGTACTGTACCTAGATTACTAAAAACTTAGCCTCCCGGCTGCAAGTGAACAATACACTGGCAATTATCATTATTATTATTATTATTATTATTATCCTTATTATTATTATTATTATTATTATTATTAGTAGTAGTAGTAGTAGTAGTAGTATTACTGTTGTATAAAATCTAACATTACACAAGAAAACTCCATTCACACGTATTCTCGAAACAAGTAACGAAAAAAAAGTAAACAACCCAAGCCTCCCACCCCGGCGTCCAGCCCATCTCCCACCTGATCGAGAATTCTTGTCCAGGCGTCAATTTGTGTGGCCGACCCTCCCGAATGGCCCCGATGAGGAATATGCTAAGGTTTTGGGGTAATATTCCAAGGTTTTCCGGGTAATATTCTAAGGTTTTGGGGTAATATTCCGCGGTATCTTCGGGGCGGCGGCTGGCTGTTGGTGGTCGTAACTCGAGCTCGGCGCAGGGGAATCGTAATCTGGTTTGGGGGAGAGACTGATGGATGGACAGATGGACGGAAGGAGGGATGGGAAAGGAGGACATAAGGTTTGTTGAATTATATACAGTAGACAGAGTTAAATGACAGAATACATCGTAGAATAGAGTACACTACAACTCACTGAGGTACATGAAAATAGTAATCTGGACGGAAGGAGGGATGGGACAAGGAAAAATAGTGTGTTGGATTATAATAATTATAGACAAAACTATTAGAAAAGGGTAAACTACAATTCAGTAAGGTACATTAGAATAGTAATCTGGTTTGGTTGAGAGGCTTATGGAAGAACAGATGGACGAAAGGAGGGATAGAAAAGGAAAATGCTTACTGATATACAGTATGTAGAAAAATAGCTACAATGCATGCTGTGGTAAATATAATCTACATACTACATATCAATAAGTACATTAGAATAGTGACTTGGTTTGGAGAGAAGCTGGTGGAAGGATTGATGAACGAAAGGAGGGATGGCAAAGGAAAAAGTGTGTTAAATTATATAGAAAAAAACATATAAGAAACGTATTCAAAAGTGTGTTAAATTATTTAGAAAAAACATATAAGAAACGTATTCAAAAGTGTATTAAATTATATAGAAAAAACATATAAGAAACGTATTCAAAAGTGTATTAAATTATATAGAAAAAACATATAAGAAACGTATTCAAACGTGTGTTAAATTATTTAGAAAAAACATATAAGAAACGTATTCAAAAGTGTGTTAAATTATATAGAAACAACATATAAGAAACGTATTCAAACTGATAGAATCCATTGTAGATTAATTAGAAAACAGTGAACTCCTCATCTGGTTTTGGGAGAGAGGCTTGCTGATATCTTAGGGAGAGATTGTTCGTTTTTCTTGATCCCCTTCTCCCTCATGTTTAGCCCCATTAGTTTTGGGATTTTAAGATGTTTGCCCCATTAGTTTGTCGATTTTAAGACCTTCCGTCCCATTTCCTTGTTAATATTAAAACCTTTCGTGCTAGGTGTCGATTTTTTTCCTGACGAACGATAGTGAGCCTGTAATTTTGGAAGAACCGGTTCTAATGGATGTTCTAATGGATGTTTTTTTTAAGTTTGATTGAGGTCTAGAGAGGTAACTAGAAACATAATTAATAAACGACAAATTCAACCAAAAAATTGAACCATCCCCCCCCCCCCTTATTAAGTAAGACAAATGGTCGGGGGTATATTATGACCACAACATATAAAATTAGCAAACACAGTAGGTTGAAAATATAATACTATATAATATAATATACAGTACAGGAAAGTTGTAATCTGGTTGGGGAGAGAGACTGGTAGTGGATGGACAGGTGGACGAAAGGAGAGATAGGAATGGAAAAAGCATATTGAATTGTATAGAAAAAGTATTGTAAACTGATAGAAAACAACATGATATCAACATTGTATATCCAGTTTAATTGCAAAGATTATATAATGCATCAAACCATATGCCATTCTACTATAATTGCAAAGATTATATAACGCATCAAACCATATGCCATTCTATTATAAACCTTCTTAATTGCAAAGATTATATAATGCATCAAACTATATGCCATTCTATTATAAACCTTCTTTTACCTCCTTCAGAATTTTGTCTCGTATTCAGTTTATTCTGGCTGTCAACAGACGATTTTATACAGCTAAGGAAGGATCTGTGGTAATTAAACGGGTAAATAGACGATCTCAATCAACCCTCTGACTTCCACATACCCTTTCTAAGTTGAATAAGATCGGCATATGATAGCCAGGAAATAGAAGACAAATGCGTCATCGTATCTAGAAAGGGTTAACACATTTATGAAACTAATATCAATATTATATGAATTTTGTGTTTTCATATTCCCAGCCGGACTCGAACCTCCGACACTCAGGACGAGTGTCTAAACTTTGACCCACTACACCACGGCGTGATAAAGGAAACTTAAGCTTTTCCCATATATAGTAAGGAGAAGGGAAATCCTACTAGGAGAATGTATTTCAATTCATGTACAAGTCGCAGGTTCGAGTACGACTGGGAGTATACAAACATTTAGTAGCTCACGTGTATTTGTGAGATATACATGATATAAGTTTTATCTACATACGAATCCTGTAAAATTATGTATGAATGTACACATAAATCCAGTATTCATCCTACAAATCCATCATAGATCCATAGATAAATGCTGCCAAAACCGGCGTGTATTTCCGTAATGTTGGTTTATTTGTGTGGAAAGCTTGGGGTCTGGTTGGCTGGCGGTGGGTGAAAAATGCTGGGAAATGGTGATTTTACTTGTATGTGTGTATTTACGTTTACCCACACATACATACACATACATGCATAAACGTTCACACACGTTTTTACACATACACATGCGTACACTTACAGTATATTAGTTTAATTTACACCGTGCTAGGATTCATATGTTAGACATGAACTGTATGTCAAGGTAGTTATATGATTTAATTAAAGCTCTATTACTACACATATTCACATCCACCTTTTAAGAATGGTTATACTGTATATATATATTTAAAAAACTCCTTAGTCCTTTCAAAATAGGTGACGCATATCATCTCTGTTTTCTGGCTATCATTAAACGATGTTGTTCAGATTGCGAAGGGTATATGGAGGTCAGAGGATTAATTGAGGCAGTCTTGACCCTTTTGATTGCCACAGATCTTTCCTAAGCTGTATAAAATCGTCTAATAGTAGCCAGAATACACTGTCAAATGTCGGCCTAGTCCTCAAGGGGTTCAATATAGACCCAAGATGGTTCCAGGTTTTAACTGAGCCTTTTTGGAGATCTACATGATTGAATTGGATAAGTTGTTTGGTCAGTCTATAATAACATTGCTGAGCCTCCTACAAGCTGTATATATGAACATTATACGTATATATGAACATTATACGTATATATGAACATTATACGTATATATGAACATTATACGTATATATGAACATTATACGTATACAGTATATGAACATTATACGTATATATGAACATTATACGTATATATGAACATTATACGTATACTTGTGACGCAATACATCCCACTCTCATCATCAGTTACAGATGTACTGTACATGGAAGCCTTATTGGTATTCCCCCAGCTCACTTGGAAACAAATATATGCCAACAGTCCCTGCAGCATAACGCCCCCAAACCCTTAAACTCAACTTTCGGTGATAGGACAACTCAACCAGTGTAGCATATCCACCAGTAGCTCTTAAATCAAAACCAATCCAACCAATATATTTAAGCAACACACCCTATTAAGCTATTTTTGCACCCGCGCAAACAAAAATAAAATAAAATAAAATAAAAATTAAAAAAGAAAAACGCAAATATGTATATCTATACATATGATTATTATGTTCTCTCCACTAACCAACTTTACTCCTAAACTCGATTAATGAAATTAACAAACACATGTTTACTTGGGAAAACCTAGTTTTGGGTAATGTACTCCTAAGGGTATACTGTACTAATTGACTACACAGTGTAAATAATTAATGTGGGAGGTACGATAAGATATGGTATTATTGATATAGAAATTATTTACCCCTTCACTACCGGTGATCAGTTAATATCCTGTTTGATATTAACAAAGGCCTGAACCCTCCTCCCCCACTTGTCCCCTTCACCCACTTATTGAAGATGCTTATTAGTAGCTCGGTCAAGGCTATATCATCCCACCTTAAAACAAACATTTATCGTGCTAATGTTGATTTAATTTTAATACCGTAAAACAGATTTTTTAACAATATTCAGCTTCCATATTATTGATACATTACAGTTTGTTTTGTATGGTTACCAATGTATATATTGTAGGTGTATTCAATATCGAAAACAAAAAACATCTAAAACGGTTTGACTAAATTAGGTAAAACAAAAAATATTTGCTTTTAACTTCGTCCATGTATAATATGTATATATACATTATACAGTATACATGAAATGTGTAGTATGGTGGTTATAATTATGTAGTTTGAGACAAGGAAGTGTCTCTATGGCCTAAATTGGCTCAAATATGATTTAAGCCGGTATCACACGAGAGCTTTTATAGTCAACATCCGATGATCAACATATTCCTGGCAACATTTCTGGAATATTTTGCACTGGTATCGGAAACTAGGCTGACGATATATGAACTTAGGTGACTGCACTATTTTGAATGTTGACCTCATAAGCTGCCAGACCAGTGTTGAGTATAAATGTTGAGGGAAAAAGTGCTCGTGTGATACCGGCTTTACTTGCAACTAAGCTTCCACGCCTTATCCGCATTACCGTGCCTAAATTGAGTTATCAGTACCTGTTGTAAACAAGAATATACACACGAGAGGGAGATATGGGAAGAATAAAGCATGAATATATTTTGTCGAAAATTCCTGTCAGTACATTCAACATTTGTTTTCATTTTAGTTTAATCGCCAACCCGTGTATACAAGGCTAGTCAATATTCAGATATAGTCAACATGTTATAATGAAAAGGTTTGTAGAACAAATATGGTGGTACATCACAATTGGTTTATTTTTTTGTTTGCAGTGGTTTCCAGTATATTATACTAGGAAATTCTTATATCCATCGGTTGAAATACATATTTGCTGTTGAGAGCCCTTAACTAGGTCGATACATATTTGAGAACCCTAACTCTGACACATACTGTATATACACACACATACACACACACACATATACACACACACACACACACCTTAATAACAACAACCGGTTTATAACAACATTAATTAAGATCAAACTAAAGCCTGTAACTTTACTACCCAATCTATGTTTACTGGTAGCGTTGGTTTAGCAAGTTAGTTAGAGTACGTAAGTTAATGAGATGAGAGCTTCCAGGAACACCATCATTATCAGAGTTTGATAATAGAACATACCAAACCAAAATAGCTTGTTCATAACTCCCCCATGAATATGATAGCTTGTACGTCAACACAAGTTCAATATGTTATAGTGAAGTTAGTGTGTATTGAGGGAATATCGAATTTCCATGTAGATTTGATGCTATAAACGGGAGGTCAGGTATTATATCTTAAATTGAGTTGCAATCATATTTGTTTAATAAAACGGAATGGAGTCAGTCGGGGAGTACACTCGGATGCCATAGTCTCTAGCCCACTCATAGGAATTTGTGGACCCCCTACCTTTTTGTGGACCCCCTACCTTTTTGTGGACCCCCTACTTTTTTGTGGACCCCTACTTTTTTGTGGACCCCCTACTTTTTTGTGGACCCCCTATTTTGTGGACCCCCTATTTTGTGGACCCCCTATTTTGTGGACCCCCTATTTTGTGGACCCCCTATTTTGTGGACCCCCTACTTTTTTGTGGACCCCCTACTTTTTTGTGGACCCCTACTTTTTTGTGGACCCCCTACTTTTTTGTGGACCCCCTACTTTTTTGTGGATCCCCTACTTTTTTGTGGACCCCCTACCTTTTTGTGGACCCCCTACTTTTTTGTGGACCCCCTACTTTTTTGTGGACCCCCTACTTTTTTGTGGACCCCCTACTTTTTTGTGGACCCCCTACTTTTTTGTGGACCCCTACTTTTTTGTTATGCAATTATAACTATTTGGATTGATTTTTGTTTATATAACTTGCTTTTCAATAACTAGTATATACAGTTTTTTAAATGATTTATAGAAAATTATATTCATAAACTCGTGTTCAGAGATATGCTTCCATACCTAGAAATAGGTTAAGTCCACGAGTTTGTATGAGTGGGCTAGATATTATGATATCTGAGTGTATCAGAGTGGCTTGTGTTTCTCTTGAGAGCCGATTGTAAGGTGTACAGTCTGGTTCAAAAGTCCCTGGTGCCCCACAGACCTTCAACCTTACTCCCCGCTCTACCTGGGAGACCAAAGTTCACTGCTTATTTTTTGTTTGTTTGTTTTTTTAATACGTGTTTGTTTATGTATTTATATATTTGTTAATTTCCTCCTAAATGTCCACCAAACTTAAGAAAATGCCTCCACAACTCCCCTTCCTCATAAATGCCTCCACAACTCCCCTTCCTCATAAATGCCTCCACAACTCCCCTTCCTCATAAATGCCTCCACAACTCCCCTTCCTCATAAATGCCTCCACAACTCCCCTTCCTCATAAATGCCTCCCCAACTCCCCTTCCTCATAAATGCCTCCACAACTCCCCTTCCTCATAAATGCCTCCACAACTCCCCTTCCTTATAAATGCCTCCACAACTCCCCTTCCTCATAAATGCCTCCACAACTCCCCTTCCTCATAAATGTGTGCATTTTTCGGTAGAAAATTACCCCGGCCGAAGGTGGATTCCTCATTACTTGCAGGATCGCTCCCGCTCGCCAGGTAAATATCGACACCTAAATGGCACGAAAGGCCGAAAAATCGCCAAACTAATGGGACAAATGTCATACAATCTCAAAACTAAGGATGCTTAACATGAAGGGAGGTGGTGATCCAGAAAAACCACCGAATTAACTCACAGAAGTTAAGCTTTGGTATTGGAGTTGTGTTTGGTGTGCTGATGGGTACATGTTGTTTATACCGGGTTAAAGAGACAGAGAGAGAGAGAGAGAGAGAGAGTGTGTGTGTGAGAGAGTGAAATTGAATGAGAGAGAGTGATTGAGTGAGATTGAGTGACTGAGAGAGAGAGAGAGTGAGTGAGTTTGTGTGTATATGCTGCATGTGTCTACATGTGTCCGAACGCATGCATACGTGCATACAAGTGCACGCATGCATGAGTGTGTGTGTGTGGGTGTGTAAGAGAAAGAGAGTTTGAGTGCGTGAGTGAGAGAGAGTTTGTGTGTTTGTGTGTGACTGCCTGTGTTTGAGTGCCATCCAACTTTTCCCTCTCTCTCTCTCTCTCTCTCTCTCTCTCTCTCTCTCTCTCTCTCTCTCTCTCTCTCTCATTAGCATGCACCCTCGCCCGCCCGCCACCAAACCGTGAAATTACCAGGGATCCGAAGCGGTCCTTATGCCGTGGGGTGCAAGAGTTAGGCCCGGGTAAAGCAGTTCCCGGGGAGCAGGGGCCGAGGGGGAGGTATTGGGAGGATGGGGGAGGTACAGGGAGGATGGGGGAGGGACAGGGAGGATGGGGGAGATACGGGGAGGAAAGGGGAGGGACGGGGAGGATGGGGGAGGGACGGGGAGGGATGGGGGAGGTACAGGAAGGATGGGGGAGGGACAGGGAGGATGGGGGAGGGACGGGGAGGATTGGAGAGGCAGGGGGAGGATGGAAGAGGTACAGGGAGGATGGGGGTGGATGTAGGAGGGACGGGGGTGGTGGGGGAGGGACAGGGAGGTACGAGGAGGATGGGTCAGGTACAGTGAGGATGGGTCAGGTACAGTGAGGATGGGTCAGGTACAGTGAGGATGGGTCAGGTACAGTGAGGTACAGTGAGGATGGGTGAGGTACAGTGAGGATGGGTGAGGGATGGGGAAAGACAGGGAGGATGGGGGAGATACAGGGAGGACGGGGAAGGTACAGGGAGGATGGGAAGGGACAGGGAGGCATAGGGAGGATGGGGTAGGGACGGGGAGGATGTGGGTGGGACGGGGAGGATGGGGGAGGGATGGGGAGGATGGGGGAGGGACGGGGAGGATTGGATAGAAAGTACGGGATCAAGGTAGTGGGGTGGTGTGGGGAGAGAAAGAGGCCTAACTACCTCTGCTCTTTTCCCAGTAGCCTTGTTATGCACACTACGACACTTGGTATGGGACAATCATGGCTTTCATAAGAATAATCTGTATTGACTTTAAGATAACTTTTAAGATTGTTATGCACTCTAACGACAACCTAGGCAGTCATAAAAATAATAATTACCTCTGCCAATGAAGTTGGAAGGAGGTCATGTTTTTGCGTCCGTTTGTTTGTATGTTTGTAAATAAGATATGGCGCAGAGTTATTAACCAATTTTCAAGAAATTTGGTGGGCAGATATGACATGCGCCAAAGAAGAAGTGATTCAATTTAGAAGGTGATTTGGAGATTGTCACGATATTGGGTGGGCAGAGAAGATAAGTTTTCAACCAATGCTCAAGAAATTTTGCTGGTAGATAGGATATGCGCCAAGGAAGAAGTGATTCATTTTTGGAGGCGATCCAGATTTTTTCACGAAATTTGGTGGGCAGACAGATCATGCACCAATGAAGAGGTGATTCAGTGTAGGAGGCGATCCGGATCAGATGCGGATAATAGCTGTAAAATGCCTTGGGAAGTGGTGGAAAGTCATGAAATATCGTGCAAAACCATGCCATGTCGTGAAATAACGTGAAAAGCTGTGACAAGCCGTGAAAAGCCATGAATAGTGGTGATGCAAAGTCGTGAAAATCCGTGAAAACCCATGCAAAGTCGTGAAAATCCTCGAAAAAGCCATGCCATATAGTGAACAGCCGTTAAAAGCTGCGAAAAGCCGTGAAAAGTGGTGATGCAAAGTAGTGGAAATCCGTGAAATGCCATGCAAAGTGGTGAAAAGCCGACTGTGAACCGGTCTGCGAGTTAGGGGCCTCAAATAGCAGTCTTTTACGCTAATGTCTAACAGGCCTGCTCCCCCATCGTTAAAGAGAGCTGTAGCAAGAGGTGTGTTCTGTTCTCTCTCTCTCTCTCTCTCTCTCTCTCTCTCTCTCTCTCTCTCTCTCTCTCTCTCTCTCTCGTTCTACTTTCAGAATGTACTAGCTGTATTTAATTTTCGATGACAACTCACCCTCAGGAGTCGAGATGCGTTTCAAATTTGCTATTCGGTTCTTACCAAGAGAGAGAGTGAGAGAGAGTATGCATGTGTTTGGTGTGAGAGAGAGAGTGAGAGTGAGTGAGAGAGAGAGCATGCATGTGTTTGGTGTGAGAGAGAGAGTGAGAGCTAGTGTGTGTGTGTGTGTGTGTGATTATATGCATAATTATTAGGTGTGACAGTAGGCCCTTTGAGCGCCTCCCCAGACACTACACTACAATGCCTACACAGACCCTTGTGTTATGGCTTAAGTGGACTGTCTGCCATTATTAACCCCTTGAGGGAAGATGGATCGTTTTTCTGGTCCCCCTTCTTCCTCATGTTTAGCCCCCTTAGTTTTCAGATTTCAAGACGTTTGGCCCATTAGTTTGGCGATTTTAAGACCTTTCGCCACATTTCTTTGTCAATATTAAGAGTTTTCGGGTTATTTAGGTGTCGATAGTTTCCTAATAAGTGATAGTGAGTCTGAAAATTTACAAATTTATCTTGAAGGAGGGTCGGTGGGGGTGGGGGGAGGGGGGGGGGGGGGTAAGCTTGATTTGGGTCTGGGGTGGAAATTAAAACAGAAACAAAAATCATTAAAAGTTCCATATATGATCTTCTTATTCTTCTTCTTCTTCTTCTATTTCTTTTTTGTCTTCTTCTTCTTCTTATGGGGTCGGCCGGGTATTCCTACTGGACACATATGAAACTACTCTGTTTCTGCGCCAAACTAGTGACACGTTTTCATAATTAACGTACACAATTCGGTATACAATCGTCGTAATAGTTGACTAATTAAAATTCGGACGTGCCAATTTGCCATCAGCAGGAAAAAACAGCACACTATAGACGGTTGTATGTACACTATACAGCTTAGGAAGGACCTTTTTTGTTGTACAACATGCCAGAATATCAATTGACCACTTGCGAGTTTCAGGCTATCAGGAAGTTAGGACTGTGAACGTCGATATAAAGAAGAATTATAAGAATATCATAGGTTTACGATGAATAGAAAGTATGATTAATTTGTTTTTATGAATTCTATCCATCTGAAACCTACATTATGTTTGCATCTCTTTTATATATCGATATTTACGGCTCCAACAATCGTATAGCTTGAAACTTGCAAGTAGTCAAATGTCCCGTCCCTGTCTACAATATCGTGACCCGTCCTACACTATTGTCCTTGCTGGAGCTCTGTTGACGTTCCCACCACTGGAATATCACCTACCCCGTCCATGTTCGTAAATGTGTGACGATCCTGTGTTGTTGTGGTGTGAAAGACGTCAGACTATTATTTACCACACCTCACTATGCAGGTGTACTATTATCCTGTCGTGTTGATGTGTTTGTGGTGCATAATACGTCAGACTATTACTTGTCACACCTCAGTATACAAAACGCATACTATTATCCCGTCATAGTGATGAGTTTGTAACAATACGTCAGACTATTACTTGTCACACCTCAGTATACAAAACGCATACTATTATCCCGTCATAGTGATGAGTTTGTAACAATACGTCAGACTATTACTTGTCACACCTCAGTATACAAGTGTACTATTATCCTGTCGTGTTGATGTGCTTGTGGTGTATAATACGTCAGACTATTACTTGTCACACCTCAGTACACAAGTGTACTATTATCCTGTCGTGTTGATGTGCTTGTGGTGTATAATACGTCAGACTATTACTTGTCACACTTCAGTATACAACATTGCCCTTATCCGGACGTATTGATGTGTTTGTAGTGTATTATACAGTACGTCAGACTAGTAAGTGTTACACCTCAGTATACAAGTGCACTGTGCCATTATCCCGTCGTAATGATGAGCTTGCGATGTATATAATACTAGTTATATCTCAGTAAATAAGTGTACCATTATCCTGCCGTATTGATGTGATTGTGGTGTATAATACGTCAGACTATTACATGTCACACCTCAGTTTACAAGACGTGTACTAGTATCCTGTCGTATTGATATGTTTTGTAATGTGTTGTACAGTACGTCAAACTATTACTTATCACATCTCGGTATACAGGTGTGCCATTATCCGAACGTAATGATGTGGTTGCGATGTATATAATACCTGTCACATCTCTGTATACAGGCTTGCCATTATCCTGCCGTATTGATGTGCTTGTAATGTACAATACGTCAGATCATTACTTGTCACACCTTAGTATACAAGATGTGTGCAGTAACACATAACTATTATCCTGTCGTGTTGATGAGATTGCTCAGTATACATGTGTGTTATTATCCTATAGTGTTGGTCCTCTTTTAATACACCACAAGACGCCATATTATCAGTTGACTAATTACGAGTTTCAGGCAATAAGGAAGTTGAAGCTATATACATTGATATTTGATAGAATTACCAGCTTAAATGCGATTGTAGTGCAAATACATCCAAGCAAATTCACTAATTCACACATTCAAGCGCCCGAATTTAAGTTGTTGGAGTTACATTTACAATTGCGCCAATTCCCTGCGTATTGGTAGGCTTTTAATCAACAAGACGTCCGGATATCAGCTGTCACACCCCATCCTTGCAATTTGGGCACTCCCTCTTTGCAATTTGAACAACCCCTCCTTCAAATTTGGACACCCCTCCTTGCAATTTGGACACTCCCTCTTTGCAATTTGGACACCCCCTTCTTGGAATTTGGACACCCCCTCCTTGCAACTTAGACACCCCCTCCTTGCAATGTGGACACCCCTCCTTGCAATTCGGACACCCCTTCTTAGCAATTTGGACACCCTCTCCTTGCAATTTGGACACCCCCTCCTTGCAATTCGGACACCCCCTCCTTGCAATTTGGACACCTCCTCCTTGCAATTTGGACACCCTTGCAATGTGGACACCCTTACCTTGCAATTTGGACACCCCTCCTAGCAACTTGGACATCCCCTCCTAGCCTTTTGGACACCCTTGCAATGTGGACACCGCTTCCTAGCAATTTGGACACATCCTCCTAGAAATGTGGACACCCTTGCAATGTGGACACCGCCTCCTTGCAATTTGGCCACCCCCTCCTTGCAATTTGGACACCGTGTAGCGCTGTTGGGTGTGTTTGGGCCAGACAGGAGGGCCGGAACTGTGTGATCGTGGACGTGTGGTGCTCTCGGCCGGTGTATTTATGACCGGCCCGGACCCCATGCATCACCCGGACCAACAGATAGGCCCAATAACTCCGGAAACTGACAGAGTACTTGGGTGTCAGGGGCCAAGTTGAGGGGGTGGAGGGGGTGGGTAGTTGCAGGATTTGAGGTGGTGGAGTGGGGGTTAGTTGCAGGAGTTGAGGTGGTGGAATGAGTGGGTAGTTGCAGGAGTTGAGGAGGTAGTTGTAGGGGTTGAGGTGGTGGAGTTGGGGAGTTAGTTGTTGCAGGAGTTGAGGGGGTGCTGCAAGAGTTGAGGTGGTGGAGTGGGTGGGTAATTGCAGGAGTTTAGGTGGTGCTGCAGGAGTTGAGGTGGTGTTGCAGGAGTTAAGGGGGAGCTGCAGGAGTTGAAGGGGAGCTGCAGGAGTTGAGGTGGTGTTACAGGAGTTGAGTGGGTGCTGCAGGAGTTGAGGGGGTGGTGTTTCTATTCTTTCAAATTTGCGCATTTTTCGGTAAAGAGATGCCACGGCCGAAGGCCGATTCCTCCTAAATTGTAGGCTTGCTATCGCTTGCCAGGTAAAAATCAGCACCTATAAATGGCACGAAAGGCCTAACATTGACAAAGAAATGAGGCGAAAAGTCTTAAAATCACCCAACTAATGGGGTGAATATCTTAAGGTATAAAGACAAGTAGGGCTAAACATGAGGGCGAAGGGGGTCCAGAAAAGCTCCCCCCTGTAACAAATGGGGATGTGTATTAGTAAGGTCCGCCCTCCCCTTGTGAGGGAGATGTCTTATTACCCCAATACCTGTTATCCATTAAGGGGACAGTGGTTATTGGGGGGTCTATTTATTTATATATTTATGTATTCTTTAGTTTCCTTCCCTAGACCTCCATCAAACTTAAAAGAAAACAAATCATTAGATCCCCCTACGAGATTTTTCGGTAGAAAAATGTCACGGCCGATGGCCGGTTCCTCCACAATTACAGGCTCGCTATCGCTCGCCAGGAAGAAAATCGACACCTAAAGGACACGAAAGGTCTTAATATTGACACAGAAATGGGGCGAAAGGTCTTACAATCGACAAAAATAATGGGGCAAACGTCTTAAAATCTCAAAACTAATGGAGATAAGCATGAGGAAGAAAGGGGTCCAGAAAACCTCCCCCTGTAGCAAATGGAGGTAGGGGGCCTGGGTGTCTTATTACCCCAATACCTGTTATCCATTAATAGTGGCTGCCCTACATCCTCCCTCAGACCTGCATCCTAATTACATATTAACTCTACCACGACGGACGAGAGAGAGAGAGAGAGAGAGAGAGAGAGAGAGAGATTTACATAGATACGCTGACCACGTAGAACTTAATTTTAGACCACACTTGAGTCTGCCCTTAACCTTCATGAACTAAAGAACAGAAACATACAGTGATCATTCTGAAACTTAATTATATATAACCCTGTATCCCAAATTAGCACTTAGGTGTACTAACTTCGTTCGACATAGGGTTAAGGAAAGCACTTAATTGTGGTTCTAAGATACCCCCCCCCCCCTCCTCCGTCTTGCCCCTACCGGGGCCTACCCCTTCAGTCCCCTCCCATGTAGCCCAAAACCCTCTTCCAGCCCCCTCCCGTCCCCCAACCTAGCCCAAAATCCCACTCTGCACCCCCTCCTAGGTAACCCCTACCCATCCAGCCCCGTTCTTTCTAGCCCCCTCCCTACCCCCCTCCCCCCTCCCCCCCCCCTCCCCCCCGCCCATCCTCCCCACAAATCTCGGTAAGTGACAGCAATGGATACGGGGGTCTCGCTGTTACCGCAGGGTCTATGTGATTATCGAAGGATCTATCTCCTATTACTTCCCAATAGGAGGGCTGCGGCTCTTGCTCTCTCTCTCTATCTCTCTCTCTCTCTCTCTCTCTCTCTGGAAGTGACTGACTTGGAAATGGATTCGAGTGTTCTGATTAGCAGTGACCTAAAGTTTTCCAAGCAGTGCATTTAAGTAGAAAGAAAGCTCAGACATTATTGGGCTATATGAAGAGGCAATTTAATTATAGATGTAAGGAAATAGTCCTCACACTTTACAACGCTCTGATACGGCCTCTCCTGGAATATGCTGTTCAATTCTGGTCTCCAGCACTCAGGCAAGATATAGAGCGACTGGAAAGAGTATAAGCTAGGACTACAAAGCTTATTCCATCGCTTGGAAGAATGAGCCTCTGAGGCCCGGTTGAGAGCTCTTGATCTCTTCCCGTTGGAGGCACGCATACTACGAGGTCAGATCATGGAAGTTTTTAAAATACTTAATGCGTTTGACAATGTGGATTATAGAAAAATGTTTAGCCTCAATATGAATACAACACGCAACCATGGCTGGAAATTAGAATTGAAAAGGTTCAGCACTAGTATCTGTGGATTTTTTTTTCACATATAAGATCTGTTCTACCTGGAACAAACTTCCCTCCGAAGTGGTAAATAGTTCTTCAGTAGAACAGTTCAAGAAGAGAGTAGATAATATTCTGCAGACTATGTAAAGAGTGTAGTGCAATAAACAGTCTCTCTCATTCCACTTCGAGTATTACATCTTCTCAGAATGGACAGCAAGGTCTCCGAGATACTAACTATTGCTTGTAACTCCGTGTAAATCTCTCTCTCTCTCTCTCTTTCTCTCTCTCTCTGACACATAATTGCCTTGATAATTATCCTAATATTATATAATTGCTAGGTAAACTTTTGTCAACGTTATCAAAATAAATAGCATTATTAATAATGATAATTTAGATTGCAATTATCCATTTTAATTGCATGTAAAGGACATTTGGAACTGATATCATGTGTAGCTTTCTTTTAGACTTCTGTGTGCGTGTGGTATAGGTAGCGCCAACGAACTTGACAATTATCTTGACCCCTTAACTTATTATAACTCGAAGTGAATGAAAGCAATCGGGCTGACGTTTCTATCATTTGGGAAGAGTCCATCAGGAAATAGGTGCGGATATTGACAGCCAGTTTACTATGGGATCTTTTGAGTTACAGAGAGGTCAGGGATCAAGATTATTGTCAAGTTGGTTGGCGCTACCTATAGTATATGTACTGTATATTGGTGTGTGTGTGTGTGTGTGTGTGTGTGTGTGTGTGTGTGTGTGTGTGTGTGTGTGTGTGTGTGTGTGTGTTCGGAAGATACAGGTGCACTGATAAATTAACAGGACGCTAACCATCATCAACATTTAATCAAAATATACTGAATAACTCCTGTCTGTAGTTATTGAGTTAAGGGGAGATGTGGCGTTTTTCTACACCCCCTTCACCCTCATGTTTAGCCATATTACTTTTCAGATTTTTAGATGTTTATCCCATTATTTTGTCAACTTTAAGACCTTTCGCCCCATTTCTTTGTCAACATTAAGACCTTTCATCCTATTCAATCTAGAATAAATTAAATTAATCTAGTAGGGGGATGTAATGGATGTTATTTTGTTTAAGCTTGATGGAGGTACTGTATATAGAGGAGACTAGAAATATAATATATAAATGAAAAAGTCGACCTAAGAATTAAACATCCCCTTAATTGACTGTAATGTAGCAATAACAGGTTGATATCATAGCACCTTCATGTAACACAAAAAAGTAATAATTTCCATCAACATATCGAAGATGGGTTGATGGGATAATGGGTTGCTAAAGTTATGGTTAAAGGCCGCAGAAAGTAGAATTTAAATATGGGTTTTCTTCAAATCGAATAGAAAATCGGTACTACGATCTAGCTTTATCTTAGCAATGAAAATTGTCAATTATGCTTACATCGGCTTAAGGTATATCATATTATATATATATAATTATATATATATATATATATATATATACTGTATAATAATACATAAATACATAAATAGATAACAAAACAAATATTAACAAATCTGCCGTTGTTCTGTAGATGGCGTTGCGTATTGGGATCTTCCGGGATCCTGTAGAGAGTTGAGGGGGGAACCAGCTGCCTTGGACGGTTACGAGGGATAAGTTAGGAAAAGTGGAGAGCTCGATTGGCTATTCTCGTCTTCTTATAAGGGAGTTGGGTTCCGGCTTATACTACGAGAGGGAGGGTAATGCCGGAGCTGAGCGGGGTGTGAGGAAAATGATAATGGTTGATACTAGATAATGTAAGCCTCTTCACATACTCCCCCCTCCCCCCCTCCCTTTCTCCAACCCCCCCCCCCCCCCTCTCTCTCTCTCTATCTCTCTCTCTCTCTCTCTCTTCCCTTCGAAGCATTTTAAAAAGGTTTATCATCTCGTTTCGATTCTGGAGAAAGCTTCACATAATCTTCATACAACTATTTACCGTGACAATAGCTAGCGTCTAATGGAAGGCTATGTTTGAAAAATATTAATATACTTTTATAACTGAAATACTTATCTCCAAAAGTGCCAACAACATGCAGAATTAAATTTTATCGAGAATACTTGTTATTGTATCGGTACAATAGTTCGAACCTGCTTCATTGGTTACATATGGAGCCAGATATCATAATGTGTGTCTGTTCATTTCGCCTTCATTCACACTGTCCCGTATTATGCGTATTCCATCGTTCAGAGAGTCCACCATCTTCCTTGCAGTGTTATTGGAACCAGGGCAAGGGACTGGCGTTCCCGAAAATGGGCTCCAGTCCTGACGTTATTCTTGACTTTAAGTGTGCTGGCTTATTAATCCAATAGGGTTGATAGCCTCTGAAGTCCTATTTTCACTAACTAACTATAAGGAATCAGGCAGTGGTCGTGTTGTGTTGTGTGTGTGATCCGTGGATATTTTAATTATCAACACTTTCCGACTTGACAGACCCTCCCACCATCATCATCAGGGACATCATATGGCGCTCTTCAGTAAGGTAATTAATGATGTGAAGAACGTTATTAATAAGCATATTTGTAGGTAGTTTCTAAAGCTGAGCATTCACGCACCGGCCCAACTTTGAGGCGACTGAGAAATGAGCAGTTACAGTATGTCACATCTGGGTACTTATTCTCGAGACGACCACTAATATGTTATCAATATTTGAAGGCTATTATAGAATAAGGATGTTGCAAAGATCATATTAAAATTATGGAGGTATAACACGACTAATAACCGTGACTATACTTCCATAATCGTGTTAACAGGGTATGGATTTGCTGCCAAGTTAGCTTGAACCGAGTATAGGGACCCAGCCTTGAAGCGGGGACTAACGAGGACCATGTTACTCGTTTACAGTTGATGGAAGGGGCCAATAACTGGGTTAGTGATGATGTCCATGTTCGGATAAGGGCGTATTCGGATAAAGGAGGGCGTATTGGGATAAAGGAGGGCGTGTTGGAATAAGGGAGGGCGTATTCGGATAAGGGAGGGAGGGCGTGGTCGGATAAGGGGGGGGGGGGGGGCGGCGTATTCGGATAAAGGAGGGCGTATTGGGATAAGGGCGTATTTGGGAGTGCTTGTTGTGTACAGTCTGGGACATTAATCGTGGCCTTATGTTTTCGAAAGCTATCCCGAGCTGAATCGAATTTGTTCATTAATTATTTACTTATTATTATTTACATTTCGGGCGTTCATATTAAAATAGTCTATTTACTAGAAGGATATAAGGCCAAACTGGATTTTAGGTCACGTATGGGATATAATGTTCTAAATGTATACTATAGCTTTGTATTAGAGTATTAGTCACCGCAATATATGTCTTTACCGCTGCATATTAAATTATTTTTCCTTAGACTTAGTGGGTTAAATAAGGGTGATGGCGGCCATCTTGGATCAGCTGAGAACTAATATTTTTCACTTTTTTTACCGTAGTTTTAGTATTTTGTCATATTCTATATCAATACTAACCCTGCGGGGGTCTGGGGGCGGCAGCCCCAGGTTAGGTTAGGTTGTTAGGTTAGGGCAATGACAAAATATGGTTTTAGGGGGCATGTTTTAATATTGCAAAATAATGGGTAAATATGAATTTCCAGAAGGAAAAACGATAATATTCAAGGACACTAGTGCGACGTTATGAGAAACAATTTATTAGGGAAAATATGCACCAATAGATTCGCCATATTTTTCTCCATATAGTCCGCATGGAGGACTTTCGTTATCAACAAATTGAAAAATACCCACTTCACAGACAAATACACCAAAAATCTAAGTCAAAGCGGGGGTGTGGGGGCGGCAGCCCCCACCTATAATACTAGGTTAGGTTAGGTAAGGTTGTTAGGTTAGGCTAATGTCCTTTCAAATGGGCATAGGGTAGTAAACACTAGGATAGCCTATACCCGGTCAGAGGTAAGAAGAAGAAGAAGAAGAAGAGTCCTGCAGTAGTCTCCTTGAATGCTACTGGAAAAACACCATAAAACACACTAATCAATGAAGAAACTGATGAGAAAAAAGGATTATAATACAAAAAACACATACGGTACATGACCTAAAATCCAATTTGACCGGATATTATTAAGGTCTCTAATATATTGATGCATATGTACTAAAAATTCACACACACACACACACTCATCCTGGAACGCCTCGACCTCCAATACCAGGCACTGTGTGAAGACCTTTAAACACGCTATAGTCCCCCCCCCCCCCCTCAACATCCCCCTACGACCGTCTGTTAAGGAATGTTTGTTGGGTCGCGTGCAGTGTCTTTTAATTATGACATCATATATTTATACAGTATATATACTTGTGTGTGTTGATAAGTTTTGTTTTTTTATTACCGTTGAAATATATTGTTTTGTGTGTATGTTTCTCATTGTGACCGTGTTTGTTTCTGTGTATGTCTTTTATGTGTGTGAATGTTTATGTGCGGGTGTATTTGTCATGTGTTAATGTGTACGTGTGTTTCCTTGTCTGCGTATGCTTTAATGCCTAGCCCACTGGATAAAAGCTTCACATATTACAATCACGACAATATGTATTTTAGGGCACGTATGAGATATAATTCTCTCTTTTCTATAGCTTTGTATAACAGTATTAGTCACTGCAATATATGGCTCTACCCCTGAAAATTAAATTATTTGTCATTAGACTTCGTAGGTAAAATGAGGGTGGAAGAAAAAATGGCAGACATCTTGGATCAGTGGAGAACTAATTATGTTCACTTTTTTACCGTATTTTTAGTATTTTGCCATCCTCTATATCAATGCTAAGACCAGCCCAGGTTAGGCTAGGTTGTTAGGTTAGGGTAATGACAAAATATGGTTTTCGGGGGCATGTTTTACTATTGCTAAATAATGGGTAAAACTAAATTTGCAGAAGGATAAACACCTTTAAAAATACAAAATCATTGAAGGAACTGATAAGAAAAAAGATTAATATAAAATAAACACATGCGTGACCTAAAATACATATATTGACCCGGAATCAAGATGTTTACATAGTTATATTTAGATTAGGAATGGTATATGGAAATCCGAGGGTTAATTGAGATAGTCTTTACCCTTTTAGTTCCCACAGATCCTTCTCAAGTTGTATAAAATCGTCTCTTAGGCTAGCCAGAATAAACTGTCGAAATGCGAAATAATCCTCAAGGGGTTAATGCTCCCTGTGTTGTTTTTGTTTTTATTCGGTGTTCAAGTAGGTATTCCTGGCCACCACTGTACAGTCACTCATAAACAATCGTGGACCTCGCCTATTTCTAATTATGGAAGTACGGTATATCGCTGGAGACGAATTTATGGATACAATGTTCTGTATATCAACTACAAAACTATATATACTATTTTTTGACAAGCAAGTTCCATCCCAAAATAAACCCAGATTGCTCTATACTTACTGGAAATATGTGAAACTACTCTCGCTCTCTCCTTATGAATCCAGCGCCCCATGTGTCATTAGAATACCAACTTTACACATTAAAGGCGCGACCGTCCAGATGCGTCCAAACTTGAGAAATCAGAATCCGAGGAATGTTTGTGTGAAATACCAAACAACTGATTCATGTGTGTGTTGTTTCTTCTGTATGTCTGTCTGTCTGTCTGTATAATAGCAAACAACTGATTCATGTGTGTGTGTTGTTTCTTCTGTATGTCTGTCTGTCTGTCTGTCTAATAGCAAACAACTGATTCATGTGTGTGTTGTTTCTTCTGTATGTCTGTCTGTCTGTCTGTCTAATAGCAAACAACTGATTCATGTGTGTGTTGTTTCTTCTGTATGTCTGTCTGTCTAATAGCAAACAACTGATTCATGTGTGTGTTGTTTCTTCTGTATGTCTGTCTGTCTGTCTGTATAATAGCAAACAACTGATTCATGTGTGTGTTGTTTCTTCTGTATGTCTGTCTGTCTGTCTGTCTAATAGCAAACAACTGATTCATGTGTGTGTTGTTTCTTCTGTATGTCTGTCTGTCTGTCTGTCTAATAGCAAACAACTGATTCATGTGTGTGTTGTTTCTTCTGTATGTCTGTTTGTCTGTCTGTCTAATAGCAAACAACTGATTCATGTGTGTGTTGTTTCTTCTGTATGTCTGTCTGTCTAATAGCAAACAACTGATTCATGTGTGTGTTGTTTCTTCTGTATGTCTGTTTGTCTAATAGCAAACAACTGATTCATGTGTGTGTTGTTTCTTCTGTATGTCTGTTTGTCTAATAGCAAACAACTGATTCTTTTGTATGTTGTTTCTTCTGTTTGTGTCTGTAATGTTAATTATGAAAATTTGGTATTAACATGATGCAGAGACATATTAGTGTCATATTATTCTGTTAATTGTAGAACACTATACTGCTAAGTATTAAAATTTACTCTCAACTGAAAACAAACTATCTATAGTCATATAAGCGAGAATGTGCCTTTTATACCTCTTCCCGAAAGGAGTGGAATTTTCATTAATGTAACCTTTTATTATTCTTATACTAATACAGATATTAATAATAATAATAGTAATAATAATTTATTATTATTATTATTATTATTATTATTATTTGTATTTATTATTATTATTATTATTATTATTATTATTATTATTATTTTTTTTTTTTTTTAGACTTGGCCTTTGAATATTTGTGTCAGTACCGGTAGTTCAGTTCAGTTCAGTCCTTTATTTCGCTTAGTTTATACATAAATACAAACATTGCAAAAGTATTATATATGTAGTTAACAATGATGTACTAGAAGACTCAAATGGTAGTAATGGTTTGGGTAATGAAAACCGATTATAAGGAAACATTTATTTACACATATATAAAGCGAAGGAGATGAAGCCTTGAAGTTTGTTAAACATAACTGTTTAGCGATAAGATGTATTTGTCTTTTAACACTCATTTCGGTTAATCTCTCTATCTGTCTCTCTCTGTTTTTTGTTTTATCTTTCTAGTCTCTTTTGTTTTCTTGATTTCTTGGAATGTATCGTATCACTGTCTTTAGAATGAAATACTCTCTTTGCCTTGAGGTCCGTTAGCATCGCACCCCTCTTGATAATTGTCCCTTCAGCTTCACCACAAACAGGTCTTTTGGTAAAACAGAAAGGGGTCGAATGGATACAACCCAGAGAGAGAAAAATAGCAGGCGACTTTGTTGCTGCTGTTATATAGTCTCTTTAACCCTTACTGTACCGGCGACGTCTGCTACATTATATTCTAGCTATATGCAGACGATTGTGTGAAGCTTAGGAAGGATATATGCAGACGATTGTGTGAAGCTTAGGAAGGATATATGGTGACTAAAAGGATTAATCGAGATAGCCTATAGCCTTTGAATGGGTAAACGCCCTTCCAAAGCTGAATAAAATCGTCTAATAGTTGCCAGAATGTAATGCAAAGCACGTCACCGGTACTGTATTATGTTAATGCGGTGGCGTTATTTCAGTTCAGTTCGGGCTAACCGTAAAGGATTTTGTTCAGCTTAAGAAGGACATCTCGATTTCAGAGGGGTACAAACGACCTTAATGAACCTTTTTAGATTAATACAGGTCCATCCTAAGGTGAACAATGTTTTTCCAACTTGAGAAGTACCTTTCGAAATCAGAGGGGTATAGACTACCTTAATGAACCATTTTTGTTATTAACACAGGTCCATCCTAAGCTGAACAATATGTTATTCAGCTTAAGAAGTATCTCTAGAAATCAGAGGGGTACATACTACCTGAATGAATCTCATTTTGATTGACACGGGTCCATCCTAAGATAAACAATATCGTCCAATAATAGCCAGCATAGAATGATTAAAAAGAGGCTCAGAATTCCACAGAGTTGTGAAGGTGTGGGGTTGGGTTTGTTGGATCGGGAGTCACACGATCAGTATCCCCGGCAATTTATCTGTCGATAATAATTCTGGTTAAGGAGCTTCTGATATAGTATTGTGTGTAGTGTATTTAGTCACCCATGGCAGTCTACCCTTTATGTAGTTGCCGGTACCAATGCAATTAATATATGTATATAAGTAAATATGTAATGACAAATATTTAAATTAATTCAAATACTACAAATAATACAAATAAAGATAAATAATCATAAATAATAATAATAATAATAATTAATAATATAAATCAAAATAAAGTAAAGTTGCCAGGAGATGCTGCCGATCGAAAATTGCCGGAGAAGTCGTTCGTGTGACTCCGGGTTTAGAGAGTAGCGGAGAGCAACAGAACGGCCACCATCGCTAACACGCACACCGTTTTCTCCTCCCCTGTAAAAATGGAAAATGAGAGTGATTAGAACATGTAGGCTGATTTGCTAAGTTATTGAACTTAGAGCATTGCATCAAAGTTATAATGGATGTGCACTTACGCCTTACGGGTGTAAGAAATAACCCACCTGGTAGGGAACGCAAGGTCTGTGGGATCTGAGTATCTGTGTAACTCTGTGTAACTCATCCATGTTTCACCCTTTCAATCCGGTGACTCTAAATTCTGCATTATTCTTGCTACCTCCTGACTAGTTTGCATAACTTTGGAATAATCTGATTTCCCTTTCTGTGCCGGCGAAGTATATTTATTGTATTTATTGTATTTCAGCTATAATTTAGACGGTTTTATATGAAGCTCAGGACAGATATATGGTAAGGTACCTAAAAGGATGAATTTGTAACCTCTTAATTGGTAGACTTCTTTCCTGAGCTGAATAATATTGTCTAATACTTGCCAGAATACAATGAAAAGTATGTCACCGGTACTGCATGGGTTAAGAAAAACTTGGCACCCCTTGTTACTCCAGGCGATTATACTTCATCGACACATCCCGTTTTCTTCTCGCCTCTAAACACATATACACACCCCGTTTTCTTCTCGCCTCTAAGCACATCGACACACCCCGTTTTCTTCTCGCCTCTAAACACAAAATACGGGGCCTGAATATGGCCGACGGGTCTTATTAAACTTCTCGGTGAAAAATGAGAGGGGTCGAGGGGGAAGGTGGTGCCTGCCGCGAAAATACTGCCTTAATTGAATAACGACCCGGATTTTAATTTCCAACAGCTGTTCCCGACTGCTCACAAAACGGCCGGGTTAAACTATTTTCACTTTTTTTTTTTTTTTTTCTTCAGCCTGATATTGACGAGCTCCTGATTGAGTGGCGGGACAGTTAACCCTTTCAGTATTAGGATGACTTTCTGTATGGTCATTACTGGATGATATTCTTCAGGAAAAGACTAGTTTGCTTAACTCACTCCGTTGATTGGTAGTGATATTCCCTAATCTGAGAAAAATTGGAAGATGTGAGACATACTGAAAATTTATGTACCGGTATGTATGTATATATTCAGGCATATACCCCATAGCTGGGGGTGGCCAACTTGAGACAGAGCCTGAAAATAATATAAAAGTTATCCCACAGAATAGGTAATGATTCCAGGGAAGAAGGAAGGCAAAGGAAGTTTCTAGCAATGATATTAAGACAAGTATCATATGCATGTAAACATTGTTTAAAAAAAAACAAAAAAAACAAAATGTATCTATTGGCGTACACATTAAAAGTGTGTGTGTTGGGGGGGGGGGGGGGGAGGATGTTCTGGACCCCCTTCTCCCTCATGTTTAGTCCCATTACTTGTGGGCACGTGTAAAACGTCTGTTTTTTGTTTTTTTACCTGGTGTTTTTACAGCATTCCATTTTAAGAATTATTTTTTTTCCTCTGGTTGATATTATTATTCGGTAGCGATGATGAAAAATGCCTGAGCTGAAAATTATGGTGGTTAATTTTCTTGGGGTATGCAAGTATTTGGGAATTAAGTTTTTCATTCACTTTGAAGGCATCCATTGATCGCTAAGATATATTAATGTTATGTAAACGATATGCCATTTATAATTTGAAGCTCATTATTCACCCTTGGTATGCTGTCCTGTATATATTGTATATTAGTCAGATGAGAGACAAATATTGCTTATTCTATTTGCATCGAGAATATATATATATATATATATATATATATATATATATATATATATATATATATATATATACTGTATATATATAATATAATATCCCCAATTACTGGACTAAGTATATGAAATCTGCAATTGATTTCCAGCAAAATTGTATATACAGTCTCCTCTACATTTAGATATTCCACAGCTGAGGATAAACGGATTCCCTTATAGCACTGAGTTTTCGATTATCAATAGAGAAATAAGTAGCTGACATTTCTCTGCATGAAAATATTAACAAGTTTTCATAATTAACACCATGTTTTGCCATCAAAGCTTCGTAATAGTTGGGTAATCAAAATGGGGGTGACAAGGCAATTTACCTATAATTGAGACGGTAAAACCCAGCGTAAGGGAAAGTGGAAGAAAAGGATAGCAAAGTAGCAGGTCTCTCTCTTACACACGAGGCAAATTTGTATGTATATTATTTTTTCCATTGTATTTGAGTAATATTGTTTTCTTATATCAAGACAGGAATAATTATGAGAGATAAGTTGTGAAGGTGTACAAAGTACAAAGGAAATCAAGCAACAACAGATCTAGTGACCCTTCTAGGTTGCTTGTCCTCCAAAACACTGAGGATCAAGTGTCCAAACAGTGGTTTAGAGTGGGTAAGGGAACATTGGAAAGGGAACTACTGCCCTGCCACTAACGTGGCAGGACTAGGAAGTTAGTAGGGGACATATGGGTTAGTAACTGAGGGGAGGATAAAGTTATTCATTACAAACGCAGTCAGTCGCGGGTTTGATGCGAGATATTTGTCTAGGCGGAATTTAAATGAATCAACGGTGCTGCAGTCTATAACGTCTCGGGGAAGCCCATTCCACAAGTTGACAACTCGATTGAAGAAGAAATTCTTAGATTCGTGCGAGTTAAAAGATTTACCAATAATTTTGCAACCGTTTCCCCGCGTGTAATTAGATTGGTCGATAGTGAAGTACTTACTACAGTTCATATTGTCGATGCCTTTGATGATTTTGAACACTTGAATTAAGTCGCCTCTTAATCTGCGCTGGGTTAAAGGAAATAGATTTAATTCTCTAAGACGCTCTTCGTATGGTTTGTTCTTTAGGCTAGGTATCATTTTGGTAACTCTACGTTGAACTCGTTCTAGCTTGTTTATATCTTTTTGGTAATAAGGGCACCCGGATTGAACGCAGTATTCCAGAAGAGGGCGGACTAAGGAATTGTAAAGGGTTAGGATAACTTCTTTGGATTTATGCTCAAATGACCTGCCTATAAAGCCAATTATTTTGTTTGCCTTCTTAACAACTTCTGAACATTGTTGACTCGGTTTTAGGTTACTCGATATTGTTACTCCCAGATCAGTTTCTCTGTTTACATTCTTAAGCTGAGTGCCATTCATCGAATAGTTTGCTTTCTCATTTAGGTATCCGATATGTAGTACTTTACATTTATCCGCATTGAAACTCATTTGCCAAATTTGGGCCCAACATGACAATTTATCTAGATTGTGTTGCATATCGTCAACTTGTTCTTTTGAGAGTACGCTATTTGCAATTTTTGTATCGTCAGCAAATTTTGAGATTGTGCAGGTGAGACCCTCATCTATGTCGTTGATGTAAATTAGAAAGAGAATTGGTCCTAGTACCGATCCCTGGGGTACCCCGCTACTTACATTGGTCCATTTAGATGCCTTACCGTTTATGACTACCCTTTGCTTTCTGTTGCTGAGCCAATTTTCTATCCATTTCAACACACCGTCTTGTATTCCATGCGCTTTTAGTTTTAGCAGTAAACGTTTGTGGGGAACTTTGTCAAAGGCCTTTTGAAAATCAAGGTATATAATATCTACAGCTTTACTCTCATCGTAGAGGTTGAGGATATCGTGGAAGAAGTCTAAGAGGTTTGTTAAACAGGAACGTTTTTTACGAAAGCCGTGTTGAGTATCTTTAAGTATGTTATTTTCCTCCAAGTGATTTACGAGTCTGTCTCGTATGACCGTTTCTAGCATTTTACATACAACTGAGGTTAAGCTAATTGGACGATAGTTACTGGGTAGGGATTTGCTGCCTTTTTTGAAGGTGGAACATGACTTTTGCACCTGACTGTACTTTACTTGAGTTTGGACAATTTAAGCGGTTCATTATATACTAGTAACAACAAGGAAGTTTATTTATTAATTTATATATATTTATCTATATTTTGATTTATATATGTACCGGTACCGCATGTTATTTGTTTGTTAATTTTTGTTACATATTTTATAATTGTTCATGCTTCTAGACTTAGGGTAGGGTAAATTGTGTTAAACGGTTCTTGCTATCTAAGCGTTTTTATTCGTGTGTATGTGTGTGTGTGTAGGTATTAATGTGCGTCTAAGAGAGAGAGAGAGAGAGAGAGAGAGAGAGAGAGAGAGAGAGAGAGAGAGAGAGAGAGAGAGAGAGAGAGAGAGAATATGGGTGGAGAGACTTCGACTTTGAAGTGGCCTCAGCATTGAACCATAGAGATAAGCGTGTGAACCGAGCATCAACAGCACAACAAAGGACAACACAGCATAGGACAGCATAATATAGGACAGCATAATAAAGGACAACACAGCATAGGACAGCATAATATAGGACAACACAGCATAGGACAGCATAATATAGGACAGCATAATAAAGGACAAAACAGCATAGGACAGCATAATATAGGACAACACAGCATAGGACAGCATAATATAGGACAGCATAATAAAGGACAACACAGCATAGGACAGCATAATATAGGACAACACAGCATAGGACAGCATATTATAGTACAATTAACATAGTGCAACATAACTGAAAACCACATCACATATAGCACAGGACCGCGCAGTATAGTACATTATTAAGACAACGTAACATAATATTACCGCGGCCAGGAAATTATTTAATTAACAAAAACCTCACCCACGCTACCTCAGCCAAGCGACTAGAGTACAGAGACTCACAGTGCTTGGCTACTGTGTGTGTGTGTGTGTGTGTGTGTGTGTGTGTGTGTGTGTGTGTGTTGTAGGGTTTATGCAAAGTCAAACGAGAGATGAAACGTTGAATTCGAGGGGAGAGTGGATTACCATTTAGCTACTTAGTGGTACTTACTGTGTATATTGTACTCATTCTTCTCCGTTTCTGTAATCTAATTAATTAATTTCACTCCCAAGACCAAACACCTCCCAATGAAATTAATAAAAGCATTTGATCCTACCGAGATTCGAACCTGGGTTCCCACATACATAGCTTAAACACTCTAACCATTACACCATCAAGACAGTTAAAACAGGAAAAGCATGACATATTTTACTTTCATATTCTTATCGGTGTGTGCTACCAACTACGGGATATTTAACTAAACTAATTTTGAGGGACTTAGGATTATGAAATGCATGTTTTAAAACTGTATCGTGATACTGGTGAAAATTATCGGAAAACTGGCGTCATTACCCTTTTAATTTGTCTATGGATTCAGTGACTCCCGAATATTTACACCGCTGAAATGGCTGCGTCTTACTTGGGACTAAGCATCTCCCTCTCACTTCCCACGCTTCTGATTGCCATTATTAAGCGGTGGCGGGGGAGAAGGCGAGATGCTTTGGGCTGCAAGATGGAAGTGAACGGGGCGAGAAATTACTGTGTTTCGGTGAGGAAATGAGAGAAATAGCCGCTGTCACCGCCCAGGCAGCCACAGAGTCCCAGTCATTACCGCCTGATAATGACTCTAGGGTGTGGCACTGGTGTAGCACTAAGGTGGCACCGGGCTAGGGAAGGATGGCACTGGTATGGCACTGATGTGGCACAGGGCTAGGAAAGGGTGGCACTGGGTTTGGGAAGGGTGGCACTGGGTTAGGGAAGGGTGGCACTGGTATGGCACTGAGGTGGCACCGGGCTAGGAAAGGGTGGCATTGATGTAGCACTGAGGTGGCACCGGGCTAGGGAAGGGTGGCACTAGTATAGCACTGGGGTGGCACTGAACAATTGGAGGGTGGCAAAATACGGTGCCACTGGGCTCTAAAGGGCAAGAAAAGGTTGGCACTGGGTTTGGGAAGGGTGGCACTAGGTTTGGGAAGGGTGGCACTGGGTTTGGGAAGCTGGCACTTGTGTAGCATTGAGCTAGCAAAAATTGACACTTATGTAATATTGGGCTTGGGAAGGTGGCACTAGTGGTACACTTAGAGCAGGGCAAGGCCGAGGCGAGGCCACATACTCTAGGCATATGATAGACTAATTCCCGTCCACTCTCGTATGACTGATTTTCCTCCACTCACCCAACATGGTATGTCTATACATGCACGCCATCCTCCCGCAAGATTGATTCCTTACTCTTGACACCTCCTTCTAGAGATTCATTTGCCTCCACTCCCCTTCAAAAGATCAATCTATCTTCATTCCACCGCCAGATATTTAATCCCCCACTAAAAAAACTATATATTTCCTCCACAGTGTCCCCCAGCAGCTCCCGCAATTGGAGATAAATTCCCTTAACCCCACTACAAAAGAATCCCCTTCTCCCCCGCCAGACACACAATCCCCCGCTAAGAGATCAATTGCCTCCATTCCCCCACTAAATTAGCCCCCCCCCCCTGCAAGAGAATCACCCCCCCCCCCCCTTCCCCCAACCAGAGATTCATTTCCCTCCCTCGCACCATTTCCTCGTCATCAACCGGCTCCAAAAACGAGTGCCTTTGTCCCCTCCTTTCGGCCGCTTTAGTCCGCCTCAGTGTTGCTTAAGTTCATTATGACCCCTGCTGGTGCTGGTGCCGGACAGGGGACGAGTAGAGACCTTATAGTGATTGAGATCGGCCAACCTCCGACGTGTTGGTGCCACTAGTGTCCTTATCCTCTCCTTACACTCAGGGAGTGTGGGTTTTAGTGAGATTTTTTTTTTTTTTTCCATGTGAGTCAGGGAGACAAAAGGCCTGTAGCGAGTGCCTCCCCCAGAGTTGAAAGAGTGACAGGGCCAAAATCAAGGGACGTTCGAGCCAAAATGTAGGGCATAATAAGGTGTAAAAGAACAAATAGGGATGTAGGGAAGAAGGGGTCTCCCTCGTATGGGCCAATAGGCCTTCTGCAGATTACAATGTTTCTCATGTTCTTATGTAAATATGTCCAAGACCGAGCTGCCTGGAACGCCACTATAAAGTGATAAAAAAAAAGACTGACCAACACGTGTACATCATAGTCGTATGTATGCCCATGATAAACATTCAGAAATACTGGTGCAGGCTACATAGTCATCTTCATATATTTATTTTAGTTAAGGAAAAATATAATACTATCCCGTTCTTTAATTATTACGCCCCTAAAATGGCGACCAAGGCAGAGGTGTCCACTCTTCCTCACTACAGGATCTCCAGGGGCGAGGGAGGGGTGCTGGATAACTAGGTTTGTCGGCCGGAATGCCAGGCCTTCAGTTCCATCAAAGTCCGGAGAGGGGGAGCCGGTACATAGAGCTTATTACTGACTGGGCTATATTAGAGGCCCGGGAGATCGGTCACCTTTTGCTTCGGACGCGATTTAAGGGGAGGCAGACCGTTTTTCTGGACCCCCTTCTCCCTAATATGTAGCCCCACTAGTTTTGAGATTATAAGACGTTCGGCATATTAGTTATGGCGATTTTAACACCTTTCGCCCCATTTCGTTGTCAATTTTAAGACCTTTCGTGCCATTTAGGTGTCGATTATTTCCTGGCGAGCGATAGCGAGCCTGCAATTTTAAGAGGAACTGGCCTTCGGCCGGTAAAGTTTTCTACCGAAAAATTTACAAATTTATATTGAAGGGAGGTCTAGGGGGTGTTTTTCTAAGCTTGATGGAGGTCTAGGGAGGAAACTAAAAAACATTATGAATAAATTAATTAATAGACCAAACAAACGGCCAGTCTCCCCTTAAGTAATGTATTATGCACAGTATATAACTCAGGCACATACCCCATTACTGGGGGGGGCCGACTCAAGACGAGTCCGAACAGAAACAACATTTAAAGTTCCAATTCGTAGGGTCCGGAACCACTTTCGCGTTCCCTCGCCCCCTTACTCTGTCTCGTAAAGTAGGAAATATAAATAACTAGAAGGTCTCACCCCTTTCCCATCCTTAAGTAAGCCATTTAAGATTTTCTGGAGGGCGACCATTATTTGCATTACTGTATGTCCACACACATTTCAATAATGTAAGCATGTTTACTATTTCTTTCTTTTAGGTGCCATAGTTATTAAAAAAAAAAAAAAAAAAAAAAAAAAGGATAATATTGTATTTTGGGTAGTTTCTGAATTAGATCTAAAGAGCAAACTATATTTTCGAATTATTATGACGGGTATGAGCATATTTGAGAGTAAGGATAGGCTAATCTAAAACATATCAAAGGGGAAAAAACTATATCAATTAACTCTCTAGGTACTACAAATTCTTCTTATTTTGTTTTTTCACATGTGGATGAGGGAGACAAAAGGCAAAACTGCCTGTAACGAGTGCCTCCCCCAGAGTTGAAAGAGTGACAGGGCCAAAATCAAGGAATGTTCGAGCCAAAATGTCTGAACACACGGAGTATGAAGCAATATAAGTCATAGGATGAGGGAAAGATGGATTCAGGGAGAGAGTTCCAGATTACTTTCCTGAATACAATCGTCTAATAACAGTCAAACTAAACTGTCAACGCGCGTCATAATGAAGGGGTTAACTTATCTCACCCTACTATGACCTAACCAACTTTAAGGGGAGATGGGATGTTTTTCAGGGCCCTCTTCGTCCTCATGTTTAGCCCCATTAGTTTTCAGATGTTATGACGTTCGGCCCATTGCTTTGGCGATTTTAAGGCCCCATTTCTTTGTCAATATTAAGACCTTTCGTGCTATTTAGGTGTCAATTTTGTTCCTGGCAAACAAAAGTGAGCCTGTAATTTTGGAAGAACCGGGAAATTTTTCTACCGAAAAATGTACAAATTAATCTAGAAATGGGATGTAATGGATGTTAATTTCAAGTTTCATGGAGGTCTAGGGAGGAAACTAAACAATAAATGAATATATAATTAAATAGACGAAAAATATAACCACTGTCCCCTTTAACCTAACCGTAGTGTTTGGTTGTGTTATGTATTAGGTTAGGTTAGGTTAGGTTAGGTTAGGTTAGGTTAGGTTAGGTTAGGTTAGGTTAGGTTAGGCGAGGATTACTTACTCCTGGTCAATGATTAGCAGTGCGAGTATATGACAAGCGAGTAAATGAGAAGGAGTGCGAGTAAATGACACTAAAAGGACATGCAGTGCGAGTGCATGGCAGTAAAGTACATGACAAACAAGCAAATGACAGGTGAGTAAATGACAAGTGACTAAATGACAAGCGAATAAATGACAAGAAAGAGTAAATGACAAACGAATAAATGACACGCGAAGACAGAGTAAACATCAAGAAAGAGTAAATAACAAGAGAGAGTAAATGACAAGCAAGCAAATAACAAGCGAGTAAATAACAAGCGAGTAAACGAGTAGATGACACGAGTAAATGACAAGCGAGTAAATAACAAGCGAGTAAACGAGTAAATGACAAGCGAGTAAATAACAAGCGAGTAAATAACAAGCGAGTAAACGAGTAGATGACACGAGTAAATGACAAGCGAGTAAATAACAAGCGAGTAAACGAGTAGATGACACGAGTAAATGACAAGCGAGTAAATAACAAGCGAGTAAATAACAAGCGAGTAAATAACAAGCGAGTAAACGAGTAGATGACACGAGTAAATGACAAGCGAGTAAATAACAAGCGAGTAAATAACAAGCGAGTAAATAACAAGCGAGTAAACGAGTAGATGACACGAGTAAATGACAAGCAAGCAAATGATGACACGAGTAAATGACAAGCGAGTAAATAACAAGCGAGTAAACGAGTAAATGACAAGCGAGTAAATAACAAGCGAGTAAATAACAAGCGAGTAAACGAGTAGATGACACGAGTAAATGACAAGCGAGTAAATAACAAGCGAGTAAACGAGTAGATGACACGAGTAAATGACAAGCGAGTAAATAACAAGCGAGTAAATAACAAGCGAGTAAATAACAAGCGAGTAAACGAGTAGATGACACGAGTAAATGACAAGCGAGTAAATAACAAGCGAGTAAATAACAAGCGAGTAAACGAGTAGACGACACGAGTAAATGACAAGCGAGTAAATAACAAGTGAGTAAATGACCATACGTGCAAGGACAAGATAAACCCGTCCCACCCTCTGGAATATGCGGCCACGGAGTTCAAGTTGGGCGAAATTGACCCCTATTGTAAAGCGGAAACTAGCCAACTTGAGCCATATTGGTGCCCACAACTTCCACTATCCCAGCTTTTATGGGAGGTTAATATATTGGTGTAGGGGAATAATTAGTGTATTCTAGCAATGTAAACATGTGGGACTATTAACCCTTTTAAGATTATGACGCATAGTGACCGATTATTCTGGCCATCATTACACGATTTTGTACAGCTTAGGAAGGATGCGTCATCGTGTCTTCTAAGGGTTAAGGTGTTTCTGTTAATTGAACTTCTCCGGGAGGTTGGGGGCCAGGGGAGTGCTGGAGTGCCTGCCCTAAGTGATCCCTGGTCTCTGAGTCTTCTCATGGGCGACCTATACAGTAGATGTTTGATTTTATTATTATATTTTATTTTATTTTATTTTTATTTTTGTTATGATGTCCCTGTTCGGGCTCTGTCTCGAGTCGGCCACCCCCAGCCAAAATAAAAAGTATGTGCCTGAGTAATATACTGTAGATAGATATATAGACGTATTATACTGTAGATAGATATATAGACGTATTATACTGTAGATAGATATATAGACGTATTAGAGTGTGTCGAGAGCGTGCATGTTTTTTTAGAGTGTGTCTCTGTGAGGATGGGATGGGCTTTTGCTTACCGGTACTTAACTTATTTCACCACTTAACACATAATTACCAGCCGTATACCGTAGTTGAACTTTCTCATAGTACAAAAGAAAAACGCCCTCCAACTGCATCATAACAACAGTCCAGCTATGCATGGTAGTGGGTCTTGGCAATTTAGGGTTGCCAATTTAGCTACTTTCCTGCCAGATCTAGAGGTATTTACTTCGATCTAGAGGCAAATTTTTACATCTAGCGACATGAATTCCAGCAGGGTTCTGGAGATTTGAGCCATTTTTGACTGATCCTCAAAGGGTTAATTTCGCACAAGTTTTACCTTTTTATTTCTATGTGAGTGAGAGAGACAAAAGGCAGAACTGCATGTGGCGAGTGCCTCACCCAGAGTTGAAAGAGTGACAGGGCCAAAATTAAGGGACGTTTGAGCCAAAATGCCTGGACACACGGAATGTGAAGTAATTTAAGTCATAGGATGAGAGAAAGACTGATACTGGGAGAGAGTTCCAGAGCTCAGCTGTTGAATAGAAGAACATTTGAGAATAACATTTCACTCTTTGGTTGGAGAGTTGCACAGAGTAGGGTTGGGGTAATAGTCAGCAGCAGTACATCAAGGCATTGTTATAATACCAATAATAAAGCATCCAGCAGCCAACTCACCTGCATTATAGTAGTACTCCTGCGCGGTGAGGTAGTGAGTGGAGTAGAGGTGGAGGGTGGCGGTGGCTGAATGTTGTGGACTGAGGAAGGCCCTGCACCCCACCCGTAGCACCCCCCGGAGGAACAGATCACTGGTGGCCGGGAACACTAACTCAGAGGTCCTGGCGTCAACCCCTCGTACCACACTCTGTTGGTAGGGTGGTGGCAGGGGGTGTTAAAGGGGGTGATGGCAGGGGTGGTGGTGTTAAAGGAGGTGATGGCAGGGGTGGTGGTGTTAAAGGAGGTGGTGGCAGGGGGTGTTAGAGGGGATGGTGTTAAAGGGGGTGGTGGCATGGGGTGTTAGAGGGGGAGGGTGGCAGGGGGTGTTAGTGGGGATGGTGTTTGAGGGGGTGGTTTTAAAGGAGATGGTTAGAGGGAGTGGTATTAGAGTGGGTGGTGGCAGGGGGTGTTAGAGGGGGTGGGGTGGCGGGGGGTGTTAGAGGTGGTGGGGTGGCAGAGGGTGTTAAAGGGGGTGTTAGAGGGGATGGTGGTAAGGGAGTGTTAGAAGCTATTAACCCCTTCTGTACCGGTGACGTTCTTTTTTGTATATTCTGGCAACAATTAGATTATCTTATTTAGTTCAAGAGGATCCTCTAGCCTTGAAAAGGCTACCGTACACATTATCTCAATTAATCCTTTTTGCTACCACAGATCCTTCCTAAACTGATAAGGACGTCACGGGTAATGAATGGGTTACATGTCGTCAGAGGTTATCAAGCAATGGTAAGAAAAATTCAGTGTCGTGGATCCTTAAATGGCGAATTATACCCACGTCACCGAAAACGTTTATATTGTTACAAGGACATGACAAGTTCCGACTCTCTCTCACATCTTAACCCTTTCAGCACCATGACCCCTTATTACCTTTGATTCTGGCTAAAAATGAGATGATTTGATGCAGTTTAAGAAGAACCTCTATGTTATTAAGAGGGTTTATTGAGATAGTGTTTACCCATTTGAGTCGCAGAGGTAGATGAAAGAAAATCATCTAATGGTAACCAGAATATGATGACAATTACGTAATCGGGGTGAAGGGGTTAATATAATTGGATGATTAAAGTAGGATGTCATTGAGTACCAGAAGGTAATTGATAGTGGTTAAGTGTGTCATTTACCCTGTGAGTACCAGCAACATGTGTTATATGTATTCTAGTTATATCTAGACGATTCTGTGCAGTTTAAGAAGGATCTGTGGTAGTAAAAAGAGTTAAATGAGATAGTTCAAAGCCTGTTTGGTATTGGAGGTCCTATTTAAACTTAATATAATCGTCTAATAATAGCCTGAATAAAATTAATCAGACGTCGCCGGTACAGAAGGGGTTAATGATGACAGGGTTGCTAGAAACTGGTAGGAGTGAGTGTATTGGAATGCAAATCACACACACCCACAAAAGACACACAAATACACTCACACACAAATACTGACCCCAACATCACTCACCCTACCATAAACAATCCTTCTCATAAAACACACCAAACATACACTTACAACCCATAATTCCCTCTACACACATCTACATCCGATACATATACACAACTACCTACCCCCATACACATCTGCAACCCACCAACACACACACACACCTATCTACAGCCCCCCACTCCACACACATCTCCAACACACACCAACATACACACACAGACACCTCCAACACCACCACCCCTACCATAAACACCTCCCCCCCTTCTCTCCACACACACTTCCAACACACACCATCATATACATACACACCAACACACACACATCTCCAACACCATCCTCCTACCATAAACAATCCCCCCCCCCCCCCCCCTCCACACACACCTCCAACAACACGCACCAGCAAACACACACACACACACCAGTATATACTGTACACACACCCCTCCAACACCACCCATCCGACCATAAACAATCTCGCACACAAAAACCTCCCCTGAAAACTAAGCCAACGAGCCCATCCTATCCCTCCCCTCCCAGAAAAAAATGTACAGTCTCCGTAAAACAATCTGACTTCATTAGCGGGCCGGCCGTTGAGGAGCCAGGAGAGGGTGGGGTGGTACTCGGTGTTGGAGGACGAGCAGTTGAGGCTGACGAGGTCCTCGCTCGAGTAGGAGTCCTTGCCGCCCTCGATGTGGGGCTTCTGGAGGGGTTCGCCTATTTGGAAGGAGAAAGGAGGGAAGGAGTTTGTATATTAGTGTGTTTTGCCTGAGAGAGAGAGAGAGAGCGAGAGAGAGAAAAGGAGGAGGAGGAGGAGCACGACAGGGAAATTCGTAAGCTTCTTGCATAGGCGTAAACTAGAGGAGACAAATTCATATAACAGTCTTATACATGGGGCAAATTAGAAAAGAAGTCACAAAGTGGTATCCTGCACTAAGTGAAAAAGGAGAGGAGACATATTTGTCAATTACTTTTTAGGCTTGGGGGTTAAAGATTGAAGAAATGCGTGAGTTTTACGCATGGGGGACAAGGA
The DNA here is from genome assembly GCA_032716605.1 of Paralithodes platypus. NCBI lineage: Eukaryota > Metazoa > Arthropoda > Malacostraca > Decapoda > Lithodidae > Paralithodes > Paralithodes platypus. The sequence goes on from CM064499.1 coordinate 33,063,976, forward strand.
GTTATGAGAGAAAGTCGTAAATTATTTATGGCATAGGCAAGAGATAATTTGAAGACTTTGCATTTCTCTCTAAATAAGAGTTTATAAGGATGTGGTTATAATGTCTTTTCTATGTAAACCTGGGTAAAAAATAGAGTATGTACCGATATGTCAGCTTTTTTCTTTTATATTTCTTTAGCAGCAGATTTCTTAATTTTTAATGAAGAAATATAAAACTAATATGTCTCTGCCTCATATTTATATTAAGTTTTCCCAATTAAAGACATATTTCGCTACAAAATATTCATAACAGCAGAGTAATCAAGAAGGATACATAGCAGTTTATCATCAGCTGAAAATAAACTGACTATACCAATGCAGTCTCAGGCCTTTCACCCCAACACCAGCTCACTGGTCAGGTGAAGGTATTGAGGGATAAGCCTTTACAACGGCACCTCGTATCTACTTTTCGAAGAGTATTGAGAGGGGTGTTGGAGAAAGGAAGCTGTTGGAGTGGCTTTGTTATGTGTGTTATTATAATCTGGAGAGAGAGGAAGCTGTTGGAGTGGCCTTGTTGTGTGTGTTATTATAATCTGGAGAGAGAGGAAGCTGTTGGAGTGGCTTTGTTATGTGTGTTATTATAATTTGGAGAGAGACGAAGCTGTTGGAGTGGCTTTGTTATGTGTGTTATTATAATCTGGAGAGAGAGGAAGCTGTTGGAGTGGCTTTGTTATGTGTGTTATTATAATCTGGAGAGAGAGGAAGCTGTTGGAGTGGCTTTGTTATGTGTGTTATTATAATCTGGAGAGAGAGGAAGCTGTTGGAGTGGCTTTGTTATGTGTGTTATTATAATCTGGAGAGAGAGGAAGCTGTTGGAGTGGCTTTGTTATGTGTGTTATTATAATCTGGAGAGAGAGGAAGCTGTTGGAGTGTGTTATGTGCGTTATCAAAATATGTATACGTCGAGAAAAAAATGAAAAAAGGGGAATGGGCCTGAGTATATACAGTACATACATAAATACATACATACATACATACATACGTCGACTTACCATAAACAGTTAGATTGGCCTGTCTGTCCTCTTTCCTGAAGGTGGGGTGGTCGCCGATAACTTCACACTTGTACTCTCCTGTAGTGGCCACTGTTACGTTCACCAGCACCACGTCCCTCTCACTAGACCCCCAACTCTGAAAGGCACGGGCGGGGGCACACACATCAATACAGTAGTCATGATATTTGTTTGTTCTATGTGTATGAAGGAGACAAAAGGTAGGTTGACTGTACGAGTGTCTCCCCAAAGCCAAAGGGGTGGTGGAGAGCCAAATTCAAGGGATGTTGGGGTAAAAATACAATATATTGTAAATGTCACTACAGTATTATTCTATATTCAGATAGTGTGTTTGTCACAGTATAGAGTTGATATGTTGATATTTTTGAAGGAGGCTGGCCTATATCACTGTTTTATGATCGTTTTGCTTAATATTTTTGTTGCTGTGTTATTTGGTGTTCATCCTAAAGTTTAAAGATTGTATTTTTTGTTTCTGCATTTATCATAGCGTATACGATGCCGAATGACCTGTTATTGCGGAGCAATAAGTCGATGAACCTACAGTAATTGTTTCCCTGTGTGTGTTTCAAGGAGACAAAAGGCAAAGCTGCCTATAACAAATGTCCCTCCAAAAAAATTAAATGTTACTTCAAAATAATGCATTCCGACAGTAAATCTATCTATCTATCTATTGCCGGACGCCTTACTCCCCTTAATGAGGGTGGCCATACACACTGTGTATGGCCACCCGACAGTAAATTGTGCAGGGAAATCTAAAAGTAAAATTCGAAGTTTGAACTCCGAACTTGAAGTGCAAGCTGAGTCATCAGCGTGTGTGTGATCGGCGGTGCTGTGAAAGTTTGGGTACCCGGAAGAGAGCTGAGTGTGGTGGTGGTGGTGGTGGGGTCAGTGGGCCAACAGATCGAAACCAAAATTATTCCCTTGAATCTTATGACGCGTTCCCTTCTGTTATTTTGGCTATCTCTCGAGGATTTTATGCAATTTAGGTAGGATCTATAGGTATTTAACGGGTAAAAATTATTTATTAATCCTTACACTGCCATAACTCTCTCCTAAGCTGTATAAAATCGTCTAATGATAGCTGAAATAAACTGATAAATTTCGTCATAATCCACAAGGGGTTAATTAACTCTTCCTCTTCTGTGTTCTCGAAATTATGGTCTGTTTTATGATCGACAAATTAAAATACAGGTCATCTTGCTATGCTACTAGTAGATTATTAGCTTATTGTGTAGTTCAGTGCATGAATATAGCAAGTTAATATATTTATTATTGAACATCATAAAGATAATAGGGATACAACATCACATTTTAATGCCAAGCAATTTCCATATGAATGAACGATTGGTCGCAAATGAGGTTTCCCAATACCGTATGATGAAAAGGAGATAGTTTGTGACATTACTTCTTGATTACTTCTTGAGATTTTATTACTGATGACTATATTCTGTGTATTCAGTGTAATAAATCCGTTATCTATAAATTACATATTTTTCTGCACGGGGAGCTGTTAATCCGAATACAAAACAATTGGACAGTGTCGATTCAAGTTGAAATGTTTTGAATTGAATTGATTGTCTTCCTGACTGGGCTGCCTTTAAGAATTTCACGAGTAAAATGTTCCCGGATTCTGTGGCGTGTAGCCTGAATGTTGTAAGTTGGGTCATCGAGGCCTTCCTGATCACCCTGGTTGGTGAAATGATGTGGCCTCGGAGAACTATGTGGGCCTATTTGATACGCTCCGACTGAACACTTGGAGGTATGTGTGGGTTTCTGTAATGGTATGTCAGGAGTGTGTGTTTTTAGTCTTCTCTCTCTCTCTCTCTCATCAGTGGTAACCCTGCACTCCTCTTGTGGTGAACAGAGATGCTCTAGGATGCAAACCCTGGATGATAAGTGATATACACATAACCACATACACTCATAATTATACAAACACCCTGGCCACACATCCACAATCATTAACCCTTATACACAAACACAATCGTTAACTCTTACACACACACACACAATCATTAACTCTTACACGTCTATCAGAGTGAGAGTTGAGTGTTCTCTGCCATACCCATAGCTTACTCTGATTGTTCCTTTTACATATATATTTTCTAGATCTCAAGTGGCGGCGTCTCTTCCGTGGATTGACCTCTCTATTGCCAACCTAGAGATTGGCAGACTGGAAGCCAAAACGTAAAATTTTTCCTTTGTCCCTCAATGTTCCCTTCATAATTGTTAAGAGTCACAGGGCCATTGGTGGGGCTTCGGTGTCCCGGGCGTTTTCGCACCCTCCTCAGCTCCTTGCCTGGGAGTGGCTTTGGTCAACTGGGCATTCTTAGTGGTAAAGCAGGGAAGGATCTGTGGGGGATCTCGGTTATGGCCTTGGCCTTGCTCTGGACCTTGGGGCTGTTTGGTCAGAAAGCCTGGGGAACAACAACAACACTCACACGTAATCATTAAGTCTTACACACACACACAACCCTCACATCAATAGTAACCCCAGACTCCTCATGGGGCGCCCCTGGAGTGAGGTAGCGGGTCGGGGCACTCGGGGATGCGAACCCTGGCTGGTGGCGGTAGATCTCCCGGCCGTCCTTGTACCACTTGAGGGAGTAGAGGCTGGGGGCGCCCTCGTAGTGGCAGCGGAGGTGAATGTCGTCCCCTTCCAAAGCCACAGGGGGCACCTCCACCTCCGTCAGTCGCATTCCTCCCACACCTCCTGGAAAATACAGTATATATATATATAAATACTCAATAACGGATAGAAAGACTCGCAGGCTGGCTGACTGACTGGTTGGCTGGTGGTCGACAGATCTACAGACCGATTGACTAGCTGTGTAACTGGTAGTATGAGAAATATATAATTAAGGTATATAGTCACTAGTACAAACAGAAAGGGCATCGTCAGTACCGAGAAATCTGCGAAATAAAAAATAAAAGGAAATAAAAAAGAGGATTTACACTCGAGCTTTGTTAGAGAATTTTGCATAAAAAGTCCGAAACGGAGAGACCCCGAAAAATGGGGAGGTGGAGGGACTCCACTCTAACACCATTTGTACCCTCTCTCCCCCCCCCCCCCCTCACCAATACCCTCCCACCTCTCTCTCTCTCTCTCTCTCTCTATGTAATCAAGAGATCTAGCATCTGACTATCATAGGTTATTATGTGCCTTTGTCATGTATCCTTTGCTGCATACTACACATACAATCTCTCTCTCTCTCTCTCTCTCTCTCTATCTATCTATCTATCTATCTATCTATCTGGTCCGACATCTTGTGGGTTATTAGTATATTTTGTCGTGAAGGGGTTAAGGAGAGATGGGTAATTTTTCTGGTCCCCCTTCTTCCTCATGCTTAACCCCATAAGTTTTGAGATTTTAAGATGTTTGCCCCATTAGTTTGTCGATTTTAAGACGTTTCACTCCAATTCTGTGTCAATATTTAGACCTTTCGTGCTAATTAGGTATCGATTTTTTTCCGGGCAAACGATATTGAGCCTGTAATTTTGGAAGCGGCCAGGAAATTTTTCTACCGAAAAATTTACAAATTCATCTAGAAAGGAGATCTAATGGATGTTTTTTTTTAAAGTTTGATGGAGGTCTGGGGAGGAAACTAGAAAATTAATAAAAAGATAAATAAATGAGCAAATAAATACGCTTATCCCCCCTTAAGGGTAATATAACTGGCTTGCTGATTGTACTACACTGTAAATAGGTCCTCATCCTTCAGTTATCACTTTTGTACCAGTGAAATGGACCACAAGATTATTGGGATATTAACAGTTCCTTGTGAATCTCTCTCTCTCTCTCTCTCTCTCTCTCTCTCTCTCTCTCTCTCTCTCTCTCCTTGCCTTTCTTCCACTTTTCCCCTCCATTAAGATCGTGGTCCCCGAGGTGTGAGGGGATGCAGGGCGAAAGAGACAGGGAGTGAGAGCGAGAGAGAGAGTGTGTGTGTGATTGAGAGAGAGAGATAGTGTGAGAGTGAGAGTGGGTGAGAGGGAAGCCAGACACACACATACGCACACACACACACACACTCCACCACTAGCAATCTTTGCCACAGCACTCTATGTGGCTTTCTTTGTGTCCTCTCTTTCACACATATACAGATGAACCCCCACACACATACACACACTCACTCACTCTCTCACTCACTCCAACACTAACCCTATCTGCCACAGCACTCTACACAGCTCTCTGTGTGTATCTCTCTCTCTGCCACATAACATACAGACACTCCACAAGTAAGTCTCTTTTCATAAAGCACTCTAAATTATTTTCTGCATGCCTTTCTGCTACATAACACACATACCAGTAAGCCTCTTTGTCACATTGCCACATCACTCAACACGGCTCTCTCTGTGTCTCTCTCTGCCACAAACCATACAGACACTCCATTACTAACCCTCTCTGTCATAACACTCTACACGAGTCTCTCTCTCTCTCTCTCTCTCTCTGCCATATAACATACAGACACACCACTAGTAACCCTCTTTGCCACATTGCCACAGCACTCAACACGGCTCTCTGCGCGTCTCTCTGTCACATATCTTGGTTCCTCCCTAGGGGGCCGAGGAGGGAAGGAAGAAGGACGGACAGTAGAGGGATGGACTGGACGGGTTTTTGTTTGTGGGTTAGTGTGTGTGCGTGTGCGTGTGCGTGAAAGGGGGGAGGGGTATGTGAGTGCGTTTCAGTGTGTGTGTGCGTGTGTGTGTGTGTGGTATGTGTGTGTGTTTACATGAGTGTATGTATGTGTGTCTCTCTATCACATATCTTTGTTCTTTCCCAGGGAGCGGAGATGGGAAGGCTAACAAACACGCTTTTCCAGACTTCCTTCAAAACGTCAGTATGTTTGGCCTGCCTATAATGAATGGACTGTAGTTAAAGGTAATAATGTATAGGGCAAAAGTATTGATGACACTTGGCACCCATCAAGAAACGACTACGCATTCGTTTCTGTTTTCTGGTTATTATTAGACGATTTTATTCAAATTAGGAAGGGCATATGGAAGTCAGAATGTTATTGAGATAATATTTACCCGTGTAATTCCCACAAGTCCTTCCTAAACTGCATAAAATAGTCTAATGATAGCCAGAATAAACTGTAAAAATTCGCCATAATCTTCAAAGGATTAATTGGTTTGGTCGCATGGATGAGTGGCCCAAAAGTTCGCCCACACACCCAAAAGTTCGCCCAGACACCCAAAAGTTCGCCCATATACCCAAAAGTTCGCCCAGACACCCAAAAGTTCGCCCATATACCCAAAAGTTCGTCCATACGCCCAAAATTCTCATGCACAGCCAAAACTTCTCCCGTACACCCAAAAGCTCACCCATACACCCAAAAGTTCTCCTGTACACCCAAAAGCTCGCCCATACACCCAAAAGTTCTCCTACACACCCAAAAGTTCTCCTGTACACCCAAAAGCTCTCCCATACACCCAAAAGTTCTCCTACACACCCAAAAGTTCTCCTGTACACCCAAAAGTTCTCCTACACACCCAAAAGTTCTCCTACACACCCAAAAGTTCTCCTACACACCCAAAAGTTCTCCTGCACACCCAAAAGTTTTCCTACACACCCAAAAGTTCTCCTGCACACCCAAAAGTTCTCCTACACACCCAAAAGTTCTCCTGCACACCCAAAAGTTCTCCTACACACCCAAAAGTTCTCCTGCACATCCAAAAGTTCTCGGTCCCGTGGTGTTGTGTTCCTCGCGGCCAAAGGATCACCCGCAGAGAATAGTTTTAATGCTTAGAAGATATGATGGCCCATTTCTTTTCTGCTATTCTGGCTATTGTCAGACGACTTTATTCACATTAGGAAGGGTATATGGAAGTCAGAGGGTCAATTGCGATAGTTTTTACACTTTTATTTCCCACAGCTCCTTCCTAAGCCGTACAAAATCATCTATTGATAACCAGAATAACTAACAATGCGTCATAATCTTCTAAGAGTTTAGACATGTTTCGGGCCGATCATATTAGACATCTCTGCTAGGTTAAGGTGAGATTGGCGTTTATATTTGCATATTGTTTTATCTTTTATTATTGTTTAGTTTCCTCCCTAGACCTCCATCAACCTTTAAAAACCACCCCCAAGACCACCCTTCAAGATAAATTTGTAAATTTTTCGGTATTACAGGCTCGCTCTCGCACGCCAGGAAAAAATCGACACTTAAATGGCACGAAAGGTCTTAATATTGTCAAAGAAAGCGGGCGAAAGGTCTCAAAATCGCCAAACTAATAGAACGAACGTCTTAAAACCTTAAAACTAATGAGGCTAAGCATGAGGGAGAAAGGGGCCAGAAAAACCCGCCCATCCCCCTTATTTAACTGTTGGGGATGCGTACTTATTTACCAGACACGTAATAACTTATAGGCAGCAAGGACTAATCGGCCTCTTTGTTTGGTGTCCAGGTTAACTTACAAAATTAACACTTTTTAATAGTTTTCGTCGCTCATTTATTTTCTGACCACAGTACTTTTTCTCACTCTTTCCGCTCTCACTCACTTTCTCTCTCTCTCTCTCTCTCTCTCTCTCTCTCTCTCTCTCTCTCTCTCTCTCTCTCTCTCTCTCTCTCTCTCTCTCTCTCTCTCTCTCTCCTACCCTTATTGGCAAATGACCAAAATTTGGCAAATGAGTTTCAATGCGAATAAATGTAAAGTACTGCATATCGGAAACCGAACTGAGCATGCAAACTATTCGATGAATGGCACTCAACTTAAAAGTGTAGACAGAGAAACTAATTTAGGAGTAACCACATCGAGTAACCTAAAACCAAGTCAACAATGTTTAGAAGTTGTTAAGAAAGCAATCAAAATAATTGGCTTTATAGGCAGGTCATTTGAGCATAAATCCAAAAAAGTTATCCTAACTCTTTACAATTCCTTAGTCCACTCTCTTCTGGAATACTGCGTCCAATCCTGGTGCCCTTATTACCAAAAAGATATAGACAAGCTAGAACGAGTTCAACGTAGAGTTATCAAAATGATACCTAGCCTAAAGAGCAAACCATACGAGGAACGTCTTAGATAATTAAATATATTACCTTTAACCCAGCGTAGATTAAGAGGCGACCTAATTCAAGTGTTCAAAATCATCAAAGGTATCGACAATATGAACAGTTGTAAGTACTTCACTATTGACCAATCTAATTACACACGGGGAAACAGTTGCAAAATTATTGTTAAATGTTTTAACTCGCAAGAATCAAAGAATATCTTCAATCGAGTTGGCAACTTTTGGAATGGGCTTCCCAGAGACGTTATAGGCTGCAGCACCGTTGATTCTTTTAATCTTCGCCTAGACAAATATCTTGCCTCTAACCCGCGACTGACTGCGTTGTAAATGAATAACTATATTTTATTCCCCCCTCAAATTCATCAAGGATTATTGCATGTATATATATTACTTAGACGTTAATCTGTTGTTTTCCCCAGATATATAAAAGATCATGTATGACTGTGTTATGCTACTAACCCATCTGTCCCCTACTAACTTGCTAATCCTGCCACGTACATTAGTTCCAGGGCAGTAGTTCCCATTCCAATGTTCCCTTACCCACTCTAAACCACTGTTTGGACACTTGATCCTCAGTGTTTTGGAGGACAAGCAGCCTAGGGGGGGGGGGGGGGGTCACTAGACCCGCTGTTGCTTGATTTCCTTTGTACTCCTTTGTACTCTTACCCTCTCCCTCACTCCTATGCCCTCTACCTCATTTTACCCCCTCTATCCCCAATCCCATCTCCTTCTCTCCCGCTCTTACCCTTACCCTCCCACTCTCCCCCTTATCCCTCCCTCTCCTCACTCTCCCCCATGTAGTAATTAGCCCAGCAGCTGACACACGCCTGACAACTGCTAACCTCTCACACCAAAAGAACACCATTAGTTTTGGAAAGTGGTCTGTCTTGCACCTCATACCTCTTTCTTACGCGGGGTTTGAAGGGGTTACTTTTATGTATTTATTTAATGATTTTGTCAAGGGCTTTTGTCTTTATATTGTGCGGTTCCTATTATTTTTTTTTTCAAGTTTTACATTATAATTGATTTATTTAGTTATTATTAGTAGTACTTTTTTTTTAACTTCCTCCCTAGACCTCCATCAAGCTTACAAAATATACCCCAGAGACCCCCCTTCGAGATAAACTTGTGCATTTTTCGATAGAAAAATGTTCCTACTAGTGGATATTGTGCGCTTACTGAAATATTATATATAAATGTTAGATATCTTTAAAAATATTTTCACATATTCATCTCTATACCAATACTTTTATTTTTATTATTTTATTCAAGTCCGTTCTGTTCACTGCCTTCCAAAGGCTTTTATCCCACTCATTCTTTTCCAGTTTTCCTTTTTGTTGTTCCGGTATCTGCCAATATATTGAATATTTCTCATTCTCAGTATTTTTTATCCATATTCTTTCACGTTATCTTTGTCCCTCCTTCTTTTTTATCTGTTTTATTTTATGATTTTTTTTTTTTAAATGATTCTGTTCCCCTCACCCAATCTCTCTCTCTCTCCCAATAAAAGTCCATTACTTAAGGGGGCCCATCTCGGGTTTTGTTTTCTCTCCCTCTCTCTCTCCCATTCACCCTACTGGTTTAAGACGTTTACCCCCATCCAGGTGTAATTTTTTCAAATGTTTTTGACAGCGCGGGTTAAATTCGTAAATTTTTTCGATAGAAAAATGTCTCCGGCGACACCGGATTTCTCCATACAATGCTGTCTCGCTATCGCTCGCCAGGAAGAAATCAACCCCTGGATGGGGATAAACGTCTTAAAACAGTAGACTGAATGGGGCCGAATGGATAAATGCCAGAGAAAGAGAAAAGGAGAGAAACAATGCGGGTCACCCCCCTTAAGGAGATGTCACAAAGCGCTTTTTCTGTCAATTTCTTATGAACAATTTTTTTTTCTCATGCTAGTCTTTGGTGTTCTCGCATTGAAATCGACAACTAGATTGAATAAACAAAATTATGAGATACTGATATAATATACAACCTAAGAGCTAGGTGTCACATGAGCGCATTATCCGGCAATTTTCGATGAGAAAGATTTTCCTCGTGTTATTTTGAGGCTCATTTTGCATTGAAATCGGAAAAAAATATGGACAGTATTATTATATTAGGTATATTAATTCTTATGAAACATAAATTTCGAAGCTGTCATACTATAATTGCCTGTAAAAATTGACAAACCTCGCGTGACACTGGCTTTAAGATGTCAGACCACAATTGCCTGAAAACATTGCCGGAAAAAGAAACTTATATCTAATACATAATAAATGATGACGGGCCGTGAATAACCTTTGTAGGAGTCGCCCAAAAACCTTCTTATGTAATTGTCAATGTATTCAACTAAAATGTATGTAGGCCTATCCGTTAATTATTTATGATATTACATTATATATATATATAATTCTATCTATCTATTGCCGGACGCCTTACTCCCCTTACGAGGGTGGCCATACACAGAATGCCCCCAAGCGGACCAATTCTCTGTGAGAGGGACAACCCGAGCCAGTTTGGTAAAGGACTTACAGGATTGACCACTCAATCTAGGATCCGCCCGACTCCGAGGCCCTCTGTGTATCTTGTTAGCACTATTTTTCTACAGTGGTGTCTGGCTAATCCATCCACTAACCTGCCTTACCCTTAGGTAAGCAGTACGGATTTGTATCAGGTTTACTCCCCTAGACAGGTTGCCAACCAAGGCTGACGAGTCCCATCCACCATTAATATATAATTAATTGCGTATATAAGTTATGGTCAAATGGCTCGCACAACCCTTGAGGGGATGTGGTTGTTTTTTCTAGCTCCACTTCTCCCTCATGTTTAGCCCCATTAGTTTGGCGATTTTAAGACCCTTTTACCCCTTCTTTTGTCAATATCAAGACCTTTCGTGCCATTTAGATTTAGATTTTATCCTGGCGAGCGAGAGCGAGCCTGTAATTTATGAGGAACCGGCCTTCAGCCATGACATTTTTCTGTCGAAAAATGTACATATTTATCTAGAACGGGGATCCTGGGGATATTTTTTTGATCATGATGGTAGTCTAGGGCGGTAAATAATAATAATAATAATAATAATAATAATAATAATAAATCGACCAATAAATAAACGCTTCCCCCTTAACCCTCTCACGACCATATGACGCAGAGGTTGCCAGATTAGCAATAGTAAATAGAGTTCTCTCACTCTTATACTGTAATTACCTCTCCAAAATTAGTTTTCTGCCCACAGCTAACTCAAAGACAACTGCAGAGGTTGAAGTAACTAAACTAAATGTTTCTAAATACCCCTGATGGTAACAAAGGTTTTAAAGTAGCCCTAATAAGCTCAAAATGGCGTCAAGAACGTGAGAGGGTTAATTGTTTCTATTTATACATTTGGGATTCCGCGGTAAATTGGAAATAATATTGTAATTATGAATTGTATAACACTATAGGAAAACGTTCATATTCTCAACTACGAAATATAGGAATAAACAATATATATTGTTTTTATTTGGAAATTCTCAGTGCCCTTGTATTAAATATTCTGCCGATAATTTTTAAAGCTTAGTATTGAACAGGGTTATTAGCGTTTATTATGCAATATTCTCAGAAAATGTGTGGTGGTAGAGTGGTAGGTGGTGGTGGTGGTGGTAATGATGGTGGTGGTGATAGTGGTGATAGTGATAGATTGTGGTGGTAATGGTGGTGGTGATAGTGGTGGTAGTATTAGTGATAGTGGTGGTGGTGGTGGTGGTTGTTGTTGTTGTTGTTGTTGTTCCCTAGGCTGTCTGGCCGAACAGCCCCAAGGTCCAGAGCAAGGCCAAGGCCAGAAACGAGCACCCCCACAAAACCCTCCCTGCTTACCACTAACAAAGCCCGGGTGACCGAAGCCACTCAAAGGCAGGGAGCTGAGGAGGGTGCGGAAACGCCCGGGAAAGCAAAGCCGCACCCAAGGCCCTGTGCCCCTCAGCAATTATGAAGGGAAAGTTGGTGGTATATTGTGGTGGTGGTGGTGGTGGTGATAATGGTGGTGGTGATGGTGGTATTGATGATGGTGGTAATGATTGTGGTGGTGATGGTGGTAATGATGGTGGTGGTGGTGATAGTGATGGTGGTATTGCTGATGGCGGTAATGGTGGTAGTGATAGTGATGGTGGTGGTGATAGTGGAGGTAAGGATGGTTGAGTGATAAAAGGTAAATATATTTTTCTGTTGGACTCTCTTAACAAGCTCATTATGGCTACAGGTTCCGTACACACACCCACACACATACTTCACGCACACGCACACACACACATGTCACACACACACACACACACACACACTCACACACACACACACATAGACACGTTCTTTCGTCTATGTAGCATGTATACATAAAAACACTATCACAACGAGTAAACACACACACACACACACAATACCAGAATGTGTTATATAATTGATCTCTTTAAGGCCCCTTACATTAAACTAAACTGTAGGTGAGAGAGAGAGAGAGAGATACAGGCAGACAGACAGACAGAAAGACAGGCAGAAAAAGAGAGTGAGTGAGAGAGAGAGAGAGAGAGAGAGAGAGAGAGAGAGAGAGATACAGGCAGACAGACAGACAGAAAGACAGGCAGACAGAGAGAGAGAGAGAGAGAGAGAGAGAGAGATACAGGCAGACAGACAGACAGAAAGAGAGAGAGAGAGAGAGAGAGAGAGAGAGAGAGAGAGAGAGAGAGAGAGAGAGAGAGAGAAAGAGAAAGAAAGAAAAAAAACACAAAAAGGGAGAGAGTACCGTGATCAAATTAGCTAGTTTGTTCAATGTTGCCTCAATTATGCAAATGGTGCCACCCTTCCTCACAGGTAAAGAGAGTGCCCCTGGACCATAATTCTCACAGGTAATTGGCTCGGCGATTCTGCTCGGTACAGTCGGTTTCAAAAGTCCTCGATGTCCTGTACTGTATAAATTGAACTTTTAACCCTTTCTGTACCGGCGACGTCTTTTTAACTTTATTTTGGCTACTATTAGACGATTTTACAAAGTTTTTCTGGTCCCTATTCTTCCTCATGTTTAGCCCCAGTAGTTTTCAGATTTGATGACGTTCGGTTCATTATTGTGGCGATGCTGAGACCTTTTGCCCCATTTCTTTGTCAATATTAAAACTTTTTGTGTCATTTAGGTGTCGATGTTTTTCCTGGCGAGCGATAGCGAACCTATTATTTAATGGAACCGGCCTTCGGCCGGAAAATTTTTCTATCGAAAAATTTACAAATATATCTTGAAGGAGGATCTTTTTTTTTTTCTTTTTTTTTTTATAATGCTTGATGGAGGTCTAGGGAGGAAACTAAAAAAAATATATATACATGATCAAATATATTCGCCCATACCCCATTAAAATGAGCCTCCAGCAATTAACAGGCTTCGAACTACCTCACTTAACCCTTTTACTACCACAGATCATTCTTAAACAACACAAAATCGTCTAAATATAGCTAGAATAATATTAAAAAGACATTGCCGGTAGATAAGAGGTTAACCTTTTCCAGACGTGTGACGCACATGATTTTCATTCTACCTATACGTGGATGAATTTAATACAGATTAGGAAGGGTCGGTGGTAGCTCAAAGGGTTAATTGAAAATGTTTTATAGTAATTTAATGGGTAGAGGTCCTTCCTAAGCTGAACACAATCCCGTAATATTAGCCAGAATAAAGTGAAATTGACATAACCCGGACTGAAAAGTTAATGAACCACTTGGGAGTTTCAGGTTGTAAGGAAGTTGGACCGTAAACATCGCTATTTAACAGAAATGTGAACATTATGTGGAGTGAGCGATGGATAGAACATTACTGAATATACATTATGTGGAGTGAGCGATGGATAGAACATTACTGAATATACATTATGTGGAGTGAGCGATGGATAGAACATTACTGAATATACATTATGTGGAGTGAGCGATGGATAGAACATTACTGAATATACATTATGTGGAGTGAGCGATGGATAGAACATTACTGAATATACATTATGTGGAGTGAGCGATGGATAGAACATTACTGAATATACATTATGTGGAGTGAGCGATGGATAGAACATTACTGAATATACATTATGTGGAGTGTGAGCGATGGATAGAACATTACTGAATATACATTATGTGGAGTGAGCGATGGATAGAACATTACTGAATATACATTATGTGGAGTGAGCGATGGATAGAACATTACTGAATATACATTATGTGGAGTGAGCGATGGATAGAACATTACTGAATAGGATTTTACGTATTTATATTCCCGTATTACATCCTTAAATTGTCTGATAATTCTGTTAAATATCCATGTCTACAGGTCGACCTTTAGTCTGAAACTCGCAGGAAATGAATAGTCATAGAAAATATATATATATATTTGTTTACGGTCTATGTGAAATGTAAGGGAAGCGAGAGAATGACTAAGAGTGTACGAGAGTGAGGTGGCAGGACAGAGAGGGAGAGGTAGGATGTAGACCGAGAGAGAGGTGGAAGGATGGAGTTAAGAAGTATATGCGTGAAAGCGGTGCTGGAAGGGAGGAGGGGCGTCGAACGACTGTGGACAGAAGTGCATGGGGGCGTTTCGTTCGTGGTCACCCATTCGGGGATCACGGTGTCCGGCAATAGATAGATAGACTAAGTGTGCTAGTACGAGCTAGTAAACAATTAAAACGTTAATAATGTGTGTCAATTATGGTACGATTCCAACCTATAAGACATTGCTTATGAATGGCTAAAGCAAGCAAAATCCTCAATGTTAAACACAATATCCTAATAACCCACAACACGTCGGACCAGATAGTGTTAACTCTACTGATACCCAGCGAACCTTGTGAACATATAAACGTCTGACTGTGCCAAGAGCAAATTAACAACTCAGTATGATTGGACAGGGTTTAATTGGGTGTACACAGCATTTAGGTTCGCTTATATTCACGAGTATGTGAGAGGGAAGTGGTTACGTGTCTTTTGTATGTGTGTGTGTAGGTTTGAGTAGTTGTTTACGTGTGTGTATATTTGTATGTGTGTGTGTGATAATTATAATTAATTCATTAATTAGTTGTTGGTTTATTGTTCACTTGCACGCGTGAGTCTGAAAATCTGATTTTTGTTTCTTCTTAACATAGGTACATTACAATGCTTATTCTACCTTAACGACGACGTCACAAGCGACCTTTGGCGACCGTGAGGTGCCTGGGTTCACGCCATAGTACGTATATACGCAGATGCACTGGTGAGACGTACATGTGTGTGTATGTATGTATGTGTGTGTGTGTGTGTGTGCTTGTTAATGTTCAGTCATCCTCACACTGGTATAATAGCAAGTAACATTTGATTGAAGTTAACAGGTTCGTTACACATAAATTATTTCCACTTTGAACAGAGAGAGAGTGTGTGTGTGTGTGTGTGTGAGAGAGAGAGAGAGAGAGATAGAGGGGGGATGGAGGGGAGGACAGACAGACAGACAGGCAAGCAGACGGACAGACATGAGCTAGGAAGGGAAAGAACGGGTGAATAAACCTACAGTATATCATGTATTACGCGTGTGTGTGTGTATGAGAGAGAGAGAGAGAGTGAGAGTCAGTGTGCGAGAAGGAGAGAGCGAGTGCGAGAGAGAGAGAGGGGGGTGGAGAATGATAGAAAGGGAGAGAAATAGAGAGAGAGAGAGAGTGTGGGGGAGTTAGAGAGAGAGTGAGGGGGAGGGGATGCTATAGAGAATGAGAGTGTGAGTGAATGTGCGAGAGAGGGGTGTGTGAGGGAGTAATACCGGGTGAGTGGAGCCTAACTGGGTTACCCGGGGATCAAAGGGGTGATACTGACTCCTGATGCCGACCTCTCTACCTCCCTCCATACCTCTCTCTATGTCGCTCTCTCTTTCTCTCTCTCTTTCTCTCTCTCTCTCTCTCAGACGAAATCGACACCTGATTCTTCTTCTATTTGGATGAGGGAGACAAAAGGCAAAACTGCCTTTGACGAGTGCCTCCCCCATAGTTGAAAGAGTGACAGGGCCAAAATCAAGACATGTTCGAGCCAAAATGTCTGGACACACGGAGTTTGAAGCAATTTGAGTCATAGGATGAGGGGAAGATGGATTCAGGGAGAGAGTTCCGGAGCTCAGCTGTTGAATAGAAGGCAGATTAGGAGTATCGTTTCACTTTTGGGTTGGATAGTTACACATAGTAGAGACGCGATTTGAATGAAGCACTTAGTATCGCTAATCTAATGGGGATAAGAGTCTTAAAATCCTCCAAACTGATGCAGCGAAACAGGGAAGATCTAAAAGACCTCCCTCGGACCAAATAGGGTAACGTGCAACCTACCTTACATTGTTTTTAATCAACTAAAGCAATTCAAAAGAGCTGATAGACTAGCATACAGACAGAACCTTTTTAGTGGGTGGGGGCGGGCCGTGGGGTACAGAAGAAGACAACAGCTGGGAGAGGGTCGTGACAGCTTTACAGACCACACACACAGCCTTATCTTTCTGCTCAGGACACCACACAAACCATGGAGACATGGAGGGTGAGGGGGGGGGGGGGAGGGGTACAGGGAGCGTCACATACATGGAGGGTATGGAGGGGGACAAGGAGGGTAGAGGGGGGGGGGGGGGGGGGGAGGGGGGACAAGGAGGGTAGAGGGGGGGGGGGTACAAGAAGCGTCATATACACGGAGGGTAGAGGGGGAGGGGGGTTACATGGAGGGTAGGGGGGTACAGGGAGCGTCACACACATAGAGGGTAAGGGGGGGGGGGACAGGGAGCGTCACATACATGGAGGGTAGGGGGGGGCGGGGGGCGTTGTGATAATCTTTACCCTTAAGATTCCCACAAATCCTTCCTAAACTGTATCAAATCGTCTAATGATAGCCAGAATAAACTGGCAAAATGCGTCATAAGGTTTAAAGGGTTAGTGGTAAGCTTTACATGGCTTTGGTTGGCCATCTCTTATATATAAAGCTTGGACTAGAATTTATCTATAGCGGGTGTGTATACTTTGTTTTTTGTTTTTTCGAGCTGACGGTAAATTGCTATGTCTTCAGCTTGATTACTCCGCTATTATGCAGATTATGTAGCGAAATATGTTGTTAATTATGAAAACCTGGCACTAATATAAAGAAGAGACATAATAGTTCATTAATTTTATGTTATTTATAGAGAAATTAGTTATTAAAGGATTCAATTTACCGTCAGATGAAATTAAACTAAGTATAAGGCAGATAGAAATATATAGGGATGGCTGGATATAATTATGTCCTAGGCAGGGGGGCTTTGTACACCTGCATAGCATATACCGTACCTTTGATCTCTCTCTCTCTCTCTCTCTCTCTCTCTCTCTCTCTCTCTCTCTCTCTCTCTCTCTCTCTCTCTCTCTCTCTCTGACACACACATTCGCTCGCTCTATGTATATGATCGTGACTGTGTGCTCATCTGTATGTGTGTGTATGCAGTATCCGTGTGCGTGTGGGTACTATGATAATTGCCCTTATGGTTTGGCTTAGATCGTGTTGTCTTGTTTTATATATACTGTATATATATATATAATATTCTCCTCATTCCTCATATTGCCTCATTATTTTTAACTCGCGAAGATCTGAAATTGATGAACAAGCCTACTTGTTTCGTTTCTCCCCTTTTCACTTCAAATTAAATGCGATATCACCCGAGTAGCCTACTTGTTTCCAAATTGTTAGCTTTCTTGATTATACATATACATGTTTCCTAATCTCCCGAGAACTTCCGCCAGGTTTCCGGTAGTCTTAGAGGACCCTGGAACCACTTCAACAATCTTCCCGAGTACACAGAGTCGCTTTCACCCAAGTAAACAAAACATCACCAGCCCATTCCAATCCGGTACAGTCGCTGTCATAAATACTTGAACTACTTATATAGAACGAGACTATGACTATTAACCCCTTGAAGATTATGACGCATTTTGACACCTTAGATATGGCGAACGATAGTGAACCTGCAATTTAGGAGGGACCGGCCTTCTTCCCAGGTATTTTGTTACCGAAAAATGCACAAACTTATCTCGAAATTGGGTTTGGGGGGTATTTTTGTAAGCTTGATGGAGGGCTAGGGAAGAAAAGTAATAAGTACAAAAATAATATTTGTAATAATAATAATAATAACACCCCGTTCTTAACACATTAACAAATAATCATCCATTATAAATGCCAAAGTACTTGAATAAACTAATGAAAGCATATTGTCCTCCCGGGATTCGAACTCGGGACACCACACCCAGAACAGTTATAATAATAATACTAAATAATACTAATACTAATAATAGTAATAATGATAATAATCTGCCCTTATCTGTGCATCGTGCTCGAGTGCCCTCCTGTAGACTAAAACAAATGGATCAGGTCTTACTCTGAAGGATTCCCATGATGCACATCCATTTATTATTACGTTTGGAATGAAGCGCGGGTGGAATATGCCAAAGTGATTTCATTGTTTTGTTTTCGTACTGTTTTCTATTCTGGCTATTATTAGACGATTTTATACAGCTTAGGTTAGGTCAGGTCATGCAAGTTAAGGTCAGGTTCGGTTCGGTCAGGTACGGTTCGGTCAGGTAATGTTAGGTTGGGTTAGGTTAGATGAGGTTTGGTTCGGCCAGGTTAGATTAGGTTAGGTTCAGTCAGATGAAGCTCAGTTAGGTTAGGTTTGGTTCGGTTAGGTCAGGTCCGTTTAGGTTAAGTTAGGTTAGATTAGGGTAGGTTCGGCTAGATTAGGTCAGATCAGATCAGAGTAATTTAATCAGATTGGGATAGGTCAGGGTAGGTCACGTTAGACTAGGATACGTTAGGTCATGTCAACTTAGGTCAGCAGAGGATATAATAAGTCATGGGAAGTTGTATTTTTCGATTAAGTATGGCGAGGCTATGGTGGGTTAGGTCAGGTTAAGGGGAGATGGGTCTTTTTTCTGGCACCTCTTTTCCCTTATGTACAGTATATATATCCCCACTACTTTTCAGATTTTAAGATGTTTGCCTCATTAGTTTTTCGATTTTAAGACCTTTTGCCCCATTTATTTGGCAATATTAAGATCTTCCGTGCTATTTAGGTGTCATTTTTTTTTTCCTGGCCAACGATAGTGAGCCTGTAATTTTGGCAGAACCAGTCTTCGACCAGGAAATTTTTCTACCGAAAAATTTACAAATTAATTTAGAAGGGGGATCAAATGGATGTTTGTTTAAGTTTGATGGAGGTCTAGGGAGCAAACTAAAAAAAATAACGAATATATATATGAAATAATCGACCAAAATAACGAATATATATATGAAATAATCGACCAAAATAATATACCCTTCCCCCTTAACCCCTTCTGTACCGAGATGTCCTTTTTGTTTTATTCTAGCTATATTTAGACGATTTTGTGCAGTTTAAGGATCTGTGGTAGTGAAAAGGGTTAAGTGAGATAGTTCGAAGCCTGTTATAATTGTTGGAGGCCCTTTTGAAACTTAATACAATCGTCGAATAGTAGCCAGAAAAAGTAAAAAAAGACGTCTCCGGTACAGAAGGGGTTAAACAAGATTAGGTTAGGTTATGATAAGCCAATTCAGTTTACATAGGTTAAGTTCAGTCAAGCTAGGCCGTATTAAGGGGAGGTTTTTAGTTTGTTTCCTACTCCTCCAGCAATCTAAAAATGTCACCCCCTTGACCCCCTTTCAAGATAAATTTGTAAATTTTTCGGTAGAAATATGTCCCGGCCAAAGGCCGGTTCTTCTTAAATTACAGGCTCGATATCGCTCGCCAGGATAAAATCGACACCTGAATGGCACGAAAGGTCTTAATATGGGGTGAAAGTTCTTAAAATCGCCAAACTAATGGGGCAAACGTTTTATAATATCAAAAGCAATGGGGCTAAACATGAGGGAGAAAGGGGTCAAGAAAAAAATCCCTCAAGTGGAGATCTCCCCTTAAGGAGGGTGGGGGTGATTCTGGACCACCTTCTCCCTCATGTTTAGCCCCATTAGTTTTCAGATTTTATTATGATTGTCCCATTAGTTGGTCGATTTTAAGACCTTTCACTTCATTTGATTTTAAATATTAAGACCTTTCGTGCTATTTAGGTGTCGATTGTGTTTCCTGGCGAACGATAGTGAGCCTGTAGTTTTGGAAGAACCGGCTTTCGGCCGGGAAATTTTTCTACCGAAAAATTTACAAATTAATCTATAAGGGGAATCTAATGGATGTGTTTTTTAAGTTTGAGGGAGGTCTAGGGAGGACACTAGAAAAATAATGAATGAATTAAAAAACAAATCGACCAAAAAGTGAACCATCGCCCCATAAGTCATGTTTGGCCATGTTAACCCTTGTGGTACCGACGCCGTCTTTTTTGTTTTATTTCAGCTGCAATTAGACGATTTTATGAAGTTTAGGAAGGATATATGGTAGCTAGAAGGATGAATTGAGATAGTCTGTAATCTCTTAACGGGTAAACGTCCTTCCTAAGCTGAATAAAACCTTTTAATAGTTGCCAGATTATAATGCAAAAGATGGCACAGGTACTGAATATTATGTTATTTCATATTTGTGTTCACCAACCCACCAATAAATTTACAAATAAACCTAACTAATGAAATCAATGTAAGTAGTGAAATTACACGTGGTACTCCAAGGATTCGAACCTAGGATACTCACACCGAATTTCCGCACATATTGCCTTTATATTGTCTTTGTACAAGTTTTGGTTTGTTTAGTTTGCAGGTTTTACATTTTAATAAACTAAGCATTACTCTATCAAAACAATTAAAGGTTTATGCACAAGCTTACGATATATATGCATTCTCGAATATTAATCAAAGCATGTACAGTCGGCCTCATAAGTGATGTCTCGGCACCAATTATGTTTTTATCAATAATTTGTATCTGCAATATTTACACATGATTTTGTTTTTGTTTAGTGAGATATACCAGTATGTTGCTACATTTACCCACCCTATTCAACATCTGACAGACATTAATACAACACAGAGCGAGCCAAACGTAATGACAGCTGAGACATGACTTATTAGCACGACCGTACATACTCCCAACTGCTCTATGGTAGCCTAATGTACGTACTTTAGACGAATGGAAGGGTTAATAATGCCTATTCATCTTTATATAACTTGGACGAGACTCTTACCCGCCAGCAGAAGGAAGAGCATCAGCCACTCGTTGCGCATCTTTACATTCTTCTGGTCCCTCACCCTCGCTCTCATGATCCCAGGTCCTGTACAATCATCTCCCGGGCTCTAACCACCACGCCACGGTTCCTCAAGTCGGGTGCAACAGGTGGGAGGAGGACTCATAACTTTAGTCTTTGACTGGCGATGCGAATATAACCACCCGATAATAGTGCAGTGGGAAGGTTCGATGTTTGTTTACGTTTCGGTCTATCACTTATAACTTTTTATTGTTCGCACTCGATAATACGTATGGTCAAGTATTAATTCGGTTTGACATTTTAGCATTTCATAGTCCCTTAATTACCCATGTCCTACACGTCGAAGAGTAGAACTATGCTACTGTTAGATCGCACGTAAGGAGTAGTTGCATCAGTTCCGGGTTTTCATTCAATGGCCAGTCTCAGTGCAAAAGCTCACACCCTCATCCAACACCTTCACAGCCCCGCCGATCACAGGGCACTGAGGACTTGAGGCGACCGGAGCGAGATATATACCTGGAGAAATGTATGCGTGCGCACCTCCACTGGGCTAATTATAACTTTTCTCACCTGGATTACCACTCCTGTGAATCAAGGAGGCGGCAGAGAAGCCTAATTGACGACATAGTGCTGATGCGGGAGCGGCGATTTTGAAGTGACCATGGGCGTTGTGTGTGTGGGGAGGGTGGGTGGGGGGTAGAGAGAAGTCGAGAGATGGGAAGGGTTTGTGTTTGAGTTGAGTGTGTGTTTATGTGTGTGTGTGTGTGTGTGTGTGTGTGTGTGTGTGTGTGAGTGTGAGGGATAGAGAGAGAGAGTGTGTGTGTTTGTATGACAGAGGGAGAGAGAAAAAGATAGATTTTATTAGTCCGTTAACGAATACATGGTCAGAAATATGAGTGTTAGGCATTGATATAATGGATGCTTTCATCTAGGGTATTGACATCTTATTTATTATTAGCGTAATTATAATATTTATGTTTAGATATTTACTGTAAATTTAGGTTCTTTATTAGTTAAATCCGTAAACAAAATATTTAAAACAAATGTGTTTATGTTTTTCCCAAAAATGAATAGAATTAGATTCAATAGTTATTATTATTTAGCATTATTATTACTGGTTGGATCCTATCCAGAGTGAGGTTTGGCATCCTCTACCCAATCTTAGCCATTTCTGTCTGTCTTTTTAACTGTCCTACTTTTCCATCTGGGAGCAGAGGGTTAGGAATCCTCCTCCCTTGTAAAATTATCCTACTCAACGAGACAAAGCAGGGGGGGGGGCAGGGAACGTGAAAGTGGTCCCGGACCCTAAGAATTGGAACTTTAGATGATGTTTCTGTTCGGGCTCTGTCTCGAGTCGGCCACCCCCAGCAATGAGGTATATTCCTGAGTATATACATACATACACAATACATACAGTACATGCATTGCTGTCTTGATAGCGTAATGCATATATGCGCGGAATTTCGGTGGGAGTATCCTAGGTTCGAGGTGGAGGTCTATGGAGCAAACTAAGAACAATATATATATATATATATATATATATATATATATATATACATATATATATATATATATATATATATACCGATATATATACCTTGGCAGGTCATGTTCAAAATTTGTGTTTTCAAAGGTATATATGGATTCCTCTCGTCGTTGCGATTCCAACGGTATAATTATATATGTTTTATTTATACTATTTTTAGGCCCATTAGACCTATTTTGTTGTTTTTCAGTTTTCAAGGTTATACAGTATATGGATTCCTCTCGTCGTTGCGATTCCAACTGTATATATATATATATACAGTATATTAGGGTGGTCCTTAAAAACAGTTTTTTTTATATGTTGTGCTCCCACCCCTGAAAAGTGTACCTTTGGGTCCCAAACCCCCAGGAAACAAATATAAAAAAATAGAAACAATATTTAGAGGTTGCACATCGACCATGAAGTTTCACTAATTTGTCATATTTCCAAATATCGTACTTTCTCAGGAATCATTTTATCTTTGCAGGTCATCAAATGTGTTGCAGTGCTTGAAGTGTTTTTGAAAGTGTAAAGTGAAAAATACTGCTCCAGGTAGTAGTATGTGTATGACTAAAATACTGCTCCAGGTAGTAGTATGTGTATGACTAAAATACTGCTCCAGGTAGTAGTATGTGAATGACTAAAATACTGCTCCAGGTAGTAGTATGTGTATGACTAAAATACTGCTCCAGGTAGTAGTATGTGTATGACTAAAATACTGCTCCAGGTAGTAGTATGTGTATGACTAAAATACAGCTCCAGGTAGTAGTATGTGTATGACTAAAATACTGCTCCAGGTAGTAGTATGTGAATGACTAAAATACTGCTCCAGGTAGTAGTATGTGTATGACTAAAATACTGCTCCAGGTAGTAGTATGTGTATGACTAAAATACTGCTCCAGGTAGTAGTATGTGTATGACTAAAATACTGCTCCAGGTAGTAGTATGTGTATGACTAAAATACTGCTCCCGGTAGTAGTATGTGTATGACTAAAATACTGCTCCAGGTAGTAGTATGTGTATGACTAAAAGTGTTTAAACACTTTTAGTATAGTATATATATATATACTGTATATATATATATATATATATATATATATATATATATATATATATATATATATTTCTCACTGTATGTCTGATTTCATCATTCAAATGATATATTAAGTTTCCAAAGTTTATTATTATTTTTTCAATTAGGTGTTGAATAATACGTCAACTTTCATTTTGTTTGCCCTATTATTTATTCACTAAACGTTTCGTGCTTTCTTTGCACATCTTCAGTAGATTTGTATCTGTAAAAGTAAAAAATATGAATTACTATATGTTTCTTCCAAATATGAAATAAATAGTTAACATTTGTTTAAAAGAACAAGTGAGTGTTCTCAGGCATTAAAAGAAATGTATAAATATCACTTACATATCGAACTACGATAATTTAATTAAAACACACTAGTTGTATAACACTGGGTCAGAGTTGAAATAAGATTCTAAACATGTCACTAAAATACACAGGGGTTAATTATCAGGACTTAGAGTTGATTGCTAGCACAACTGTGACTGATGTCTTAGATTGTATGGGGGGCTCTCTGTGTGAGTGTGTGTGCGTGTGTGCTTGTGGTTGTTGGGAGTGTTCATTGTAGCGTTGCATATGTGTTGTGCGTGTATTTAGGTTAAAAAGAGTCAGTACTCGATCTTGGCCTGTGGTTTGGTTGTTTAGTGTCGGTTTTTTGTCTCGGATTAGTAAGGCTTCTGTTATTTGGAGTCGTGTAGTGTCTTGGCAATACTTTACAAAATTTGTGTGATCTGTTAATTCTTTCCTACTGAGGGTGGATTTGTGTTGATGTCCTCCAGAAACGCCCGAAATGAGCACTTTTTCAACATTTAATGTCTTCTGTAGCCCAAAATATGAGTAGAAATTAATTCTACCTTTTGCCATTCGATTTCTCTCGCCAAACACCTTCCATAAATGATCGTAGATTCCATTTTTGAAAAGCCATTTGCCCAAAATTAAACATTATTTAAAAAAAAAAAAAATGGGTTTTTAGTCCAGACAAAGCCGAGTACCTTGGCAGGTCATATTCGAATTTTGTGTTTTCAAGGGTATATACGGATTCCTCTCGTCGTTGCGATTCCAACGGTATATTTTTGTATGTATTTAGAACATTGTTAGGCCCAATAGATTTTTTGTTTTCAAAGGTATACTGTATATCGACAAGAGGAATCCATATATACCCTTGAAAACTCAAAACAATCAAAATAAAAAATAGGTCTAATGGGCCTAAAAATCGTCTAAATAAAAATAAAAAAACACCGTTGGAATTGCAACGACGAGAGGAATCCATATATTCCTTTGAAAACACACAATGTGAACATGACCTGCCAAGGCACTCGCCTTCGCCTGGACTAAATAAAACCCAAGTTTTTCTTTTTAAATAACGTTTGATTCTGGGCGAATGGCTCTTCGAAAATGGAATCTACGACCATGAATGGAAGGTGATGGGCGACATAAATTGAATGACACCATGTAGAATTAATTTGGACTTTTAGTTTAGGCTACAGAACACTTTTAATGTTGAAAAAGTGCTCATTTCGGGCGTTTCTGGAGTTCGATTGAAAACCTAAATCCTAAAGTATTAGTCCGATTTGAATGTTGTTTGTGCCATTGGATTCAGCGGGTGAAAGTGTACTAGTGGTAGAAAATTGAGTAAAATCCATATATAAATAACCCGTCTATGGGTGATTTAGAATTTGTCATTATAAGGTCTAATAAAAAAAATAAAAAAAATATGTATATATATATACTGTATATATATATATATATATATATGTATATATATATGTATATATATATATATAACTATATATTTACAGTATATATATATATATATATATACAGTTGGAATCGCAACGACGAGAGGAATCCATATATATACTGTATAGTGTATACCCTTGAAAACTGAAAAACAAAAAAATAGGTCTTATGGGCCTAAAAATGGTATAAATAAAAAAAAATATATACTGTTGGAATCGCAACGACGAGAGGAATCCATATATACCTTTGAAAACACAAAATGTTAACATGACCTGCCAAGGTACTCGGCTTCGCCTGGACTAAATAAAACCCAAGGTTTTAAAACAAATAACGTTTGATTCTGGGCGAATGGCTTTTCAAAAATGGAATCTACGCCCTTGTATGGAAGGTATTTGGCAAGATAAATTGAATGACACAGTGTAGAATTAATTTGGACTTTTAGTTTGGGCTACAGAAGACTTTAAAAGTTGAAAAAAGTGCTCATTTCGAGTGTTTCTGGAGTTCGATTCAAAACCTAAATCCTAAAGTAATAGTCCGATTACAAAATGGTCTAAATCCAAACATGTATATACCGTTGGAATCGCAACGACGAGACGAGTCCATATATACCCATGAAAACTCAAAATTCGAAAGCCAAGTGCAAAACGTTTCCTGGGCTTTAAACGCAGGAATTTTGGAAACAAATATTTTCGATTCTGGGCGAATGGCTTGGCGAAAATTAAATATAAGACCATCTATAGAAGCAGTTCGGCGAGAAAAATCGAATGACACCAAGTAGAATTCCCTAGGACTTATAGTTTGGGCTACAGAGGACTTTTAAAGTAAAACAAATGGTCATTTGGGCCGTTCTGGGAGGCCAAGTCAAATTCGAAATCCTAAACTAATGGTCCGATTTCAATTTTGTTTGCGCCATTCGATTCAGCGTGTCAAAGTGTATTTGTGGTATAAATTGGAACAATATCCATACATAGATAACAACGGACCTCGTTGTCTAATAAAATATAATAGTTACCTATTTATAACTATCATTTTCTGTAATGGTTTTTTGAAAGAAAACGACTTTCTTCAATATTGTATGGCTAACTATACTATTTGAACATGCCATATTATCACTTACGAGGCTGATCCATACAAGTGAGTAATTTGGGTGGAAGGAAGACACAGGAAAGAGCTTTAATTATATATCCTTCTCTAACTAATAACACACACAACAAAGCAACTCCAACAGCTTCTTCTCTGAATTAGACAGCCACCATGTAGGGGACAGTGGTTTTTAAACTTTAAAATAGGCCTATTGGGCCTAAAAAATTGTCAAAATTTAAAAATCCATATACCATTGGAATCCTAATGACGAGACGAATCCATATATACCCATGAAAACTCAAAATTCGAAAGTCGCCCGCCAAGTGCACAACATTTCCTGGGCAAAGTAAGACGCAGGGATTTTGGAAACAAATATTTTTGATTCTGGCCGAATGGCTGGTCGAAATTTTAATCTACGACCATGTATAGAAGCTGCTCGTCGAGAAAAATCGAATAGCACCAAGTAGAATTCCCTAGGACGTATAGTTTGGGCTACAGAGGACTGTTAACGTCCAAAAAACGGTCCCCTGGGCTCTCCAGGAAGGCAAAGTCAAATTCGAAATACTAAACTAATGGTCCGATTTCAATTCTGTTTGCGCCATTCAATTCAGCGTGTCAAAGGAAATTTATGGTTAAAATTTAAACAAAATTCATACATAGATAACTCGTCTATGAGTGATTTAGATATGTTCTAAATAAAAATCAAAATTAGGCCTATTGGGCCTACAAAATGGTCTAAATCCAAACATTTATATACCGTTGGAATCACAATGACGAGACGAATCCATATATACCCATGAAAACTCGAAATTCCAAAGTCGCCCGCCAAGTGCAAACATTTTCGCAGGGATTTTGGAAACAAATATTTTCGATTCTGGGCGAATGGCTTGGCGAAAATTAAATATAAGACCATTTATAGAAGCAGTTCGGCGAGGAAAATCGAATGACACCAAGTAGAATTCCCTAGGACGTATAGTTTGGGCTACAGAGGACTTTTAAAGTCCAAAAACTGGTCATTTGGGCCGTTCTGGGAGGCCAAGTCAAATTCGAAATCCTAAACTAATGGTCCGATTTCAATTCTGTTTGCGCCATTCGTTTCAGCGTGTCAAAGTGTATTAGTGGTATAAATTTGAACAAAATCCATAAATAGATAACGCTTATATGGGTGATTTAGAAATGTTCTAAATCAAAATCAAAATTAGGCCTATTGGGCCTACAAAATGGTCTAAATCCATACATTTATATACCGTTGGAATCGCAACGACGAGACGAATCCATATATACCCATGAAAACTCGAAATTCGAAAGTCGTCCGCCAAGTGCAATAAATGTTCTGGGCAGGGATTATGGAAAAAAATATTTTCGATTCTGGGCGAATGGCTTGGCGAAAATTAAATATAAGACCATGTATAGAAGCAGTTCGGCGAGGAAAATCGAATGACACCAAGTAGAATTCCCTAGGACTTATAGTTTGGGCTACAGAGGACTTTTAAAGTCCAAAAACTGGTCATTTGGGCCGTTCTGGGAGGCCAAGTCCTATTCGAAATCTAAAACTAATGGTCCGATTTCAATTTTGTTTGCGCCATTCGATTCAGCGTGTCAAAGTGTATTTGTGGTATAAATTGGAACAATATCCATATATTGATAACAACGGACCTCGTTGTCTAATAAAATATAATAGTTACCCATTTATAACTATCATTTTTTGTAATGGTTTATTGAAAGAAAACGACTTTCTTCAATATTGTATGGCTAACTATACTATTTGAACATGCCATATTATCACTTACGAGGCTGATCCATACAAGTGAGTAATTTGGGTGGAAGGAAGACACAGGAAAGAGCTTTAATTATATATCCTTCTCTAACTAATAACACACACAACAAAGCAACTCCAACAGCTTCTTCTCTGAATTAGACAGCCACCATGTAGGGGACAGTGGTTTTTAAACTTTAAAATAGGCCTATTGGGCCTAAAAAAAAATCAAAATTTAAAAATCCATATACCATTGGAATCCTAATGACGAGACGAATCCATATATACCCATGAAAACTCAAAATTCGAAAGTCGCCCGCCAAGTGCACAACATTTCCTGGGCAAAGTAAGACGCAGGGATTTTGGAAACAAATATTTTTGATTCTGGCCGAATGGCTGGTCGAAATTTTAATCTACGACCATATATAGAAGCTGCTCGTCGAGAAAAATCGAATAGCACCAAGTAGAATTCCCTAGGACGTATAGTTTGGGCTACAGAGGACTGTTAAAGTCCAAAAAACGGTCCCCTGGGCCCTCCAGGAAGGCAAAGTCAAATTCGAAATCCTAAATCCTAAACTAATGGTCCGATTTCAATTCTGTTTTCGCCATTCGATTTAGCGTGTCAAAGTGAACGTATGGTTAAAATTTGAACAAAATCCATACATAGATAACTCGTCTATGGGTGATTTAGATATGTTCTAAATCAAAATCAAAATTAGGCCTATTGGGCCTACAAAATGGTCTAAATCCAAACATTTATATACCGTTGGAATCGCAACGACGAGACAAATCCATATATACCCATGAAAACTCAAAATTCGAAAGTCGCCCGCCAAGTGCAAACATTTTCCTGGGCTTAATTAAACGCAGGGATTTTGGAAACAAATATTTTCGATTCTGGGCGAATGGCTTGGCGAAAATTAAATATAAGACCATGTATAGAAGCAGTTCGGCGAGGAAAATCGAATGACACCAAGTAGAATTCCCTAGGACGTATAGTTTGGGCTACAGAGGACTTTTAAAGTCCAAAAACTGGTCATTTGGGCCGTTCTGGGAGGCAAAGTCAAATTCGAAATCCTAAACTAATGGTCCGATTTCAATTCTGTTTCCGCCATTCGATTCAGCGTGTCAAAGTGTATTTGTGGTATAAATTTGAACAAAATCCATAAATAGATAACGCTTCTATGGGTGATTTAGAAATGTTCTAAATCAAAATCAAAATTAGGCCTATTGGGCCTACAAAATGGTCTAAATCCATACATTTATATACCGTTGGAATCGCAACGACGAGACGAATCCATATATACCCATGAAAACTCGAAATTCGAAAGTCGTCCGCCAAGTGCAAAAAATGTTCTGGGCAGGGATTATGGAAAAAAATATTTTCGATTCTGGGCGAATGGCTTGGCGAAAATTAAATATAAGACCATGTATAGAAGCAGTTCGGTGAGGAAAATCGAATGACACCAAGTAGACTTCCTTAGAACTTATAGTTTGGGCTACAGAGGACTTTTAAAGTCCAAAAACTGGTCATTTGGGCCGTTCTGGGAGGCCAAGTCAAATTCGAAATCCTAAACTAATGGTCCGATTTCAATTATGTTTTCGCCATTCGATTCAGCGTGTCAAAGTGAACTTATGGTTAAAATTTGAACAATATCCATACTTAGATAACTCGTCTATGGGTGATTTAGAAATGTTCTAAATCAAAATCAAAATTAGGCCTATTGGGCCTACAAAATGGTCTAAATCCAAACATTTATATACCGTTGGAATCACAACGACGAGACAAATCCATATATACCCATGAAAACTGAAAACAATCACCCCTCCAGGACTTATTGAAATCCTCATATATTTAATCAGTAGGGGGCAAAAAACAGTAGGGAGCCGAGGCTACACTCGTGGCGGATGTAAACAAAGCCACCCGCCTCTAGATTTTTTTATGTCCAGGATCAGTAATAATTGTTTACGGGCATTTAGACACACATAGGAATGAAATACATGGTATAAGAAACTTATAGGCCACGATCAAATCGATGTCTAAATTTAATTACATAAACTTTATATTGTCCAGAATATCCACTATCTATTAATTACGCAACCCTCAGTACAAGCCCCACCATTCTAGGGAACGATGTTGCTAAACAAGTTTGCACTCAGGAATGTATATACGAAATATGAGGGTAGGTTTGTGCTTAAATATGAGCATATTATTATACGTCACACGTGTGCTAGTTATAAGTGTTGTGTCACTTGTATGAACTCGGACGATAAGGAATATTAACATAGTTACCGCCTTCAAATCGTAGAAGGGATCGTTTTCTTTTACTAGAAATAGAAAGAAAACCTTCTTTTACGGGTAAACTATAGTATATTATTATACTATAATAACCTTTGGCATCACACAAGCATATACTCACAAATACATCTTCAGCACAACGTTTCCAAGGGTGTTGGGGAATGTATTAAATGTTGAACAAAATACATAAATAGATATATGTCTATGAAGGAGACAAAAGACAATACTGCCTTTAACAAGTGTCTCCTTCAAAGCTGAACAAGATATAGATAGCCAAATTCATGGTACGTTAGAGTCAAAATGTCTGGATACACGGAGTTTGAATCAGTTTAAGTCAGTTGTTTTGATTGTCGTACATTATTTCGTCATGACAGCGCAGTTTAGAGTAAAACATCACAAGGTTTTAATTTTTCAAAGTGCTCGAAGTGGGTTGTGGTCGTATACTTTTCTAGAATACTGATGACCATAGTAACTTTTGCAGTTATAGGTCAGACTCTGACATAGCGAAATATTCTTCCCCGTGAGTTTTTTCGAAACACATACGTTAGAGTCAGAACCACGTTGCTGCCAAGCCGATATCCCAGCAAAATTATCCGGTGGCAATTGGTCCTTCACATTAACCCCTTCAGCACCATGATGCCTGTTTGTCTCTGATACTGGCTGAAAATAGAAGATTTTATGCAGCTTAAGAAGGACCTGTGTCATTAAGAGGGTTTATTGATATCGTATTTACCCATTTGAATCCTGGAGGTACAGTAGGTTATAAGCTAAAGAAATCGTCTACTGGAAACCTGAATATGATGAAAATTACGTCATGGTAGTGATGGGGTTAATGGAGGGAAGAACATGCCTGACGTGCCTCCTGCGTGACTTAAAAGGCGACTAAAGGGTTGGAGATATTGAATAATCAGATGTTAGAAGTATACGATGATGCCTATATTAGTCATTCCATTCTGGCTATCGTTGAAGGATGTAAGCATTTTAAACAGTACGGTACTTCTGGAGGTCGAAGGGTCAATTGAGATTATATTACCCGCTTCTTTTCCCATAGGTCCTTCCCCACCTGAATGAAATAATCTAATGTTACCTTGAATGAAGTATCTAGCCTATATATCCATTTATTATCATTGTCTATTTTTATCTATCTATATCTATCTCTATCTATGTATATATTTATAAATATATATTTTTTGCTCTCTCTCTCTCTCTCTATATATATATATATATATATATATATATATATATATATATATATATATATATATATATATATACTTAAGTGGTTAATGGGATTGACAAGGATAAAAGCACATAAGTATTTGTGGAGAATATAATCAATAAATCCCTATTTATATTCACGTGAAAAGAATACACACGAATATTAAGTTTTATTATTCAATTTCTTGATATGAATTATATTCCGAAATGTTTCAGAAGTAAGAAGAACGATCCTTAATGACAGTTGCAAATGTTTTTCCAATACTCTACTGTCGAGTTTAGTGTGTGTGTGTGTGTGTGTGTGTGTGTATGTGTGTGTGTGTGTGAAAGGGTAGTGTTGTGTGCATGTGGGTGTAGTAGTGTGTTTAGTAGTGTACGTGTGAGGACGTGTGCATAGCAGTGTGCATAAAGGCGTTTGTTTCTGTGTGTGTAGTAGTGTATCAAGGTAATGTTATCACATTTTATATTTTATATATCGCTTATAATGTATCACCAGAACTCCAAGGGGTAAATACTATCTCAATACACCACCTGATTAAACTGTATAAAATTGTGTAATTATAGCCAAATATATATGTAAAAGGATGCGAAATAGTACTAAAGGGGTTTACAGTCCAATATAACCTTGCAAGTACCAATGGCTCTATCCTTTCTATATTTACAGTAGTTACGTAGCTCCCGTAGGAGTGGCATAGTATTGTAAACATTGCGTCCGTGTGTCTATATCTGTCTGTCTGTGCACTTCTGTGTGTGTGTGCCCCTACGGGGCACATACACACAGACGCAATGATTACAATACTACGCCACCCCTACGCGGGCTACGTAATAAAACAACTAGTAACTCTGTAAAATTCATGATTACTTAAGATATCAGTGCCAAGACAGCCATAAAGACAAACATTATCAATATTTCAGGTATGTGACATCCTTGGGGAAGATATGAACCAACCGTCTACTTAGAAGCCGACAAATGTAAGTACCCTGATATTTTTCTTTACTTTTCCAATAATCACCCTATTCTTGCTTTCTCAAGCCAGCTTTAGGAAAATAAAACATGCACAGCACACAATACAAAACAATCCCGACTCGCATTTATCGTCACATTCCAATAAAACCTCAGATAGAAAATACATCATGAGGCCCGGCCCTCTGTTCTCCCCCTCCATTTCACAAGAGGTTGCTCAACAATACATAATACAAAGCGATCTCGACTCACGTTTTTAGCCACATCTCGGAAAGACCTCAGGCATAAAATACATCATCTGTTCCGGGCTTCTGTTTTCCCCATCCATTTAACAAGAGGTTCTGTATCCCTGCCCATCGACGTCATCAATACAAAGCAATCTCGACTCCCATATTCCGTCACATTTCAGTAAGGTCTCAAGAAAAAAAAAGAAAAAGAAAAATACGTCAGTTCTGGGCTCCTGTTTTTCCCTATCCATTTCACACCGACGTCATCATCATAAATACCCTATAACTTTTCGCTCCTCTGTCATATGCAAATAATTTTCCATATACAAATAGTATGTAAATAGTATACAATGTGAACAAAATAAGAGAACAATTTATGAGAGTAAGAAAGGCTACTAGATGATTTAGGGATATAACTGTATTGAAAGTGAGGTTTGAATAAAATATTTAGTATGTTCTGAAATTTGAAAGGGGAGGATACCTAAGATACACAGTATGTTCTGAATAAATTGAAGGTGAGGATGAAAAAAGTATATTGAATAAAATAGAAGTGTGGGGGTGGGAGAGTTAAATGAGGGCAGTTGAATTAATAACATAACTGGAGAGACTATTTCGTCTGAGGGAAGTATTTCTGGAACTCCCTGGTTTCGCTCCAATAGTTTGGAAATTTCATGTCGTTTCACCTCATTAGTTTGGCGATAAAGAGACGCTTCATTACATTCACGTGTCGACTTATTTCTGGGCGAGCAATAGCGAGCCTGTAGCTTAGAAGAAATCGGCCTTCGGGCAAAGAATGTTAAAGGAGAGATATGTGTTATGGTGCATTTCAAGGAGTCTTCCAGGGAATTTTCAAACATTGAAACAAAAGCTAGTTACTGTAATAATTGACATGGGGAGAGGTCCAAATGCCAGGGTCATGATGGTAGATGTGTGTGAGAATGGCATCAATAGTTGCGAATTACGAAACATGCTACACAGGAGCTTAAAAGGAGACTTGTATTTGTATATGTTTGTGTATATTTATCTACTTGTTTTAGCTGCCTCCCTTGGTCTTTATCAAACCTTAAAAATAGAAATACACCGAGAACCCCCTTCGAGACCATTTTGTGCATTTCTAGGTCGAAAAATGCCCGTTCCTCTAAATTTCAGGCTTCCTATCGCTCGCCAGGATAATATTGGCACCTAAATTGCACGAAAGGTCTTAAAATCGCCTAATTAGTAGGGCGAATGTCTTACAATATCAAACTAATGGGGCTAAACTTGAGGGAGAAGAGAGTCCACAGAAACCCCCTTTGAGCCAATACGGGCATAATAAAAGGTTAGTTGGTCGTTGGTGTGTGAATAATAGGCTACCTGTAATTAAAAGTGTATGTTCTAAAGCAATATGTATACTAGGTACCATACATGTCTCTATTCTGATGCTATATGATGACAAAGATATATATATATATATATATATAGAGAGAGAGAGAGAGAAAAAAAAGATAGATAACAAAAAGTCAGACTAAATATTGGATTGAAGTATTGATTGTGAGAAAGGAAGACAGACTGGAGACTAAACCTTGTAAAATTTGTATACCAAGTATGTTGAGGACTACTGGTTGATTTTTCCGGGAATCATATAGTCCTTTTACTATAAGTAGGTTAGATATCGTGAACCCTAACCTCTGTAAATAAAAAAGGGCTAGAGCAAAGGGGTTGTAAATGTCCTCACCCATTCCCTGACTGACTCTTCCCAAATGGTAGATCTATTAGCTCAACTACTCGAGTCGTTTATTATTTATAAAGGTTAGTTATCAAGATTTGTGTATTAATTGTAATTAATAGACTGTATTATCTTATGTGTTATTCCTATAGATTCAAGAAATATAGTGCGATTCAGTTGCCTCGCTTATATACTTGATAATATGTAATATAAATAAGGGCAGTGTCTGAGTCATTGTTACACACAGACACACACACAAACACTCACACACACACACACAAAACCAGACACACACACAGACACTCACACACACACACACACACACACACACACACACACACACACACACACAAAACCAGACACACACACACACAAGAAGTGCATACATACTTATTTTCTGCCGAGTTTGTAGGGAATCTGTCTCTGTCACTCCGGTGTTGTCAAGCGATTGTTCCAAGTGTTAATTACACTGCCAACAATAACCACCTTAAGGGAGGATGGGCGTGTTTATTTGATTATTGTTTTATATTTTTTATTATAGTTTTAGTTTCCCCCCTAGACCCCCCTTCAAGATAATTTTGTACATTTTTCGGTAGAAAAATGCTCCGGCCGAAGGCCGGTTACTCTTAAAGCTACAGGCCCGCTGTCGCTCGCCAGGAAAAAATCGACTCCTAAATAGCACGAAAGGTCTTAACCCCTTCCTTACCAAGGATATATTTTGTGTTATTCCAGCTATATTTAGACGATTTTATGAAGCTTAGGAGGAAACTATGGCACTTAATATGGATAGTCGAGATAGTTTGAAGCTTTTTAATTGCTACACGTCCTCCCTAAGCTGGTTAAAATCGTCTAATAATATCCAGATTATAACAACAAGGACAACTCGGTACTAAAGGGGTTAATATTGGCAAAAAAATGGGGCTTAAAGTCTTAAAATCGCCAAACTAATGGGCCGAACATCATAGAATCTTGAAACCAATGGAGCTAAACACGAGGGAGAAGGGGACCAGAAAAAAATCCCATCCCCCTTAACATCCACCTAATAAGGGTTTATTATAATCGACATTATCAAACTAGCGAGGTTTAGGAAGCGACAAAGAGATAAGTACCAGAAACCTGCAATGAAGAAAGTTCACATCACTTGGGTACTACTGGATATTGGATGAGATCTCCCCCAGTCTCGGCTTTCTTATGTGGCCAAGAATGATTTATTGGAGGGAGTAGTTGGAATAAAAAAAAAAAAAAAAAAAAATCGGCGTCATTAGGATATCATAAGAGATCATTCGAATTTAAAACTTACAAAACAAATCAACCAAAGCAAGAACTGGACAATATATTTTTGTTATTTTATAATGTAAAACTTGCAAAATAAACAAACCAAAACTTGGACAAAGACAATATAAAGGCAAAAGAACTAATCAAAATCGCTATGTGGAAACAACGCTTTAGCAAAATAAAATTATGAAATAAAAGAACACAATCCACAATATAATTACATAACTTATCGAAATCACTAGGTGGAAATGACGCGTTGAAGATTTAGCAAAACAATATTATGAAATACAAAAACACAAAACTACCTCATAGAAGGTACCTACATCACTCTATAAGAAAGTGAATGTGTTACCCAAGCAAACTACTTACACAGATATTAACGTACTCTCGTCAGATTCAAGGAATTAGTCAAATGGTAAGTTCAGGACGGTCTGGTCAATTATATATGAATAAAGAAACTACAATTCAAGTCTATTCAAACTATTTATATTATATATTTATAATTAAATCATGATATTGCACATTAAACAATATAAATTACAAATAATCTGCAATTTGACATGAATAATTGTACAAAATGGATGTAATTGGGATAAATTAACTACAGACAGTATCGTTAAGGGAATATGTTCACTTAGACTGCAGCACCGTTGATTCATTTAAACTCCGCCTAGACAAATATCTCGCATCAAACCCGCGACTGACTGCGTTTGTAAATGAATAACTTTATTTTATCCCCCCTCAGTTACTAACCCATCTGTCCCCTACTAACTTCCTAATCCTGCCACGGACATTAGTTCCAGGGCAGTAGTTCCCTTTCCAATGTTCCCTTACCCACTCTAAACCACTGTTTGGACACTTGATCCTCAGTGTTTTGGAGGACAAGCAGCCTAGAAGAGTCACCAGATCTGTTGTTGCTTGATTTCCTTTGTACTCCTTTGTACTTAAATTTACTTTATTCTGTTACCCCTTCTACGTTAACTATTGTATCTTAACGATTAAGATACCTAACTGAATTGATTATATATATATATATATACCGGTATATATATATATATATACATATACAGTATGTATATATATATATATATATATATATATATATATATATATATATATATACTGTATATATATATATACAGCATATATATACACAGTATATACACGTTTTTCTTTTTCTTTTTTTCTATATTCCAACTACTCCCTCTCGGGCATAGGCTGAGAGCCTGCACATTCAACCGCTAATCATTGAACAGTGAAGCCCGTGAGGTTTCGATCCAGTCTAGGGGGGTGAGACATGTGAAGCACTTTTAGCTGCAACCAGCCCATGCCATCTTGCATGGGGCTTAGTTGCCCACTCACAGCTCAAAGCAGCCCCATCTCTGAAGCTGCCTCGCTCCAGTGCTTCACTGTCTTAACCCCTAGACTCGGACGCTCACTCTCAGAACGCCACCTATTG